>PVJL010000751.1:0-89766 GCA_004026885.1 Lyroderma lyra | reverse complement strand
ACAATGCTCACAATGTCCAACATTTATTCACAACTTATTGGACATGTGAAAAACAGGAAAATATGACCCATAACTAGAAGAAAAATTAGTCAATATGATCAGATTCAGAAATGACAGAGATGATGGAATTAATAGGCAGGAATTTAAAACCATTTTTATAAATATTTTCAAAGAAAGTAAAAATGAACATAATGTAAAAGGATATTTTAAAAGAATCAAATAGACCTTCTTGATCTGAAAAGCATAATATTTGAAATAAAAATTTCACTGAATGGGCTTAACAGTGTAGGCATTATAGGCAAAAAGATCAGTGAACTTGAAGACCTGTTGATTAAAATCACCCAATTGAATCACTGAGAGAAAAAAAACTAGAAAAAAAATGAACAGAATATTAGTGAGATAATATCAAGCAATATAATACACATTTAATTAAAATCCCACAGAGGGTAAAGGGAATATTTAAAGAAACAGTGGCTGAAAATGTTTTAAATTTGATGAAACTATAAATCCACAGATTCAAGAAGCTCAACAAACACCAAGAAGGATAAGCATGCACTTGCCCACATGTGTATACACACACCCACACACACACAAACACCCCACAAAGGCACATCAAAATAAAACTCAGCTAGAGGAAGGAAAGATACATTACAAGCACATGAACAAAGAAAAGATGGACCACTAACTTCAAGCCAAAAGTCAGTGAAACAACATTATTAAAGTTCTGAGAGAAGAAAAAAAAGAATGACCAATGTAGAATTATGTATCCAACTATAATGTCCTGAAATGAAAGCAAAATAGGCATTTTCAAATAAACAACTGAACACCACTAGCATCTACACTACAAAAAATGCTACAGGAACTTTTTCAGGCAATTTGTATGAGATGAAAACTCAGTTCTACAGTGATAGAAAGCAGATTAGTGGTTGTTATGATGGGTAAGGATTCACTACAAAGAAGCATGAGGAAAATGTTGGCAGATGGGAAAGTTCTATATGTTTTTTAGTATGATGGTTATAGGTGAATAATTTGCCCAAAGCCATTGAACTATACATTTTAAAAAGGTACATTTTTATACAGCCATAGGATTGTGGTACTCACATATATAAAAAAAAAAAATAAATAAAAAAAAATAAAAAGGTACATTTTATTGTAGATAAGTCTGCCTCTATAAAGTTGATTTAAAAACTAAAAACACATACAAAAAACTTAAATGCAGAGTATGTTAAGTCTAGTACAGTTGATACCAAAACTCGAAACTGATCATAATGTTTCATTGTTTAGTGGTGAGAAAAATTCTGGAGGAGAAAGAAATGTATAGTACAGTAAAATCAGAAGTTGGGACTTCTTTCGAGGTGCTTTGGGAGATGAAGCCATTACAGACCTATGTAAACAAATCTTAGAGCCATGGACATCAACTTAAATCTAGAAGGACCCTCTAACCCAGACTTTTATATCTCATTACATGCAATCCCAAAGAAGGTCCTCCAGGCCTGGTTTCCTTATCATTACCAAATAAAATAACTCAGTTTCAAAAATAGGCATTAGAGGAGCTTGCTTTGTTTTGTTCTCCTAATTAGATTGAAGTGGTAGGCAGGGAGCAAATGCTAGTAACATGAAACTCTTGCGAATCATCTTCAAAACTAATTTTACAGTAAGGTATTAATCGGTAAACATTATGCAAACTAAAAATATTTCAGTAAACATTAACTGCAAATTTAAAATATTTCTACTTTATAATTGATTTTTTCGATTTCTTATTTTCTGGACTAGGAAAATAATGTATTTTATTTAGTATAAAAATATTTACATTTTCTAAAATTTTTGAAAAATATTAAGGGACACTACTTTTCTTTCTTTGAGTTTATTTAACTTTTTTACCACATTTACAATTTAAAATCTTCTTGAGTTTATTTCTATAAATGTGATACAGATTAATGCATTCTAGATATGTGTAAGAAATTAGAAATATTTTAAAACATTTACCATACTGTGAAGTGATCGTGAAATTTTATTAAAGACTGATAAATTCCATAAAATTTCAGTGAAATAATGATGAGAGTGTCTATGGAAATTAGGAAGTTATGGCTGCTAAATCTCCAAAAATGAGCCATTAAAAATCAATAGTTCTCAACCCTAAATCCACACTAGAATTACTCAGGGAATTTTAAAATAATAATACGTGGACTCCATCCGAGCATTAAATCAGCAGGACTCAGGCATAGATAGTTCCACAAAGTTCCTTATGTAATACTAACAAACAGCCAGAGTTGAGAACTCTACTATATAGACCACAACATTAACTATATAAAAAGATGTAACCCTTCCAACAGGAAATTCACATTAGGGTCACAGAGCTTAGGAGCTTCATTCAACTCCAGCGAAGGTTTCAGGAAAAAAAATGCCATTTGCAAATAACTGTTTTTCAGAATTTCACGTGCTGTTATGAAACCTTCAAGAAACTCTATACTCTGAATGGAATGTCAATAGCAAAATTATTTTCTAAGCTGTACTATGAGTAGAATAATTGGGCAGTTACTTTAGGCATAGAAATTAAGGCAAACATGCTTTATTATAAGTCTTTGTAACGCTCCCTCTTTTTCATTCTGAAAACTGCTCCAGGAATATATTTATATACATACATTGTTTATAGTCATTTTACTGTATTTTATATGCAAATGAGAATTGGGCTTAGTAGTAATGGTGTACACCATTTAAAAATTTCTAAGCTATAAAACAATGGTTTTGTGTTTGTTTCAGAAATTTTGTGATGAAGTTAATCAGATAACAAATTCTGAAACACTCTCAAGTATAGACAGTCTTGAGGTTGGAGAACATGAAGAAATATATTTAACACTTATTAATAAGGAGCCTTCCACATCCATCCAGCAGAATTCTGTTTTCTTCAAATCAGCAGATCTACAATCAACTCATCTGAGCTGCTTTGAAGAAGATAAACTGACATTCTCTAAAACTCAACAAATAAATAATTGGCTGATAAATTTAGATGATCCAGATACTCAAACTGTCATGCCATTCTCAGATATTTTAAGTAAACCTAATGTTCCACCTTCATATGAATGTTATGGTAAAGAAGAAAATCCACCTGCTCTGAGTAGAACTGTGGAAAGAACCACAAGTTCTACAGATAATTCAGGAGGCTTTGTATATAGTCCACCGATATTTATACAAGATAAAAAAAGTGAAGAGACCTCTGAAACTAGCACTCTGAGGACAGCTGACTCCTCTTCTGGAGCATTCAAGAGGGAGAGGCCATCAGTTACTGAGAGCCCAGCATTTGAATTCGGCAAAGCGTGGAGCACGTCAGATTCCCTAACCCAGGAAATGGCTGCAACTTCAGACCATGAGAAATGTTCTGAATTAACTCAAGAAAATGGAACTACGGCAGTTCCTACTTCACTGGTACCTGTGGCAACACCTTTTGTTTTGCCATCTAATACACAATCAGCTAGACCTTTACCAAATAGCAGTATACATATAAGAGAAATTGACCCAGTGCAATGTTCAGATAAGTTAGGAGAATTGAAAGATGTTAAAAATGAAAAGATAAAATATTTTAATTATCATAAAGAAGAGTTGCCTTTATTTTCAGACAATTTTCAAGCTGCCAGTAGACCTCATAACTCTGATTCAAAAGATAAAAAACAGAAAATAACTAAAACATTAACACCATTGTCTAATGTAATTTCTAACTGTGACTTAGTTAGTCAGCACATAAAAATGAAATACAATATTCATGAGAGAAGCAGTGTGAGGTTTCTTAAAAGTATTTTGAAGAAAGAATCTAAATATGAACATGATTATTTTAAGGCACTAGTTATAAAGCAAGGCTTTAAGTTAGGAAATCGAAAGGCAGAAGCTATCAGAGATAGTATTGAATTAACAAAAGAAAAAGGAAAAAGTACAGAAATTCCAAAGACCTTTAAAAAACTGAGGTGGTTTGATGAAACTGGAGAGATAGGAAAAAATGCTGAAGATAATCATTCCCTGAACAATAGAACAGAAGTATCTCAGCCTGGTGCCCCGAGCAACATAATTAGTGTTCCTGACTGTGCTGTAAATTCTGCTGATAGAAAAAAGCCCAAGGATGATTCTGTCTCTGAAAATGTTGCAGCTTTAGGAGGATCTGGAACAGACCATGTGTCTTTGAACTGTTTTATACCTTCCGGTTATAACATTGCTAAACAAGCTTGGCCAGCCTCAAAACAGGAGGAAAGTAAATCTCCCATCCATAGAGGTCATTCTAAAACCCAGAAAGCTAATCCACAAAGAAGTGGAGCAAAAGTAGTTAGAGCAGTATCTGCTAGAGTCCAGTCAGGTTTTATACATCCAAACAGAAAAGGCACGGTTACTCGACCGCAGTCTGCAAGCAAAGCCAACACATTTTTACAAGCTCAGGGTAAATTAATGGTGCCTCATCCTCCAAAAGCCTCCTCCAATAGTAGGAGTGAGAGAAATATCCAAGTAGCTCCATGTCACTCAGTAATGCCCGAAAATCCTCAAAACATTATTGCAAGTAACTATGTGCTTCCAACAACAGAATACAAATTAAATCAGTGGAATCAAGAAAGTAGTCATCCACTCTCGCATGTTTGTCCTGACTTAGTCACTGTGATGCCATCTCTACCGTATTGTTCTTCTGAGTGCCAAACTTCAGCAAAAATAAATCATTCAAGTGGCACTGCAGTGGTTGCCCAGCAAGATGGGACATTGTATTGTACCCAAAGATGTCCTGTTTATGAAGAAAGTCATCACTCTGAGACATTTAGACCTATTAAAGAAGAATCAGTTCCCTCATGGAAAAGACGGCATAATATCCTGGATCAAAATGAAAAGGGTGCTGGTAAGAATACATTTGTATATTTTTATAGATAAAGAGTACAACTTTTTAAATTCATGTGAAATTTTTCTTGTTGAGGTATAGCACTGTAATACATTATAGATATGAATGTTAAACAGTAACGTAGGTTTACAGAAACAATTTATCTCCCTTAATATTGTACCCTTGTCTGTCTAGTAGCTGAAGCTTTTAAGAGAATCACCCAACCTTTGTTCAACTAAAATTTGAAACTTTTGCTAGCTTCCATTTTTTCCATGACTTGTCTTGTTAGTTGCAAAGACGAGGGACAAAGAATAGGACCTTATTCTTACCCCAACTCATTCTGTCATTACCCCAGTATTATAGTCAAAATGTTGATCAAAAGAATCACAGAAAAAATATTGTTTAAATTATTCTAAATAGGTATATAAATGTTGTTACAATATTTTCCTTTGTTTTTCTTTAAAATGTTTGCTAAGTTACATTCTTAAAAGCTAACAACAGATATGCCAAACCTTTGCATTCCCTTTCCAAAAGAGCGGCAGCTCTGTGGTTATCCCTTATATATGTTGGTTTTCCTAGAAAGAAGAAAATGATAGCATTCTTTTAAACATTTTTAAAATCCATTCTCTACAGAATGTGATTGCTCTGTGCAGCTGGTTGCTGCCGCATGAAAAACTACTTTCCTCCAAGGGAATGGACAAGAACCCCATAAATTTCCTACCAGTAGGAGTCAGTTGCCTATTGAGAAATAGGTAGGACATGGAGAGAAAATCAGGAATGGCAGTGCTTTCCTTTTCCCAAACATATGAATAAATATTAAGAATATACAAAGAGGGCGTTAGTTTAAAATGGCATATTCAGTCTTCTTCAGTAGATCATGAGAGTTTTAAGGACAAAAGACTTTTTTGTAATTCATCCCATCTCAGGTTGTAACTGTAGACATCCAAACTTTCCTTGAGTTGAATGAACACAAGCCATATTAGCAGATGGGAAGCTACATGTAAACACGGTAATCTAAAGCTCTTCAGCACTTATCTACCAAAACCTAGATTTTAAAATATGTATTTCTCTCACAAAAGGTTTTATTCTATTATCCAGCCATTTCACAATGTAACTTCAGTTTTCATACTACTTCCAAAAAATGAAAGCATCATAGAGATTTGATATTCTAAAACAAAAAATGATCATTTATGTTGGTGACCTTTTGAGTTCCTAGTCTGTGCCAGTTGCAGTCCCAAGTGCTTTTACACTTACTATCTCATTTAAACCTCACAACAACCCTGAGAAGTAAGTACTTTTTAAATTTTATGGGATTTTCGACCACATGCATGGTCAGCACCACTAAGCCCCTAGGTTATTCAAGGGTCAGCTGTTACCATAGTAAAGTTTAATTTCTAGTTTGTAGATGATAAACATAAAGTGGGATTCTAATACATTCTTCCTGCACAGCAGTGATTTATTTGCATATCCTCCTGGTGTCGCAACCACAGGTCACTGCTCATATAAAACCCTGGAAAGCAGAGATTTTGTTTACTTCATGTTGCAGCTATGCCCTCATATAAGAACAGCTCAATAAATGTTTGCTGACTGGATGAAACTTAGAGTTTTCTGTGATGTTTGAAGGTAATTTGGATGTTTGTGGTAGATGTATACTACCTGCTCATGTGAATTTTGACATTGTGTTGGTACTTGTTTAAGATTCTACTGTTATGAGAAGAAAACGAATTGTTGAAAATAAGCAGAGAAATCTTTTAGAGCAGGAAAAACAAAACCCTGGATCCGTAAGACAGAAGTACAGTGAGAAAATGAATGTAAGTACATTATTAGTAAAAATCTGTATTCAGTGGTAGAAAACTGCTTGGAAGACAGAATGTTCTTAAAGGACTGTGCTCTTGCTGTAAGCCCTGTATAAACATAAATTTAACTGTGGCAAAGCCACTGTGAAGCAGCCGTGGAATCATTATGCTAGGAGCTTATAGTACTCTAATTATTTGGTATATATAAACTCTGGGGGAAAAAACTGAGGTTATTCACAACAAAGTTATTTAAATATACATTTTAAAAGAAAAGTAAATTAAAGGAAGCAAGTATGCTGATCATAAAGACTAATACAGTTCATGTATTTAAATATCCTATTTGGGCGAGACATGGCAAAAAGGAAAACAGTAAGTTATATAGTTTTCAGGGGACATTGATAATGATTTTGTTTGAGGTATACTATATTAAAATTTCCCATTGAGGATCTTCTGTAGGGCACCTTGAAGTTCATAATGGATATATTCCTATGAATAGTCAACAACAAATGAACAGGGAGTTTCATAGAACTGTTTGAAAAGGAGATCTTCAGTAAAAGTCAAAAGCATAATACTATTCATTTCAAAATGGTAGAGGTAATTCTGTGAGAGCTAAGTATATGTGATCTAAAGATGATGTTTTCTAGAGGTCTAACTTGATCCAAGGATTGAATTTAAAATATTAAGAATTCTAGGTGGATGAGTAAATAGCATTTCACTTGGAATTTGAACTGTAAATGTCACTTCTTCTGATTTTTAATAGAACTGGAATAGTGCCTCATGAAGAATGTATATTCCCAGTTATAGGCTGAGGGCCCTATTATTTATATATTATAGGAACTATTGACTTTTATATAGATAAGGTCACTAATGTGGAGAACAATCAACCATGATGTATCTTATCAGCAAAACAAAAGTCACTCAGTCATTTATGTAAATTAAGTTTTCCCATTACCAATATATTCTTACTGCTCAGTATCAAATATAGTACTTATTTACAAACCTAAGTTCCTGGTTACAAATATTATCATGCCTACTTAGTCCTTTTTTTTTTTAACATTCATGTTGTTCATATCAAATATCTCAAAATATGTAAATTGAACAAATTTTTACCTCTATTTTTTCTTTATTTTTATTAATCCCTGGTAGTGTAGTGGCTTAAGGCTTTGGCACTGGTGCTGTCAGTGCTGCAGCCTGGGTTGATTCCTGGCCAGGGAGCTACCCACATACAAACAAACAAACAAACAAATAAATAACTGTAATGTATAATTATAACAAAAAAATGAACAAACTGAATTTTTATTATTGCCCTCTCTAAATTCACCTTTACTTTTTCTGGGTCTTCCTCTGTTCTTCTATGTTGTGCTCCTTTGTATCTGTCTTACTGTCTTTAGATTGCATTTTTGGCCTTTCTAGAATCCTCATTTCCACATACACATCTTCCACTCACACACCCACTTACACATCTTCCAAAGTCTTGTTACCTTTAGACTAGGTCAGTGTTCCTAAATCAAAATCAAGTTTTAAAGTTTAATTTTTCACCCCTATTGTTTTGCTTTGATTTAGGGTTTGGGGCTTTGTTGGTTTTTTTTGTTGCTGTTGTTTTTTTACTTGAGAACCTAAATAAAAGTTCAGTTACTATAGCACTGTCCCATTAGCTTGTATTAGGAAACGTATTTTATCACAACAGATTTTTGCAGCTCACTACTTTTGTGTGGAGAGAATCTAAAAGGGATCAACGAAAGCTAGAAAAGGCATAATTACCACTTAGTGCCAGGCTCTCTTTCCAAACTGTTGCAGGGTTATAAGAGCTATTGAAACAGGGCTGTCGCAGAAGCCTTCCTCAGTTACTCCTCAGGTCAGAGTGAACAAAGGCGAGGTGTGGTCATAGCCAGGCAACTTTATCTGAGAGAAAGTCATTTTTAAGTGGACCAGAATGCGAGTAAAGAAGCAAAGTAGACCATATCCAGGGAAGAAGAGTTGGTACCCCTCAGAGAGTGTTAAATGGGTGTGCCCATTGTCAGTGCTCTGAGATTTCCCATTTCCCAGTTGCATGCAGCATTGAGACAGCTATTTCTGATTTAAGTTTTGTCATCTAAGATACTTAGCTATCCTTGGAATTAACCCTAATCAGAGGCTTTTGGCTAGTCAATGTGATTCACTCTTACAATGATAAATCAACTAGATAATAAACCTTAAGGTAATTTTTTAACATTAATTAGCACTTTTGATTGCCACTCAATTTACTTCCCTCTTCCAACTATCCAAGACAACACAACAATGTGAAATTTTTCCAAAATTGACATAAAATATTTTTTTAAATATTCAAGTACCATAGAAAGTCCTATTTCAATAATTCTTGATTTCTACTAAAAAAAATATATACAAGTTACATGAACAGTGATAGCTGAAAATATATACAGCAAATAAAAGTTTTTTAAGTCATGAATTTTAAATAAGGAGTTATGTTCTGATTTAATATTCTATCTTTATAGAATTTTGGACAAAGTGTCCAGCTAAGTTCAAATGAGCCAAAACAAACTACAACGGGTACTTCTAGTATTGAAGAAGGTATGTTTTAGTTTAAACATTTTCATCTGAGCTTTGTTCCCAGTTTTTGTTTTTGTTTTTTTTTTCCTTATATGTATTTTCCCAAATACTTACATATTATGTGACTGTGAAACCACTTTTCAGGACCTGAATTCTCCTCACCCTGCACACTTAGGTTGTTGCCAGTTTGTTTGTTTGTTTAATTCTAAATAATAATGTACTGAACAACTTTCTTCATCAAGCTTTTTCCTGACTTTTCAGTTATTTCCATCAAGTAGATTCTTCCCTGAATTAAAATCACAGTAAATGGCATGTAATCGGCACATAATAAATATTTGTTGAATGAAACTCTCTGTTAATTCTGGATCAAAGAATATAAGCATTGGTACAGCATGCCATACATATTCCTGAAGTATTGTCTTTATACATTCTTCTGGCTTGTGTGCTAACTTGAGGTAGAATCCCTTCTATTATTTGCTTATGTCACAGGCAAAGAAATGTTCTTTTAGTTTTGATTTGTACCTCTTTTATTAATAATATGCTTAATTGTTCTTTGTATGTATACTTATTTTTGGTGAATTGTTTTTTTGTTATTTTTCCCTGTAGATATTGAAGTTTTGGTATTTTCTTACTGGTTTCTGTAAATTCTTTAAATATCAAGGTTTCTAATTCTTAAACTAATTGTAAATATTTTTAATACTTTATTATTTGCATCTTATTCCACTTACATTGTATTTTTACATATAGAAGTCTTATTTTTTTATTTTGTCATTCAACAAATGATTGTTGAGATTTCCTATCTGTAACTAAATACTGGATATACAATTATGAATAAAACATACAAAAGTCTTACCCTTCAGAAACTTAAAGTTTATTAGGGAAGACTAGCCTTAAATAAACAGAATTTTAGTCTTTTTTTAGTGATTGCTCCATTATTTTAAGGTCAAAGAAACTTCCCAGTACAGAAATTTAGAAATATTTCTTTTTCCTATAGATTGCTTTAATAATTTGATTCATTAAACTTGATTCTTTAATTGCTTTGGAATTTGTTTAAATGGATAGTGTAAAGTGAAACTCCAAATTGAGTTTTTCATAAATAGCAAACTAATTATTGAGTCATCTTTCCTTTCTCTCACGTCTTTGATCATATGTTAAGTTCTTATGTCTAATTTGATCTATTTCTAGGCTGTCAGTTCTGTTTAGCTGATCATCTAGTTTTTTAATCTTTCCTTAAGTTTCTTCTCTCTTACTCTTTTATTTATAACTCATCTTACTTGCTATTATGAGCATGATTTACTTTATTTTCTCTTGTACTACCAAAGAATAATTTTTAAAAACACAAAAAAATAATCTAAACAGATTTCTTTTGGTTGTTTTGTTTTTTGTATTTTGGGGGTTTTTTGTTTGTTTTTAGTTTAGGTAATACTCTAGGAATTATCACCTCACTGACACCATTTTGAATATTTTTTTCAATTAGGGACAGGAAAATCTTAAATATACAATATCCTGATAAATAAAATGCAGAGTAACAGAAGATTCACTGGGTTTTGTTACTGAAGTGAATATATACAAACATGTCAGTTAAGTATGTATAAGGGCTGATCCCAAAGTCAAAAATAGTTCAAAGAATAGTTAATGTAAAGCTTCTGCAGTTTCAGACAGTACTGCTGAGTTCTTGATGGCTGAAAACCTAGTGAAAGCTTCATTGCCTGAGGATGAAATTCTAGCTGTCCTGAGCAGCAAGCAGAAACCAAATCTGGCTTTAAATAAGACCCAGCAATTCAACATCTGCACACTCTCAGCTGAAGAACAGAAGATCCTGCAGTCCCTTAATCGTCTCAACGAAAGGTTATACAGTAAGTACAGAAGAACACCTTTTGTAAGAAGTATTATACTTGGCATTTAGACTATTTTAATTTAAAATTGACTTTAACTTAAAAATTGAAAATAAAAGTACAAAATGTATCCAGATTATTACCTCTGGATGATAATCAATTCAAATATATTCAAATATATTTTTAATTGTTATGTACTTGATTTAAGTGCATCACAAATAAAAATATATTTGAATATGACATACTATTTCAGGTGTACCATACTGATGTCATTTATGAAGAGGCCAATGTGTTTGGGAGGCTTAACTGTCTTTTCAGTATGTATGAATGCACTTCTATTTTAACAATATGACAGGCTAGGTATCCATACTGACCATCTATCAAAAAGAACCATAAATTCTGGATTAGGTACTTTAAAAATCTTAAATATAATAATGAGCTGGTAAGAATATAAAGAATTCTTAAGGCCAGGAACTTAATATAGATAGGGACCCAGAAAGATATTGAGAGTGCTGCAGCTAGCTTTTGTCTTGAGGACATTTAACCCACAGAGTGAAATTCAGCTTTGCTTTTCATGGCCTCCCTTAATGGGAGACAAAACCCAGGCCCTACTCAAAGATGAGTAGCCTTATAAAAGATCATCATCCCACCTTAAGTTAGGTCGCCCAAAGAGCTACATCCTCCACAGACATACACACTGAGAGGTGGGGAGGTGGGAGAAGCTTGCCTATCTTCACCTTCAGTGGTGAGCGGATGAGGGAGGACAACTGGCAAGCTTTTTTCACCTCTCTCTCTGTTCTCTGTGAACGTATATGTCTGTACAAGACGTAGCTCTTTCTCTAAAGATTTTGTTAACAGCAGACTCTTTTCTAAAGGAAGTTCTAAAGAATGTACTTAAGCAGACTGAAAGTAATCTCAGATGGAGAGGGTAAATTTGAACACTGTATAAAACAGTAAATGTAATAAATAATACATGTTTCAAAGAGAAAAATGTTAGAATTTAAGTACCCATCAAAATAATACGTAAGTTAGGAGAACATACATGGTGTTAAAGTGTGTTAGTATTCTTATGTTGTTAAGGAATTGAGTAAAGATACAGATTAACTTTAGATGCTGATAACTAAAGTATGCCTGTGGTAATTACTAGGGTCACAACTAAAGGACTAGAGATAGATTATGCATTGTACAAACTGGTAGACAAGGAAAGTAGCATGCAAAAAAAAAAAAAAATCAATCCAAAACAAGATAAGAAAGGAAAGAAAAATAAACATAGGAGATATAAGATAAATAGAATTCCTACACTATCGGATACTATATACAAGTGTATTTACAATAAATATGTGGATTAAATGCTACATTTAAAGACACGCTGTTAATTGAAACTATATAACACAACTATATTCTATTTATAAACAGTATATTTAAAACATAAGGATATGGAAAAGCTGAAAGTAAAAAAGATGGAAAATAGGTATCAAGCAAATTCTAACCAAAGGAAAACTGGCTTAGATGTATTATTATCAGACAAAATTGACTATAAGGCAGTTACTGGACACAAAATAAGATCACTTTGTGATGGTCAAAGTTTTAGTTCGGGAGAAATATATAAAATAATTTCACTCTGTATGCATTTAAGAACATAGCTTCAAAAGATATACTTTATAGCCATGGTGAGAGATTTTTTTTTTTCATGGTTAGTAATTGGTAGAACAGACAAAAAAGTCAAATAGATGTATAAAAATCAAACACGATTAACAAACAAAGGGACATGTTCTTTGCAATCACACACAGAACATTTATAAAAATGAACCATATATTATTCTATAAAACAAGCCTTGACACATTTCAGAGAACTGGAACCATACATACCCTCTGACCACAATGCAATTTAACTAAACAAATAACAAAATGTTAACCATTAAGAAACACACTTCTACATAAACCATGGTTCTGAAAAAATACAAAAATGGAACTTACAAAATATTTAGACATGAACCATACTAAAAATATTTTATGTTTGTGTATATTGATCATGGTCTGTCAGCTTTGACACTGCTGACATTTTGAGCAAGATCATTGTTGTAAAAGGTTATTCTGAGCATTTTAAGTTGTTTGCAGCATCTCTGGCCTCAACCCACTGAACGTTGTAGTACCTCCTAGTCATGACAGTTGTCTCCTGACATTGCCAAATGTTTGCTGGGTGACAAAAATCACCTATGGTTGAGAACCACTGGGGGGAAAAGTAATATATATATACATGCATTCCTATATAATGTCTGTGTGTGTGTGCGTGTGTTTCATTTCGTACAATGTAAAAAGCTGGAACGTGTCGATCCCATCCTAAGACTGAGAAAAAGCAGATTGAAAAAACAAACATAGCTTTTCCTGAATTCAGTAGAGAGCTGAAGACAAGGCACAACCAAATAGCCTGACACCCAAGACAGGAACTTCCTAGGGGAGACGGGCATGGCTATGGGCTCAGCTGTGGCGGAGTACAGGGGAAGGAGATGCCAGGTTCCGTACACACTGACATTAGGAATTCTGCTTAGATGGTTAACAAACTGCTAAAGGGTAAGTGTGCAGCACTGAGAGAATGCAAAACCTCTGGGAGCCACAACACAAGAAGCGTTCACACCCACTCACGGATGCTTTTCCATGAACCTACACGGCCTGTTCAGGAGAAAACCAGAGGGCAGAGCAGGAGACTAGAAACGCCCTTCCTCAGCGGGGCAGCCTGCAGGAGGAGCGCAGCCGTTGCCTAGGAAAGGCTTGAAGCGCCACACAGAGCCTTCTCCCTGACAGAGGAAAGACCACGTGTCCTGGACCAGGGGTCGCAAACGGGGTTGACTGCCTCCAGGGCACAGGTAGAGACTTCTGGGAGCGGGGGAAAGGCAAAAGAAAAAAGCCTCTACCTGCGGGGGAGGGGCAGGAAACAGGCGTGGGCCCAGATCCTGCGAGGCCGCCTGCTGTTGGGGGAGGGGCCCAAAATTCTCCTGCACAAAACCCGCTGGAGATATAAGGCAAAGTTGACTGCCGCTGGAAGCAGCAGCAGGATGACCAAGAAGGTGTAGAGGACTTGCCTAGGACTGAGCCTGGACCAGGACAACAAAAAACTCTCCTTCTCCCCGCACCACAAGGCCAGCCAGTGCCCAGAACCGAGGCAGAAATGTGCTGGGGCAGAGACAAGAGCACAGAGAGGGCCGCCTTCTCTGTGCAGAGGCCGAGAGCCCGGAGGCGGGCAGGGACATTGCAGAGAGAAACCTCCATGACCTTTGCGGCGGCACCAGAGAACACAGGAGGCATTTGACATTCCTTCTATTTCCTAACCTAATGTAAATCTACATAAAGGCTGCTCTGGGGTAGATGGAAAAGGTCTCTTACACAATTTTGAATATTTTGACACGTCAGAACTTAATCATTCTTCTCTTTCAATATACATAACTAAAATGTTTTTGTATCATGGTATAATTATTTCAGATGTGCAAGAAACCATTTGCAAAAATCCATCTCTGAAAAATACCTTACAAATGATACCACTTCTGGTAAGTACTTTGGGAAGCTTTTTATTTTCTCTTATTTTAGGAAACTTCATGATTTTGTGTTTAAGAATCCTGTATTGACACTAATTTTTCTTGAGATTGGCTTTTAGGGAATTTTTCTTCACAAATAATTTTAAATTATAAGATGTTTTGTTAGAATCAAGCAAATACCCTCATTAAAATAAAGATTTTTACATGCAGAGTATTTCATCAATAATGGCAATAGAAACAGGTATCAGCACACTACTCTTCAAATAATTTTACATATGTAGCTACCTGGAAAATTAAGACGTTTTCATTGGTAATGATCCCTTCCTTCCCATTATCCCTTCCATGTCTTCAGAGTTCAAAACGACATTAGTATTTTGAAAAAAAATTTTTATTTTGCCGTGGCACTGGATTTCGGTAAAGATACACATGTAACAGACAGACACAGCACTCAGGAATTTTCAGTGTAAAAGAAAACAAGACACCCGTAAATAGCATACAGATAGCTAATAGGAAAGCTATTGTGTGATGCACCGTCTTAGGAAATCACAGAAGGAAAAAGTCATGTCTGCCTAGACGCAATCAGGAGCCATCCTGGTCTATAGAAGGGGCATCCTCAAACTAAAACACTGCCTGCACTCCCATAATCCCCAATTGATGTTTTCAAGAAAGAAATGTTTTGTTAGAAAATTAACTGCACGCTTGCGCAATTGTTTTTCATCATGTGCCCTCGATTCTGAAATCTTGACAGGAAAAAGTAAGATTATGCAAGTATACTTTGTTCCTTATAATTTGCTTTTACATAAATAGTTATATTTGTTTCCCATGTTTCAGATTTTTGATGTGCTCTGGGTACAGTGGTGAATAATAGAATGAGAAAAAGGCTGTTTCTGCCCTCACGAAGCTTATTATTTATCTCTGGGCTGTTTTTAGAAATAGCCTTTTTTGGTGTGGCATTTTTGGTGCTGTGATTTTTAGATACAACTCTTTTGGCAGTGGTCACTTTGATTCCTGATATATTTTTTCATGATTTCTTGTCACATTCTAGTTTGGCTTTTTGCTCAAATTTTTATCTCCACCATTCAGTAATTTAAGTAATTCTTGCAGTGGTAATTTTTCTGTGTCTGAATTGTAACCGTTACAATTTTTGGTCATTTATGACATTTATGATTCTTAGTTCACTTTAGTGAGATAAGACCTGCAGTGACAGATCACTCTTCCAGATACCCCAACTCCACTTGCAAAGTGTTCTAACCACAGACAGCTAACTGAGCATGAATTGTAAATACTACTCAATAGCAAGAGAACACACCTGATCAGCAAATTACTCTGTTGTGCACATTGGTGCACTGTGTCATTCGATTGCTAAGGGATTTGACACATACCTGAAAAGTTAATGGTGTGGATTAGGGGCCACTTTTTCTTCCCCAGCCTTTTTTTCTTACATCTTTTTCATTCTGTATGACAGGTGGTAACCATTAGCTTATTCGGTCTCTGTATCTCCAAATATGTTGTTCTTCCTTATTTTAACGTCACTAACATAGGTCAGAAATCATAGAATTTTAATGCCATTTAAGCAACCGACATCAAAATTACCCCATTCCCCTTCATTAAAACTCACTTGCCATATTCTGCATGGAGACTTGAACATTTTATTCTTAATTGCCCTTTGTTCTGGTCTTTTTCTTTTATGCTATTGTAGTCTTCACTTAGATTCACCAGTTGTTGACATTTTATAACACTTGCTTTATCTGTAGATGGATGTGTGATGGATGGATGGATGGAAGAATAGAATAAATAGAATAGAACACAACAATAAAATAGGAGACACATACATATTCACAAAAACATGCATTTCAATTGCAGACATAATGATACTCCCCTCTAAATACATAATCACAGTACCACCGTCATCACACCCAAGAAATTTAAGATTATTACAGTGTTATCTGATACACACTCCATATTCAAAGTTCCTTAGTTGTCTGGAAAAAAAAGTCTTCTGTGGTATTTTATTTCTCTGATCCAGGATGCAACCCAGGATTATATGTTAGATTTGGTTGTCATGTCTCCTAACCTAGAAAAGCCTCTCCACTCTTTTCAGTCTTTCATGCACATTGGCACTTTTGTAGAGTCCACACCAATTGTCTTGTTGAATATCCCATGATCTAGATTTGTTTAATTGTTTTCTCATTATTAGATTCAGATTAACATTTATGGTGAATACAAAGTTTCAAAGTTTGTATTTTTATAGCCTGTTTGTCTTCCTTTTATCACCTGGGATTACTTCCACCTGCATTTGCCTTCAAGTACTCTTATTTAGCTGCTTATAATCTATTTTAGAGTCCAGAAAACAGATGTCCAAGCTTTTCAAGTTATGTTTAAAGCAAGAATCAACAATATTTAGTGCCTCCTCTGGGGATAAAGTACACAGGCTTTAGATACGGTTTGGTCCTTTAGAAGCTTTCAAAATTTGTTCATGGGCCTTCATTGCATTTCAGATAAGTAAAATTATTGAATGTATAAATTCTAGAAAGGCAATATATAACCCTAATTATAAACTTTCCGTATGTATAACACAAAAGACCACCCAAATTGTATTGTATTTACCAGGATAATTGTAGCATAACCTAGCTCTTCAATAGGGAGTTTTCTAAGAAAAGATTTCCATCTCTCCGTACAATGGCAGAAATATCTATTTGGGAGTATTTGTTGTTTTGGAGATGTTGCTTTTTATTAATGTTTTTATTTTATTTTTACATTTCAACTCTAGTGTTTTCATACACATATGAACTTACAAGAACTTTGATTTTAAATTATAACACGTCATATACAAGGGCTGTTCAGAAAAAAATCCATCAATGCCTCCATTTTTCATATATCATGGCTGGATGCTTACCGGACAGCCCTGCTGTATCTAGCTTTACAATTTACATATATTGGGCAGGTAATTCAGGAACTGAATTTCTCAGCCTGGCAACATTACACTTACTGGGTTCCTACCACTGGAAAGTACTGTGCCAAATGGTTCCACACACATTCTCTTGTTTAATCTTCTAAGCTGGGGACATCAAGCAATTTTCTCCAGTCTTAGAACTGTGCAGTGGCAGAGCCAGGGTTTCTTCTTCCCCAAAAATTTATTCTACTTTTTACAGTCTTATTTCAGTTAATGACACTGTCATTCACCACATTTCCCGGTGTCACCCAGGCTTCTCATTCTCCCACACCCCTAGACAATCAGTCCTCCTAATAAGACCACATGCATCTCAAGTCCATCCACTCCACTCCTCTCCATTCCTACGGACTGTCTTATTCTGAGAATTCATCCTGTCTCATCTGGACCATTTCAGGAGGCTCCAGGTTTGCTCTCTCCAGCGCAACTTTCACAGTTACCACCAGAAAATTCTTTTTAAAGAATTTCGAATACAAACATGTCACTCTCTTGCTTAAAAATCTAACCTCAGTGGTTACTTATCACCAAAAAGATAAAATTAAAATTCCAGAGAACTACATCCAGGACCTTTCCACTCTCACTTCCATTTGCTTCCCAGCTCCTAACTTACACAGTGTTGAGTACACGCAGATCTTTCTGGAACTCTTTACGTGATTCCAGGGCCCTGCTGTGCCCACTGCCTCATAGGAGTTGTTCTCTTTAAATGCCTTTCTCCTACTTATTCTTTAAGAATTGACTTCAGTGTCTTCCCCTCTAGAAAAGCTTGTTCAGCCCAAGCATTGTCACGGCCAAAATTTAGTATGTCCTCCTTTTGGCAACCATCACAGTCTGACTTTTTCTTTTTGCAGAGGTTATCGTATTGGTCTCTGCATTGAACAGACATTGCCTCAGCCTTACCATGTGTCAGGCACTCAGATAGGACTGGGACTAGAAAGAGAAAAACACAGTCCTTTTCTCGAGTAGCTTGTGTTCTAATAGAGACAACCTGCAAACAATACAGTATCATAGGGTTGCTGCAGGACATTCTCAGAATACCTGCCATGATTTTTCAATGTAAAGCTATGAATCTTAAAAGCAGAATTTCCATTTGGAATATTTTATTTACTTGTTAAAATAAAATAAATTTAATGAATTTTTAGCAATTACCTTTCCGAGCAACTTACTTCTTCAGCCCAGCATATATGTTGTTATACTATTCCAACAGTGTTGTATGCTTCCTGTAGAAAATGAAATTATTAAATTTTGACCATTTACACATTATGATTAAAAGTGCCTCTAAAGCAAATCTTACCAATAGCAAAGACTGAAGACTATGAGTTATGATAAGTAGTCTGATACCTTACACTTTTGTTGAAACTGATGTATATGTAGCATTTAAGAATTTGAATTGTGAGTGTAGTCTTACTAAAGTCTGTAAGTTATAGAGAGATCTACTTTAAAGTATATGAATGCTACAGTAAAAGAATATTCTGAAATTGTGTTACAGAACAGCCAGCCAAGGACTAGTCTATCTCCTGAGGTTGGATCCAGGTTGCAGAGAAAATACTGATGAAGTGTTAACAGTAACTATTAAATGGAATCATCATTTTTGAGAATCTCCTGTAAATATATCATATATTTCTGCATTTGTTAATAATTAAAATGCTATAACCATACAATAACAGTAAATCATAATATGGGTAATGGAGACAAATGGACTGGTTTACATTTATGCTAAAGTTATACTTTATTATGTATTTTATTGATAAATACATTTTTAGTGAATGGAAATAATTCATTATTTTTTAATGAGCATGCTACTAGAAATACATTTATTATATTTAAAAAGAAAACAGGATATTTTGTTATTCAAATTATGTATTAGCTATAGTTGTAAAGCTTTGTTTTCTGAAATTCCTAATAAATTCTATTAAATTTTTATAGTGGTGTAAAAAGTTCATGATTAATAATATGTGTTATAAATAGTAAAGCTATTTGTTCTAGACTTTGAAAGATCTCTGTATTTCAGAGGTCTTACTGAGGGGAATCTTTCTCAATCCCGCATGTTCAGAAGTTAAAGGGATCTCTTCATGCAGGGCTGGTTGGTCTCAAAGAAGTGACCGCACTAGCCAAACTCACAAGGTGAATGCTGAATATAAAAAATAAACTCCAATCCCAACTGGATTGCTTGAATTGCCTGGTCAGTATGTTCTTTTCCCAATAGGAATATCCAGGTTTCTATTAGAAGGTTGTTTTTTAAAGTATAGAAACAAAGGCAAAAGTTGTATGATCATAAAGAAATTTTTTTCATAAAATTAATGAGTTTCATACATCCTTTTATTTCCCCTCAACGATTTCTACTTCAGGCTCTCACCACCTCTCATCCAGATTATTTCAAGCTGAATCCCCTCCCTTTGGCACCAAGGAGGCTGCTAGCGTGGCCTTTCTCACGTGAGTACGATGGCCAGAGCGAACGTGTACTCACCAGTCTCATCGAAGCGTGTGCAGCGCCCCCGCTTGGCTGCCGGAGGAATTCCGCACTCCGTAGCACGCCGCGGACGGCGCTTCCTAGGCTGCGTCCTCCGCTTACCTAGCCAGCATCAGCTTTACCACCTTTGCTGCCCAGCGGGTCCTGGCTTGTCTTCACTCTTCCCCACTCTACAGCCTCTTCCCAGCTTATGGGCCCCGCGGACCCACAGCAGCACCTGCCCACCACCAGGCACCAGCAGGCCGCAGACCCACGGAGACGGCTCCACCTGAGCAGAGGTTTCCCACGGGCCGTAGTTCCGTAGGTTTCTCCCAGCCCCTCTTCGTGTTCCCCGTTGGCAGCTGGACCATCAGGTGTCCCTGCAAGCTTCAGCTTGCCCACTGACACTAGTCCTCCCAACGGCCTGGGTGCTGGCAGTTTTTCTGGCCCTTACTGGCATTCCTCTCTAGTGCAGGCTGGATTTCGACCCCCTGCCCCGAGCTCTCTGGTCCTCCAGTTCTCCCCTTCCAGACCTTCATTTCCCAGCTCTTCCCATATTTGGTAAAATGTCATCCCTGTAAGAAATCCCTTAGTCCCTTAGTTCTTATAAGGGCTTCATTTTCCTGACTGATACAACCTGATGGAGAAGACACAAATAAGCAGGTCCTTGTAAATTCGTATAAAAAGTGCTGCCTTCACAAGCTACATGCACAGATGAATTCCATTCCGAATTCTGAAAACAGCTTCAGAGCTAGCCAAGTGAGTAGGGTCCCAGAAAGTGAAAATGGGAGAAGACCCTCCCGGACTGAGACGAGACGAGGAGCCAGGGAAGCGTGAGAGGGAGCTGGAGAGGACAGCGGGGCCACAGGACGCCTGCGTTTCCTCCTGAGGTTCCCGAACCGGGTGAATCCGGCTGTCATTCATAAAGTGCATGATGACCATCCAGCAGGGTAAGCAGGCCCGAGGGGTGTGCCACGATGTCTGTGAAGCATCGCAAGCACCTCAAATAAAAACTCACCTTTGTTTATTAAAAAAAATGTTGTATTTATGCGCTGTTACAGATGTGCTCAGCAGCACCCTGAGTGCCAAACCAGCTTCACAGTTAATCATCCCTAACCTTGATACCTTTTATTTGTACACCAGAGAATGTGTCTTCAAAGAAAGGAGAGTTAACAATAGTTGAAGTCCAAAGTCAGGCTGGACCAAAGAAGCTTAAGTAGCAACATGGTAAAGTACTTGTATTTTTACTAGTACTTGTACATTATGACATGGTCCTCTTAGAAAACTACAGTATGGCCAGAATCTGGTGCAATACTGACTGTAACTCCTCCAGAAAGAGATGCTGGAATTTTAGTATTATAGATCCAAAGTGCGTTCATGAAGTGACAAATTAGAAAGACAAACGAAGAGGAAAGCTACTTTGTGAATTAGAGTGAAAGAGAACAGCATTTTGCGTGCCATAAAAGTGAAGACTAAGAATGTGATTTTTTTTAATGTAACATTTTTAAACAACATAAGAAAAGATCTAATGTAATTAGTTTTACGTTTTAGGAAAAATCTCATTTCCAATTGAGAAGTGAAGTTTAACAACTTTCCTTAATAAATACACTTATAAAACTCATCACAAGATAGTAATCTCTTGGGCAAAAGATATCAAAACATTAAAAAAGATTGTTTGGATACAATTGTGACAGGCAGAGTTTCTAATAACTGGTAAGAGAAATTTGGGCACTTTTATCTTTAAAACTGGAATCAGGGAGGTTTTTTGCTTACAAGAAGGAAGCATAAAAACACATACATTTGGATGTTTGAGCTGTGTGTTCTGGAAATTTTTTAAGTAAAGGTTTTCATTAAAATATAATACATAACAGGTGAACAAACAATATGCATATATAGCTTGACAGATTTTTATGAAATGGACACACCTGTGTAACCACCACCCCGATTACAATAGGGACCATTACTGGCACCTCAGAACTGGCATCTCATGTTCCTACTCCCCAAAGCTAATTACTATTCTGACTTCCATCACCAGAAATTTGGTTGTCTGCTTTGATCCTTTGTGTAAATGATATGATACTGGGAAAAATATATAATTATTAAAACACATCAAGGAGTATTGCCATGACCTCTTTTAACATCCATGTTGGCAGTAAAATGCACCAACACCACTCAATAAAAGAAACTTACAGACAGCTCTTTAGAGCCTCGTTCATTTCAGCCAGAGTAGCAGTCCCCGTGTTCTTGTGAATGTGGACGCTTAAAACTCCCTTGTACACATGTAAATAACTACACGCACACTTGTATATATTTTGATAGGTTATTATTACATGTGCTAGATTTTCTCAATGTCATATAACTTTTTCAATAAAAATAATTCTTGAAATGTATAACTAAATATAATTTAGTTTTTATGGCTCCATAAATCTGATATATAAAAATTTTGTTTCTCTTTTTCCTTCGACACTGAGAAACCTGGCTCTTGTTAGTCACAATACATATACTAATTCATTTAACCCTAATATTCAATGAAAGGTACTTTCAGAATTGCTAACTCATACACCTAAGAGAAAGTGTCGTGTGTGTACCATTCTTCTTGTCTTTAGCCTTATGGATTCACTCAGTGGACTATTTTTCAAAGTTACTTAGGTCACCTCCTGTCTCCCCCACCTTCAGTGTGGTTATGTCAGTCATTTTTATACAGTCAGGTTTCTTCATCACAGTCTGCATTCCGTGTTGAGTCCTATATCTTGGCTGATTTTTTTTTTTTTGGGGGGGGGCGGGGGGTAGTTCCCTGGCTGGGAATCGAACCCAGGCCGCAGCATTGAGAGCGCTGAAGCCTTAGCCACTACACCACCAGGGAACCCCCCGTGGCTGATTCTTTTTAATTTGCACATAGTAAAATTTACTTTTTTAGTTCTATAGGTGTTGACAAATGCGGAGTTATGCATCTATTAGCACTATACCATGAAGAATGGCTCTGTTGAGTCAGAAATTCTCTTGTGCAGCCCTGAGCCACCACGGATCCACTTTTTTGTTCTTAGATTTTACCTTTTCCAGAAAGGGAGAATTCTAAAATAAAACCTGTGGTGCTAGACTGGAGTCAGAGGTATCAGTATAAAGTCATGCTTTTTAAAACATATATATATATATATATATATATATATATATATATATATATGTATGTATATGTATACAGAAAAAGTGAATATATGAGTTAGTACACACACATATGTTTCCTTGCTCTGTCTACTAAGAGGACCTGGCACTCAGATCTGGTTTCTAAATATCATTCTCTAATAAAAGGAACCAGGGCTTCAGGAGAAGTGATTGACTCCAGGATTGGTACAGGGAAAATATAAGACAGGCCTGGAGTGAAGTTGTACTAAATAAAAAATTTAAATGGCAACATTTCAAAAGGACACAGGAGCCAACCTGAAAGCCCTCACAAAGCCAAACCTTGATTTGAACAACAAAATAATGATAATATTATAACTGAAAGAATAAAACAAATACACCTAAGTCCCTACTGATATAAATAAATGATTGAATGAATAGATGGGGGTGAAGAAGCAACACTACAGAAGAATTTTAGTTAATAAATGGAGAAGAAATGAGGGAAATAGAAAAATCACCTTTAGAAAACCACACAGCTCTTGAGCCATTTATCTGCTTGAGCCCATTCCTACCTCTTTGGAATGTACTCTTTCTTTTAATAAACTATCCCTTTGTTTCACCTTATTTTCCTTTTAATAAACTACTTCTTGGTTTCACCTCTTAAAAAAAGAAAGAAAGAAAGAAAGAAAGAAAGGAAACCACACAATTAATTGTTTGCAAGCAAAATCCACAAATGGGTGCTAAACTCAGCTGAGGAATTTAAGCAGAAAACGAATATATTTACATAGCCTTAAAGTATCGCCACCAAAGTATTTATTAATTACAAAGGGAAAAAAATAATTTTACAGTAGAGAAGAATGGCAGATATCACCTGAACCAAGTGATGAAGGTTAAAATTACCAGTAAGGAAATGCACCAACATCATGTTGTACCTCCCCTGATATAATAAACTGAGAAGGGCACATCACTTCTGCATTATTCTTCCCCAAAATCTGTAACCTTAGTTACATCAGGCGAGATCATCACACAAACTCAGACAAATTGAGGACGGTATACAAAATTCCTAACTGATACTTTCCCAAAGTGTGATGGTCACGAAAGGAAAGGAATGACAGAGGCACTGTCATAGAGTAGAAGAAACTGAAGGACATAAACTGTAACATGATACCTTGAATTGGACTCTGAATCAGAGTATGGGCCTTAGTGGAAGAACACTGGTGAAATCCTAAAGTCCGTAGTTTAGTTATTATACATGTTTATTTCTAAGTTTTGATAGCTCTGCCATGGTTATGTAAGAAGTTAACATTAGGGAAAGCTGCATAGTGGGTGTCTGAGAACTCTCTGTATTATCAAGACAACTAACTCTTCTGTAAGTCTAAAATTATTTCAAAATTCAAAGTTAAAAAAATTTTTTTAACTCTCAAAATGTTTAAAATCTTCTGTTGTACCATATGTCCCAATTTTTGGTTCACAACAAATTTCACTATAAATGTATAAAACATTAAACATATACTTAATAGTCGGTTATAAAATGTATTTGGCACTTACGTATATATGCCATTTTGATACGGATTATAGCGCACATTCCTACCCACAGGAATTAACCATTGAGTTAGACAATCTGTTTGAAAACCACATTCCAAGCCCAACATCAGTGATGCTGAGCAAGAGAAGCCTCGCTCTTGCCGAAGTAGAAGAGCCTCAAAGTGCTTGAAAACAATGCTTCCCACTGCACCTGCAGGGGCAGCAAAGGTGAGGACCCTGGATGGGAAACACTGAGAGACGTTGCTGAGGCCCGCGGAGTCTTCCCTGGGCAGTAGCCTCCTGGGGGGAAGGCCTCCCTGCACCCTCACCAAGGTGCTCATGGTCACAAGTCCTCATCTGCTTATGGCATATGTCTTATCGAAATGACAAAATTACAGTTCTTACTGCCATTGGGGGTGGGAGGAAGTGCCAAGAAAAAATGATTTTTATCTTGCAATAGAGATCTTCGTCCTGTGACAATAGCTAACATTTATGGAAATCTTGCAATATTCCAAATCTTGTGCACAGCTCTTTATATGCAGGATCTCATCTAATCTCCCCCAGCAACCCAATGAGGTAATTATCGCTGTCCTGTCCATATTTCAAGTGAGTTGACTGAGGTGAAGTGAGGTGGTGTGATGTGCCCAAGGTCACTAAGCTAGTAAAAGACATACCCGGGAGTCAAATCAAAGTCTATTTGACTTGAAAACTCACTTAACCCCTGTAATATACAACCAGGTCTCTTTACAGAAAAGAATTTTCTAGATGATTGAGTGTGGGCATATCTACTAGATTTAAAACAAGCAAGGAGTTCCCTGGTGGTGTAGTGGCTAAGGCTTCAGTGCTGTTAAACACTGCAGCCTGGGTTCAATTCCCAGCCAGGGAACTACTCACATTAAAAAATAAATAAATAAAATAAGCAAAAGTATTTTTTCATCCTTTTGCAAACATATCTGAAGGGAACATAGAACAAAAATGTTTATAAACAAACGCTTAACACTGCCTGTGTGGAGAACTGTTTAATTGTTACATGGTACCTAGGGCATGTTGAAACTTGACTCTAATTCCTTTAGCTTTTGGAGACCACAAGAGGAATGTACTAGGCACCATGTCTTCCTAATGCTAAAGCTGCCCGGGTATCACCTGCCAGTTAAATGGCAAACAAAACCACTTTACCCCTCGGCCAAATAAGTAATACTAGTGTTAAGACAGGGATGGAAGAACAGGATTATTTAGTCTCAGTCACTTGTGTCATACCCCCAAGGTGTCACTGGGGGAATGCTATGGAAACCTTCATTATCCTCCAAAATTCCCTTTTCCTTTCTTATTTGGCAGAGCCTAATGCTCCCTCACCACCATCAAGTCAAAACAGATTGTCTTTGGTTTGCTTTGGAAGTTGATAGCTGCTTTTTAGCGGTATGTACGGAAGGATCAATGAGGAGATTAGGTAGGAAATGATCTCATTACATCATCTGTTCATAGCTCTTTTATTTGCTCATTTATTAAAGTTGCCTTTTCAGCACTACGTGACAGGCACTAACACAGCTAGAGAAACCAAAATAATACATCCTCTGCCTTCCAGGCTGAGATTTTTAAAGAGCTCGTGTACTATACTGCCCTCTGGTGGCTGTAAGGCAATGGACTTTCCTATCACAGGCAATGCCAGGGGTTCTCACTCTAAGCACTGTTGGTGGTTTCCCTATCTCGGCTATTGTAAATAATGCTGCCATGAGCATGCAGATGCAAATATCTTAAGATAGTGATTTTGTTTCCTTCAAATAAATACCCAGAAGTGGAATTGATGGGCCAATTGTGGTGGTACTAGTTTTAATTTTTTGAGGAATGTGAAAGTTACTTGAATGATAACTAAATTTCTTATAATCATTTTGCAATATATACATATATGAAATCATTATGTTGTACACCTAAAAATAATAAAATGATGTATGTCAATTATGTCTCAATGTTTTTAAATGTTGGTTACAACCAATAAGATATCTTCCCCCTGGTTTGAAAATCAGTGGTCTCTAGCAACACTTGTTTTATTTTACTATATTTATTTATATGAATATATGTATATGTGTGCATGGACTATGGTTCATGGCATAATTCATTCTGAAAATAATATGACCTAACTTTTTCTTAAATAGCAAGTTTGTTAAATTTAGTAATACAAATAATATAAATTCCCCACACACTCATACTAATCATTAAACAGAGTAAATGTATGTTCTAATTTATATGTATTTCACATGTATTATCTCAAACAAGTCTCTACTACGTAACTCTTTTATGCTTCAGAGTTAAAGCTCCTCTTCAGAGTTAAAGTGTCCTCAGGGATAACAAGACAAACATAACTAATAAAGCTTATTGTTATAATAAAATTTAATAAAGCACTCTCCATGACAATAGGAAATTTGTTAAATTAATGTACTTCATATGATGACTATTGTGCAACCATTAAAATAATGTTTTTAAAGAATTCTTATGAAATAGAGAAATTGCAATGATTCATTACTAAGTAGAAAAAAGGGCTATGGAGCTACATTTCTTGTGTTGTAACTAGGAAAGGAAACCAACGTGAACAATGAAAAGCCAGGAAAATAATGCAACAGAGAATTAGCAGTAGTGGTTTCTCAGTAGTAGGATCTCAGGGGATTTTAATTTTTTCTTGACTTTTTCTATATTTTGTACACTATCTACTTTGTGCATTTATTACTTTTTTTTTTTATCAGATAGCTCCAAACTAATGAAGTGCAAATGAAATTGTCTCCTTTCACAAATACACATGAGATGAAAAAGAATGCTCCTCAAAGTTAGGCTTTCCAGATTTTCTATGAAGCTGAATGATAAACGTGTCACTGATTTTCCATCACAGAGGTTGAGTTTGCTGTCACAAAAGCATTTTCTAGGGCATTCTTTAAACAAATATTTCTAAAAGGGGCTCCAGCACTTTCAGAATCAGATAAGTTACTAAACATAATTTTGCTTTAAAATTGTAATCGTGATATATGAACACCAGTGAAAATAAACTCTCCCAGAACTTCCTTCGTAAGGTTACATCAGTCTGACTTTTGTTCCGGCAGTTGGCACATCTGAAAACACGGTAAAGCGCTATAAGAGTATTGCACTACAGAATGGTCATATTAAAAGGTGGTTTGAATGATCTTTAATGCTTTTATTTCCTAAAATTGGGATTATGACCTAAAAATATTTGTAAATCACCTAAAATACTTTTTAAAATATCTCTTCCATTTTTAATATTTTATCCTCATAGTTTATTGCTTCTGTAGTATTCTCATAAGGCCTTTCTCCTAGAGATTTTTATAATGCCCTGATATTGAAAGAAGTTTACACATTATCTACTCCAAACTCTTCATATTAGTGAGGAAGTCCAAGTACTTTTAAAATGTCATTGGTTAAAGCATAACATCTATGATTCTAATGTCTATGGAAATAAAAGTGATATTTTGCCTTTTTGGTTTCTACAGTCCAACAAAAGAAAAAAATCTATAGAAAAGTGAAAACTTTATAAGTTACTGCACTTTTGGAAATCAATTTAAAGTTCTGTGATTTATTTATGTATTCACTCAATACAACTCTATTGAGTACCTTTTAAACCATCTCTCTGCTTGGGACTTCAGACTTCACTAGAGATCAAATACAGCCCCCCTGCAAATAAAGGCTGATAAGCAATTACAGTGAAGTGTGATAAATGTCACCATAAAAGTGGCAAAGACTGTAATGAAGTCACATAGAGGAGTATGGAACCCAGACTTGGGCTGTGAAGAAAAGCTTCCTGGAGAATTTGACTACTAAACTGAGGCCTGAAGGGTGAGGTTGGGCAAAAAGGAACGCAAAGAGGAGAAAAGGTCATTTCAGGCCTTGCAAACAGCATTTGTCAAACTCCACCTGATTTGGGGTTGCTTCTAAATCTCTAAATCAGAATACTGGGAGGGCTCCCAGGCAAGGCGAGCAACTGAGCACACCCTTTTACCCCTGCTCCTCCCTGAACCCAACTTCCATGACAATTGAAGCGTAAAAAGGAGAGAGGACAGCACCAAACCTGTGAAGGTCAGAAAGCAGGTGGTCACACGGTAACTGACGTAGGTGACCACGAAAGCTAACACCCACGCTAGCAGTCGGGGAAGCCTAAGACGCAAGCCGGTCTGTCCGGCTACAGGAAAGCTCAGGTTTGCAGGACAACAGCTCGTTCTGAAAACTGGGATAAAGGTGAGATGAGACTGAACCAGGATGCGTTGAAAGGCTGTTTAAGAAGCGGCTGGACCTCAGATCCAATTCCCCACACGGTACAGTGGGCAGCTCCCTTCCTTTTATCAGAGAAGACCATTTAACAAAACCAAAAATAAAAGAGAATTTCTTTAACCCCGTAAAGGCCATTTTGTGGTTGCTGAGAGGCCCTCTGGGGACTGAATGGTCTTTGCCCAGGGGGTGGGAAGGTTGGCAGCTGAACGCTCTCAAGTGAGTCACTCTCCAAGCAGTGCCCTGAGGCCAAAAGACTCTGCACACAGGGTCACACCCAGTCCCTGAAGGGTATGAAGGCCAAGCCCCTTTGCCTCAAGGTAGGACAACTCCAAACTGCAGAACTCTATGACAGCAGGGAACAGAATGTGTAACTAAAGAAAAGGTACCATTTATATCAATGGCAAAAATTTTAAGTACTGATGACCAATCTTTAAACAGATATGCAAGCGTTTTCTGGAAGAAAAAAAAAAAGACATTGAGAGGCATTTTAAAGGAGATAAATGGAAGGATACACATCACTGGATCTGAAGACTCAGCATAAAAAGGGTGTCAGTTCTTCCCATGGATCTTCCATATGCAATGCAGTTTGAATCCAAACCCCGTAGGACTGCTTGAGGAGCATGACAAGCTCACCTGAAAATGTATGTGAAAGAAGGAAGCAAGAATAGCCCAGATAACAGGTGTGTAAGAAGAGCACCATGGAGGTACTCGCTTTGTCAAACGACCAGACTTATAGAAAGCTCTTGTAGTTAAGACAATGTAGTATTGCCACAGAGATACATATAAAAGTCAATGAAAGAGAATGGAGAACCCAAAAACATATCCATGCAAGCAAAGGAATCTGATCTATGACCAAGCAGACGTTACAGACTAGTGGGCAGAGGGTAGGAGTCACAGCCAGGGGGTGTACTGCCCACATTTTCTTTCAAGAGATAATCTGTGCCACGCAGGGTATTGGCTGAGAGCCTTTGTCTGCCATACCTTCGGCCCCCAGCGCAGGGGTCACCGATCGCCACGCTCCCTCCAGCCTGGTCCCAGGGACAGAATATATAATCACCCGCCACCCAATGACACTTCGGTCAACAGTGGTCCCATAAGGTGCGCGCGGAGCTGAGAAATTCCTACCACTTAGTGACACAGTCATCGGAACATCACAGTCCTACACGTTCCTCGCGTGTTGGTGACGCGGGTGGACAGTGTTTACAAAGTCTACCATAGTGACAGTAAGGTCCTAGCCCTTCACATTCATGTCCACTCACTCACTCACTCACTCAGAGCAACTTCCAGTCCTGCAAACCCCAGTCACGGTAAGTGCCCCATATAGGGACATGTACATCATTGTTTTAGCTTTTTTCCTGCATTTTACTGTACCATTTCCATGTTTAGATGCACAAACACTTACCATTGTGTTCTAATTGCCTACAGTATTCAGTACAGGCCTATAGCCCAGGAGCAAGAGCTTTGCCACCGAGCTTAGGGGTACAGTAGGCTCTACCATCTAGCTTTGTGTAAGTTCACTCTCCGAGTTTGCACAACGGTCAAATCGAAATCGCCTCACGACACGTTTCCCAGAACATAGCCCTGTTGTTAAGCGACACGTGATTGGAGTTAGTGTCCTGGAAGCAGACCCTTCTTGCCCGGTGGGGACCCCTCTCGTGAGCAGTCCTTTCTCACAGGTGCCTCCCTGGCCGGGGCGAAACCTTTTCTCAGAACTGCTGCCTCCTTCCCTCTCTCCCTCCTCAGCTGTGAGACCCACATCACAGATTCAGGCCTTTCCGAGCTAAGCCCTGCTCCTGCTCCACTCTGTCCTTCATAGGTGCTCCCCCCATTCAAGCTCATACACCTCTAATTCCATCGCAGCAGCTCAGAAGAACTCAACTGCCATGACTGGTCCTGGGAACGTTCCAAAAGGGCAGCCTGTAGGGTGGAGATTGGATCACTCACTCACTGGCTGCTAAGGAGAACCTCAACCTAGGTTGAATGTTGGCCACAGATTTTTCCCTGGCACAAGGCGGTGGCCCAACTGTTGAATATTTCACAGATGATGACCTGGGGACACATTCCAATGGAGAAACACAGGCTGACCAATGCAAGAACTCGGGCCTTTAAAGGACACAGGAGTGACAATACCTGCAAGAACGGTGGCTGGTTATTACTAAGTGAACTGAAGAAGCCCTTCAGAGGTGTAATGAAAAACTGAGAGCAGTCAGCAAACGATAAAGGCTAAATGTGTGAGCCAGTACGTACTTGGGGCAGAGTTACTCACAAAGACATCCTATGTCCCTGACGTGGAAGAGAGAACATGGCTGAGGAGCAATCCCAAGACTTAGGAGTTGGAGTGGGGAACAGCAGAGACAATTACATGCTCTGTTACACTCAAGTGAGAGCCCTAAAACACGGTATGGGACATCTGAGTAGACGTCCCCAAGAATCTGGGTTCAACAGATCCCCAGCTCTGTGCCTACTCTCCTACCCCAGAGGACAGCCCCCACGGAAGTTCTGAGCAAGGCTGGTACCTCTGCCACCATGCAGATCCTTCTTGCAGATGCCTCAGGCCCAGCGCTGCCCTAGCTGTGCTGTGCTGGGACTTGACACTAGTTATCCACCTGTCAGCCAGGAGAGGAAGAGGGGACAAAAAGGAAAGGGTGGTATCACAAGAAACTTCAGGGTAGGCCAGGGGTGACAGTGAGAGAGGAAGTCACAGAGCAGGGCTCACTAATAGTGATGGACATGATAAGCCCCCATATTAAGACAGACCTGATAGCAGCAATGAACTCCCAGAAGCCCGGGAGCCACAGTTACCATGACAACCAGCAAGGTTAAAGAGGCCCCCCAGAGAACTTGACTGGCAAGGGGACAGACAATTCATAGAATTTGGGGTTTCTAGAGGCAAAAGAGCCAGGCTCCCCTGAAGGGTACTTAACATCTACAATCAGAAGAAGGTAAGAAAGGAGTAGAAGACTAAGGTTGTGGGGGAGGGGGGTCCCAAAAAGAAGTCACAATTCCTTGCTCAGTTCCCAAGTCAATTTTCAGATCTGGAACTCATTGAATAAGGAGATGGCCAAATCCCAGAAAAAGGACCCTGCAGTACCTCCAACCAACACACACACTGAAGATTCTCAGTCCTCGCCCAAAGGAACCTATGGCTATTTCCTTGAATGTACACTGAGGAAAGGGGACTAACCAAATTTTAGGGAGTATTGGACACAGGCTTTTAATATACCGTGATCTTAAGCTATAAGAGGATGTGATCTACCAAAACAAGGGAGTAAACTGCAAAAACAAAGACATGAAATATAAGAAACGCGGTGGCTGTGGTAGCCATTGGAGTCACCTTGCAGCCCCACAGCTGCAGGAGTAGAATGGACCGAGAGCCCAGGCTGCCGTGCTCTGAAATCTGGCCCAGTCCACACTGCCCATGCCTGGTCCCAGCGAACGACTCGGGGACTGAGACTGATTCCTGGGAGAGCCAGGGCTCTCCTGATGGGCGCGTGAAGACTTGCTTAACTCCCATTCGACCACACTTCCATCTAACCGCCCTTCCCTCAGGGTCAGACTTCCTTATGGTCTGATAGGTCCTTCAGCCTCTCTCAGTTTCTTCTCCATTTTTGCTCACAGGCATGTCCCTAAAAAAAAATCTTTCCTCATTTAACCCCATCTTGGCATTTGGTTCTTGGAGAATCCAGCGCCAACACAGGAAAAGGTTTAAAAAATTTAAAAATCCCCAGGATTATGATAAAGGAAAATTATAGAAAACCTACTATGTTTGCACATTATTTCTTACTCCACAGTCTGGCAGAGTAAGAATTAGCAATAAATTACATTCAAAACTAAACAGACCACCATAATTTTTAATAATAACCCAAACAAAAAGTTGAACAACGATGAAAATATATTCATAGTATACTAGATGACAACAGCAAAAAATTATATTTATATAGTCATAATGCAATTATTAAATATTAATATGACAAAATGAATATTTGTAAGTACATTAGTAGGCTGAGAGACAGGAAAAGTGTGGGGGAAATGGTGGAGAATAGTATAAGAAATAGTACATAGAAGGAAGTTAATATATCACACATGAAACTGAAACATTGAGCATGACAGTATAAGCATGTCGTTTAGAAATCTGGAGGTAAATGCTAAAAAACGAGCCAAAAGAATTAAAAGTTATTATCTCTGGGGAGAAGGAATGAAAATGGGTCCTGTTAATTATTTTATTATAACATGTAGATTCTAAAGCTCCGTGTAACTTTGGTAAAGTTTAAATTTAAAATAATCATTAAATAACCAATGAGACTGTAACAATTTGACAGTCAGTCATATATGGACTATATAAAAAGTTTTTATTTTTTTATTTTATTTTTTTATTTATTTATTTTTAAAGATTAAGGATTCTCAGGTTAACGTTTATTTTGGGGGGGGGGTGTTTCGTTTGTTTTATTTATTTTTTTAAACAAATATCCTTTTCAACTTATTTATTTATTTATTTATTTAGCTTTTTGGTATGTGGGTAGCTCTCTGACTGGGAATCGAACCCAGGCCGCAGCGCTGACAGCGCCAGCGCCGAAGCCGTAAGCCACTACACCATTAGGGAACTCCCAAAAAGTTTTTAGAAATCAATAAAAGGCAAACACTACATTGTAAATACAGGTGATTCATTAAAAAACTAAAACTGTGAATAAGAATGTAAAAACATTTCATTTCAGAATTAATTAAATGAAAGTTAAAAGAAATAAAGGAAACAATGAGACTACTTCCACATATATACCAGAGAGAATTGAAAATGTACGTCCATACAAAAAGCACTGTACACAAATGTTCATATCAGCATTATTCATAATAGCTAAAAAGTGAAGAATGAGTAAATAAAATATGGTATACGGCATAATGGAAGATTACGTGGCAATCAAAAAGAATGAATTTCTAATACATGCTATAAAATGGGTGAATCTTGAAAACATTATGCTAAGTGAAATAAGCCAGTCACAAAAGGCCACATTGTGTGTGAGTCCATTCATATGAAGTGTCCAGACGAGGCAAATCCACAGAAGCAGGAAATAGCTTAGTGGTTGGCCAGAGCCTGGTCGAGGGGAGAACAGGGGGAGTGACTGCTAATGGGCACGGAGGTTTTTTTATGGGGTTACGAAAATATTCTCAAATTAGACAGTGGTGATGATTGCACAATTCTATGAATATTTAAAACCACTGAATAATAGCTTTTGAGATCATGCTTCCTGGCCTGTCATTAGTTTGGCTCAAACAAACGCTCATAAAAATTAAAAAAAAAAAAAACAAAAACCCAAAAACCACTGAATTGTATACTTTATAAGGGTAAATATTATGGTATGTAAATTATATCTCAATAAAGCCATTGTAAAAAATTAAATAAAACCAGAGAACATTAAAAATACCAAAATAAAAAAGAAATGAAAAAGCAATGAAAAGTGTAGAGCAGAGGAAAATAGACTAAGATTAAAGGAGAAAGAAACAGGCAAAAAGCAAAAGAAAAAAGAAACACTTCAAGTCAATGTATTTGTAGTTAAATAAATGAGTGATGAATTACAGAGATCCTCACTCATGGGGTCACATTGAGGTTTCTGTCTGAAATTCGAACACCATTAGTATCAGGGTCATATTCCTTTTGATGTGTCATTTCTGTATACAAAATATTTTATTTTACATACCAATTACTGCACACAAAACATGTTCAAATAGCTTGAGATAGTTTTTAAACATTTTTAAGAACTAAGGATTAGAATAAAAACTTATCACATAATCCACTTCATCAACATGAGAGGAACTAGGACTGTTTTCTCCTTGGCTTAAGAAAAAGAAAATTGAGATTTTTTTTTTCAAAAAACGAACTATTAAAACCACAGGCTTAGCAAGCAGATGCTGCATTTCTAGGAGAGAGCCTAGTTGATCTGTCCCAATGCAAACTATTCCATCGTATTTATTTAGGTTGCTTTCCAAATGTTGTATTACCTGAAGTGAGTAAGGTTTTCAAATGGCTTTTTGCCAAATGGATTGAGAAATCAAAAATATCATCAAAGACCCAGAGATGCTATCAGAGCATTACAAGAAGAGACTTGGAAGGTGTATATGGCTGGGAAGCCAAGTGGACCTTTAATCCAAATGAATCCTGAGCCAAAAGCATCATTTTAAATGGGAGGGAATGAAATCAGTCTCTTCCATAAAGCCATCTCCCCTATTTCCAGTTTATTTTCATGACAATCTGGAAATACCATGTGATTTAATGGGCAAGGTTAGTGTTTTAATCATTTAAGTCATATTTATGTCAGTTATAAACAAAAAGTAATCTCCCAGAAACATCTGCTAAAGTATTTCTCCTACATTGAGTTTTCATTGATACATATGATCCCAGTCAAATGAATTCTTATAGAGTTCATGTAACCTCATCCTTCAGCTTGGGTACTTCAATAAACACAAACATTTTTAAAAAACATTTCCTAAGAAAATAAAAACAGAAACAAAAAAGGAATCCTTTTAAAGAATAGGGTACTTAAGTACTACACTTTAGGTATTTGAAAGGCAGGGCTGTGTGTAAGGCTCTCTAAGCCTGGCTAATTTATCTGAGTCATTTTCTTATTGTTATTAATCAGAAATGCGATAGCAATATTAAAATGTGCATATTTTGTTAAAATAATCTTGAAATAATTTTAAATGTTTCTATGTAGGTATACGATTTTGAGACCCACTTGCAAAAAGAATGATCATTTTTATGTCTTACAATTTCCAGAATACATTTAATTTTAAGGTAAAATTTGAACTTCCTCCTGATGAAATATTTTGATATGCTTTTTTTTAAAGATTAAAGCAAATAAAAAAATGTAAGTGACAGTTGATTTAGCACATATGAACTGATGATAGATTTGAGTACCCTATAAACAGAAAGTCAAGAAAGCTCCAACTAAATTTCAGTCAGCTTTTATTGAGGACCTAGTTTATGTTAAGCCTTCATAAATTAAGGTACTCCAGATAATATTTCAGAAATAGACAGTAGTGTGCATTCATGGGCATACTCTGAACAAGTTACAATGATAATATTTTACTGACACTTGTAACTGTTGTCAACTGATGTTGACAATAATTCAATGACAATTTATTCAACACTTATCAAGTGCCAGGCATTCTGCTAGGCAAGGACTTGATCATCTCATTTCATGCTCCCCAGATCCCTATAATGTCAGTGATACAGTCTTCCCCCCTTTAACGAATGGGAACTGTGAAGCACAGAGAGGCTAAGACACTTACTCAGAGCCACACAGAAAGTATGACAAGCTGGAGTTCTAAATCGGGCAACCTGACTCCAGAACCTACTACGCTGCCTCTTCCAATTCAAATGAGTTTTCTTTTGGAATCGCATTGTCACTGTAATTAGTTTCATGAGCTAGTCTGTAGAAGCCTAGAAACGTGTCTAGACAACAGACTATACACACATAACTGGACTCGAATGACTGGTGAGCCACCGCTCACACAGAACAAATGGGCAGCAAAAAAGATATTTTATATCTATTTTTAGCAATGGTCATTACCTTGAAAAGAGGATTTTTAAATATTTTAATGGCAAAGGTTTCTCTTTGCAAGGGAAATCTTACTCAGCACTTCAGTTTCTAGAACAGGTAAGAGCAGGGCGGCTCTAACTGAAGTGGGCCTTACTCTCCTTCCTCCGTTCCCCAAAATTGATCCTAAGATGCTTCCCCAAAACTTCAGCGTTCCAAGGAGGATAGCCTGAAAATTACTGAACTAGACAGAGATTGCCATGGACCCATCTTATTTTGCAGAAACCACTGGACAAAGTATCTTACGATGTTCTGGTAGAAGAAATAGATAAATGTTGAGTTGTGAGACAGTACAGTTGAGTGTGACAATAGATCCACCCACCTAATGGAAGGTCTTTAGTGTCACACCTCAGAACTCTGTGTCTGGTCCTATCCCAGTCAACATTTTTCATCAAAACTTGTATGAAGTCATAGAAAGAATGCTATGAAACATAATGCAAAACAGTTGTATTAGTAAATTACCACCAAACATAATCAAAGGAAGCGTGAGCTGCAAGCAGGAATATACATTCTAAAATGCTGAATATTTTTCACAGAATTCTTTTTTGGTGAGACCTCGTGTATAGGAGAAGCCCCCCGAAGGCGTGACAGCATTTTCAAGACGTCACCTGAAGCCTAACAAACCCTCAAGTTCACTCACCTCCCTCCTCACACAGAGTTAACTTTCTAGTTGCATGAAGTCCCGCCTTCCTCCCCGGGCTCCAGGAATGAATTGCTCACAAGACCAGAGGGAATGCCAAAATCAAAAAGAACAGAAAACGAAATTTCAAGAAGCCAGAGTGAACTACAAATTAAATGGTCTAGAAACAGATACCGCAATAAAACCGGTGTCAGGCGCCGGGAAGAATACCAAAACCAAAGAAACAGGCAGTAACTAGTGCGTGGATCCCAAGGAGAGGTCGGGGTCAAATGTTCTGTTGTTTGGCTTATATAAACTGGCCGGGGTGTGGAGCAAGGGCTGACAGCCAAGTTTAAAAGGTCCAGAGTCAAAACAGACACAATTCTCTCCAAGGTAGGGTGGAATCAGCACTTTCCTGGTTGACTCAATGGGGACTGGTAAGAAGTTCCAGGCTGTTCTTAAGGAGAATGCATATTCACGTGATCTCTTTCGATCCCCAAGCACTATTACGAATGTACTAATTACTTGAGCTGAGTTGGTGTCAAAAGCAATTTGATGCTTTCCCATTGTGTACTAAGTCCCCATCGCAGACTAACAGAGTGGGGGCAGAGGGCAGGGGTTCAGCTGGCCAGATGCAGCAAGGAAGTGGTGGAAGATGGGTAGAGAAGCATGGGAGAGGGGAATCACAGTGGGACGACCACAGCACTCGTGAATTCCTCAGAACGAAAGACCTATCTGCCACTGTACTGTCTTCGCTGTTGCTTTTTTACGGGAAAGCAACGCACACACATTCTGGAAGGAGAGAGAAGCAGCGTCTCCTTTGTTGCCCAGGAATAATAGGTCTATGCTTTGTGCTGCTAGTAATACCCACACAATAGTGTTTGAGAGAGAATTAAATCACAAGCCATGGAGAATGTTTAGAACAATGCCTGGTAAAAACAATACCTGCTCAAAAATATTAGCTATTGCTTTATTGTTATTCTGTCATCACTACGATCATCATCCTGGTGCCCCTCAGTCCTCCTCAGCAGCCTGCAAATCCTTCAGGTACTGGGCTGGTGGTATAGATGACACCGAATTGAAGTAAGGGGCCAGCAATGTCCAATCATTGGACTGCGGCTGCCGGGCCGAATAGTGTAAACTCGGATAAAGGAGCTCTCTTTGGTTGTGGGCAGTTCCTGGAGAGAGAGGCAGAGCTGTCAACTATCCACAGACCACAACCCCTACAGCTGGAGGAGTGAGTGCCCCAGTTCTGCAAGGGGTTCTAGATGGCGCATCTGTACCACTTCTGTGCGTTGGCTCAGGCTATGTTGTCTAGGACGTCATCTCTCACCCCCTCCAAGTCCGGCCCATCCATTAAGCCTAGCTCAAATACTATATCCTTCATTAAATATCCCCTGATTCTTGTCGTTGTAAATCATATTTGTCGCCTCTGAATTTCAAGCACTCTAGCTCTTTTCCTCTTACAGCACGATGGCATTTATCTTGTGCCACCTTCCACTAGAACTCCTTTTCACTTTAATAAATTGAGAACTTTCAATGACCCAGGCAATAAAATAGGACCTGGGGGTATAGAGTGAACAAAAACAGTTTCGATTCTCTTCATACCTTAAACAAATGATTAGAACTTAAAGAGATCACAGTAGAAGAGCATGTAGAGTGGAATTTAATTCCAACAAAGGTGTCAGAAAATGACTCTCTAAAGAAGTGACATTAAATGCAAAAGGACAAATAGAGAGTAGCTCAAAGAAAGGACATGGTGGGGATAAGGAATGGGTTATATTCAAAGAAAGGACTGCCCACACTAACATTGACCTTTACTCAACAAATACGTATTTTGATCCCTTCCTTATGCCAGACATCACCTAAAGCGCTGGAGTTCCATTACTAAACAAAACAATAAAGTCCACACCCCCCCCCACGCCCCGTGCAACTTACATTCTAGGAAATGAAAGAATCCAATATATCTAGCGTTTGGAGAACAAGGGAGAAAGTGATGCCAGATAGTGAAGAGGCTGTAGAGAGAGGTAGATGCACACAGCTAGTGGCCTGATGAGAATTTGAAGATTTTAATACCACAGGACCTGATCAGATTGTGTTTTAAACAATCACTTTAACTGTAGTGTTCGTGCCCTGTCACACCTACTCTATTGTAAGCTTTTTAGAATTTTGCTCTGTAACTAATAAGCACATAAGGCCCCTATGTAACTAATGGACACCCAGTAAATAATAACACGCTAACACTTGATTGCATGTATTAAATCCTTAATCCTCACAATTCACCGTCTCAGGTGACAGGCGGAAGGACAAGAGGTATTCTTAGCAGAAGGAGAAGAGGTATTCTTATTCATTTGGGGCACAGGAACCTGGATACATATGAGAATTTACAGACAGTATTCTCTGTGTGTGGTAGGAGGAGAGAGGGAGCAGAGAAAACAATCAAAACGGCCACATGCAGTTTCATATTCCCTTTTTATTCATACGTTATTATTTCTGATCACTTTTTTATTTTATGGCTTTTTTATTGTTAAAGTTTTGGGGTGACATTGATCAGTAACAATTACACAGGTTCCAGGTGTGCAATTCTACAATACATCATCCATGTGTTGTATTATGTGCTGATGGCATTTTGAGATGACTGGGTCAGAGTTACCAGGTAAGGAGCAAAGTAGGTAATACCAGTTTTATTTAAAAGGACAATATCAGTACTCAATTTCAGTGGTATTTAAAATGCCTAATTTAAGTCCAGAATTATTCAAATCATTTTAAAACATTCGCAGTGAACTTCCAAAATAAGACATACATGGACATGGAAACAGTGGGATCCTATAGCCAAGAAAGACTGGTAAACTCATTTGCACGTGTCTAGGACCCTCATCCTATCATCTGTATTAATAATTATTCAAGCGCATGTCTAAAGAACATGATGAGTTTGACAAAATCGTTGTACTTTCTGGGGAGCCATTTATTACAAGCGTAGCATCAAAAAGAGTCCATGGGGGAGGGGCGTTAAACCTCAAGAATTTGTCACCTGGAATCTGTCATCTGTAAAGAGACTTCCTGATTAGGAAACCACCCCCACTCCAGGCCCCTTCCTCCCAGCTCCCAGACACTGAAACACACTCATGAAAGACCCCCCTGTGGACTTGAAAGAGAGGCTGTGCCCGCCTGCCGGAGACGCTGGGTACATATTACACCTATGAGAAGGCACCAAGGAACAGTCACGGACTGAGTCTCACAAGGATGTCCTATGCCCAAACAGGCCAGGCATCTCAGAAGATGAAGAAAAGCAGGAAAGGTGAGAGGACACAGCTGTCTGCTGACGGACGGTCACTGCTATTATGGAGGGTCTTTGACCAGAATTCCATTTTAATACACAGCAAGTGTGAAATAGCTTAGCGGCCCTTTCCTTCACGTCATCCCAAACTGTCAGTTCTTGGCTTAAGTGGATGTTTTATCTATAGGCTTACTCATAAAGAAAAACATATAAATAATAATCAAGAGCCACCCCCCCCATTTGAGCTTTAGAGATTTATTTCTTCCCACCAATTTCCCTAAGATTCGACCCCCTGCTGTCTCTAGCCTTTTCCTCCTCTGCACACAATAGCTACAGTGCCCCCCTGGGCCGTATTCTCATCTCAGTGCTGAAGGTGTGGTGGGCTGCTTGGAGCAGGAAATTGGGGTACCTCACTTTATAACATTTCATAAACTTATTTCAACAAGGGTAACCAGGATTGTGCAATAAAAAAGTGTTTTTACAGAAACCAAACAAAATTAACAGGAGTTGTACCCAGCCATTAGAAAGGCAAAGGGACTGCTTTTCTTGACAGTCCTAAAAGCTTTAAATTAATGTCAAAGGCACTTCTGTCACAGAACTGAGAGAGACACATTCCAGCCCCTACTTGTTTATATCTTCCTCCAGCAGTAACTCCACCCAACTCCATGCCCCCTCCGCCCCACCCCCACAGGAGACATCTTCCAGAAACAAAAGAAGGTCAGGTTTAACCCTTTCCTTTACCACAGGACATTTTAACTGCCCACAGAGATGTGACTTGATGAATAACAGGCTGGGGCATTAAGTGTAGTCCAAGTTAATAAGCGAATAATATTAATGTTCATTTAGTCAGCACATACCAGGCACTTTTCTCAATAAACTTCAATAAATTCTCGCAACAACCCAGGTGAGGCTCAGGGAAGGTAACTTTTCACCCAATTAGTGGCAGAGTGGAGAGCAGACCCTAAAATCTATGCTTTAACTACTACACTACCTATAAATTAAATGTTATCTTGAAATAGGCTTCTTAATCATTAAGAGTGCATATGGTTTTAAATTAAATATATACAGAAAGCAATTATAAAAAATTGCATGACAACTTTAACTTTCAAGGAAATGAAAATTAAAAATCACAATGAAAAATGAATACCACCTTACCACAATGGCTAAAATTGTAAAAGATTGATAATTCGATGTGATTACAAATGTAGAACGAGGGGCAGTCTCACACATTGCTGGTTGGGGTGTAGACTCATCTACTTTAGAAAACCTTTTGGCAGTATCTAGTAAAACCAGTATGCTCTATGAGCAATGTCAATCTTGCAAATATTCCCAACAGGAATGAGTGCGTAAGTCCATGCAAAGCCTAGCACCTGAATGTTTATAGCTGCTTTCAGAATACCCTCAAAGTGTAAACAACCCAAAAGGATAAACTGCAGTATAGTACTGCCCTGGAGTGTGAATCAACGATGAAAAACAATATTCTCTGTGTGTGTGTGTGCCCCTCTCTCCTGCTAGTGTCGCTCAGGAATAATTAAGATCAGTTTTGGACGATTAGGAGGAAAGGAAAGGAATTAGCAGAGGTGGCCAAGAATTATCCCCGCATTCTGAAGCCAGATACACTGCAATTAGACCTAACAAAACCACAAAATTAGAACTACAAAAGGTTTATTTTCAATAGAAAATAAGAAATACGTGTTTCTATTAAACAGCCTATGGTATTGTGGTGTGTATGGAAAAATTTTTTTAGCCTTCCGATGTAACTTGAAAGGAACAAATGGTAAAAGAGAATAGTTTCCTAAGTAGTCACATATACATCTGTCTTCCAAAATAGATAAACCTAATTAATTCAGAATAATTTTTCTTCAGAAATGTTTGAGTCATCAAACTTAGATAACTGTAACTTGATTACAGCGTTTGAGACAAGGAAATTAACCCATGCTGAGTAATCATTGAGTTAATTTCCACAAGCATGCATTGGCAATTTTCTTTGTCCCCGACCCCGTTTCCATAAGCGCCAGGCCAGGAGAGGGCAGTGGAAGAGCCGGGACCCGGGAGAAGCGGCGGCTCGGGTACCCTGGAAGGCCAAGGCTAACTGCCCGCTCTGCCAGCCCCCGCCCGGAGGGGAGGGTGGACGGCGCCGTCGGGCGGACGCGTGGCACCGCCCCTCCCGCTTCGCCCCTCCCCTCCCCGTCTCGCTCCGCCCCCACAGCGTCGTGAGGGGGGCGCGTCTCTATGGTAACGAATCCCACTTCCGCGCAGCCGGGAGCACGATGGCGGACGGAGAGCCGGGGGCTTTGGGCGGCTACTACTTCAGATTTCTGCCTCAGAAAGCCTTCCCGTCTCTGAGCACCCAGGAGACCACCAGCCGGCTCCGGCAGTGGTGAGAGGCCGAGGGGCAAGGAGGGCAGAGCCCCCTGGGCCTCGCAGCCGTGCAGACCCGGGCCGGGCCTGCAGGCGGCCCGGGGTGGGTCGGCCCCATCCCGAGTGACACCCCGAGGCGCCCGTAACACCTGCGCCGGGGCGGTGTCCGTGGGTGGGGCTGGCAGCCTGGGCGCTCCCAGCGGGTGGCAGCCCCGAGCTGACCCTTTTTCTTCTGCTGCTCCAGGTCCATGCTGGGCAGAATCCAGGCGCAGGCGTTCGGGTTTGACCAGAACTTTCAGGCCCATCGGAAGGATGAGTTCATTATGGTTAGTATGGGGGTTGAAGAATCCCTTGGACCCCTGTTGATTTTACATTTTTTCCTACTTCGGCTTACATTCTTGTGAACACACTCCATTACTTATTGACGGACGTCGTTTTCTAATGAATGATACCTTTTAAAAGAAACTTTAACCTTTCCCATCATCATCCATTAACCCATCTTCAGTATCCTACCATAGAGATCTTTTTTTCAATTTTGGAAAGTCATTCTCTCTCTGGAAAAATCTGTCTATTTTTAATAGGCACACCTCATTTTTGAGTGGTATTACTCGGCTTTATTTGTGAAGCTTAGCTTCAAATGACTTCTGGTGGTTTCTCAAAATTAAATCTCCCCTTGTGAGAACAGGCTCTTAACAGCAGTTCCAAATGAGGGATTCCAAACAAAGGAATAAGTCTTTGGCTGCTGGAAGTAAGTGCTTTGGAAAAAGGAAAAACTCAGTTCAAAGTACAAGTTCTGGTACGTTGGTTAAAATTCTGTCACATTATTTTAAGCCTTGGGTTTTTTTTTTTCTCCCCAGTCAAATGGAAAATACTTTTATGATCTGTGATGGTATGTTGGCCATGCTTGTCCTTTAGGCATTGATGTTAGTGTACAGTTGCTATAGTTTATTCACTCATTTGCAAACACTTCCTGAGGGCCCATGTGCTAGGACTCCTATCAAGTGCTGGCAATACAAGACGGAACAAGACAGACAGGAGCCTGGCTTTCAGGAATCTTAACAGGCCTGTGGCAAGACGGCTAATACACACAAAAGTCAGATCATCTCATAGAGAGTAGTAAGTGCAGTGAAGAAAATAATAGCCTAATTAATAAACCATGGTATTGACTGTGAGGGTTTATTAGTTTCCCAGGGCTGCCATAGCAAAGTATCAGAAACTGGGTGATGTAAAACAACAGAAATCTGTCCTCTCCCAGTTTGAGAAGCTTGAAGTGCAAAGCCAACGTGTCAGCAGATTATGCTCCTCTGAAATCTACAGGGAAGAATCCTTCCTTAACTCTTCTAGCTTCTCTTATTTGCCAGCAATCTTTGGCATTCCTTGGCTTGTAGCTGAACTCTAATCTCTGCCCTGTCAAAGTCACTTGGCCCTCCGTGTCTCTTCTCTTTTTATATACCAGTCATCTTTTTGGGGGAGGGGGGTGGTTCCCTGGCTGGGAGTATAACCCAGGCCACAGGGTTGAGAGCCCCAAAGCCTAGCCCCTTCACCACCAGGGAACTCCCCCCCCCCCCCCCCCCCCCCCCCCCCCCCCCCCCCCCCCCCCCCCCCCCCGCCCAGTCACCTTGAATGAAAGGCCACCCTACTCCAGTACATCATGTTAACTAATTACACCTGCAAAGACCTTGTTTCTGAGGTCACTTTCTGAAGGTCCAGGAAGGACATGAATTTTGGTGGGCATACTGTTCAACCCTTAACAGGGGGTAAATTGGTTAAATGTCTATTTATTTTTCCCCAAGATAGTGTTACAAGGTTAATATAATGCTATTATAATGCTTCTGATGATGACATTATTGACATTTCTCAAATATTCATGGTTAGATTTTTGTATATTTTTATGTTTCATTTATACCAGTACTGGCTTTCAATAATTAACTGAATTTCGAGTGCTGTAAAATTTTGAATACAAGTCACTTAGTAAATATTTGTTGACTACTTACTGTGTTCCTGATGAGGGGTGTTAAAAAGATCTGATCCCAGCTTGCAAGGCATATATAGTTTTGGAAACTAGAAATATAAAAAGTTCTCTACACCACAATAAAGCAACTGCTATAATGCAGGACATACCAAGTGCCTTAGGCATAAAGATAAAGATTACCCAATGGAGAGGCATTGGTATTAGGGAAAAACTCACAGAGGAGAGTGTAGAATTCATTTGGGTTGTTCACTAGACCCAGAGTTCTTCAATAGATTCAAGATGCATCCATAAAGTGTAACAGATTTCCTTAGTAGCAGGCATTTTTTTTCTAATTTTCAAAATATTCATGTTTGTTTCTCCCAAGTTTTTTCCTGTGAAGTAGACAGTGTTGCTTGCATATTTCGGTTCAAAGAAATGTGCAATAGTTATTTTTACTCCTATGACTACTTTGGAGGGCATAAAGCATTGTGGGTAAGAGCATGGCCCAGAGGGGGCTCCTCACTTGCAGAAGCCCCTTCCAAGGAACTCCGAGATTCTCTCAGTATGGTCACATAGTCATATGTTTTTGAAAATATTCAAAAACAAGTGTTTTTATATTCTTAGAGCCCCTAAAATTGTATGAACTTAAGGCCTTGGATATTCCCTGGATTTGTCCTCTAATTAGCTGTCTGGGTTCAAATTCCAACTCTGTGACTTACTCGGACAAGTTACTTAACCTTCCTCAGCCTCCATTTACTTTTCTGCAAAATGATCATGTGCTTGATGCATAGTAGGTGTTTTGAATATGCAAGTAATGCTGTGTATCAGATGGGATTGTTAGGAAGATTAGTGGAAATAATATATTTAAATTATTTCACAACATGCCTGGCTCATGTAAGTGCCATTATGTCACATTTGTATACTCCTTTACCAAGTGTTTTTCTATAGCAGTAAGTGACTCCTGTGTGCCAGATTTAGCTTTCAGTACTTCTTGTACATTTGCCACTAATCTTTACAACAATCTGGTAAGTTTGGTATTTTGACCCCAATTTTTATAACTGAGGAAACAGAAACTCAGAATGGTTAAATAATTGGTGCAAGATTCCCAGGTATGGGAGAATCCAGGCCTTCTGATTTAACTTCCATGTCCTTTCTACTTCAAAAATTCATTTCTGAACGAAAGATATTGCTTAAACTAGAATTGCACGTTTTGGATTTTCTGTTTCAATTTAAAAACCAAGTATGTTCTGAAGTTTATTTGTGAGGTAGTACAATAAGTGGATGGAAAGAAGGAAAGAAACATTCATCCAGCAAACATTTCTTTGGTTCCTAGGTCTGTACAGGTGAACAAAACACAAGTAAAGAGAGGGAAACAGACCCAAAATTGCATTACAGAGTGAGAAACGGCATCGCGCGTACCACACGGACGACGAGGTGCTGTGTGGTGGCATGAAAGAGAAAGTGATTCATTCCTGACTGAGGTGGCCAGAGAGGGTTTACAAAGGACAAGTCCCTGAAAATAGGGCCTGAAAGAGAGGTCTGTCTAGTAGGCCAAGTGAGGGGGTGGCGTTAGACGGAGGGGTGGGACGGTACGTTAGAAGACCTTTGTGCCACGCAGAGGGGTTTGAGCTTTATCTAGGTAATGAGGAGTCACTGGAAACTTCTCAGCGAGATAGCAAAATAGGGACTGCTGAGGTCCCTGTGGCAGAAATGTGGAAGATGTGGTGTTAAGACTGAGTCTAGAAGCAGCAAGACCAGTGTAGAAATTTTTGTCCTCTTGACAGTATATGGTGATGTCCTGGATTAAGACAGTAGCAGCACGATGCCCTGGAGAGAGGTGTAGGAGAAAGGCAATAATACTCCAGGACTAATGAGGAGGTACTGAGAGTAAGGCAGAGGGGGAATGTGTAGGATAACCATTTCTGATTTGGTTGACTGGGGAGGGAGATGATGCCATTAAATGCTTAGAAAATGCAAACAAATAAAATGAGTTCAGTTTGGGACAGGCTAAGTTTGAGGTGTATCCAAGTGGTCAATATCCTAGATAGCTGACTATAAGATCTCACTTTGAGTCTCAAGAGAGCTGTGGCCTCAGTGTATAGTTTTGGCATCCTCACTGTGGGACTAGGGATAACAAGGGGAATTTTCCACGTAAACTGCAAGGAAGCTCCTTAATTTACAGAGCGCTCCTGAGGGTCTGCACACTTCTGCTTACATTTCCTGAGCGGACTGCTTACATCTCATGGCCACGTCCCGCAGAGACTGGGAAGTGTAGACTTTTAGCTGATCACGTTGCTGTCCCACATAAAATGGGATTCCTTAAGGAAGAAGGGAATAGATACTAGATCAGAAATGAGCAGTCTGCCAGTAGAGATATAGTCAGATATCTACTTAAATTTCATACATGTGGCATATTAGTGGACGTGTACATTAAAAATTATATATAAAATAGTAAATTAACTTAGAAATACTTTCCCACTCACAATGTGTGAAACAAGTTTATTCAAATCTTCACATGCATTTTGACATCAGTATCTTCGTTATCACTGTAATTAGTTTATGAATCACCTAATATTTTTCCAAAGCACATCACCTTAAAGTTATTTGAGATACAGAGAATTCCTCCTAATGCCTCACTGGAAATTCTGTAAGAAACCTGAAATACCACTTGCATGCATTAGAGTAGGGTGTTTGTTTTTTTTTTTTTTTTTTAATTCATTCTTTAGGTGTATAATTGTAATCTCAATAACAGAACTATCGTATTGCCTTATTTGAGGGGCCTTTATGAAGATTTTCATCCATTGGCTCCAGGTCAACTCACTACAGGCTGCTTAGCCTGCTTCCATTTATAATGACATCTAAATGTAATTGTGAGTTGATGTCCCCTCAGAGTAACAACTAAATCTGAATTAACTTTCCCCTTTTACCGATTCATTCAGGAGACCTCTAAAAAGCATTCAAAACCAATGTTGATTGAGGTTAATTCTAGTTTGTATTTCTTTTCAAAATGTATATTACATAAACTAAAATGGTTGCATGAACACTCTAGTTTGGAAGAGTTTGTAAAGTGATGAAGCAACTTCCTTTTTTTCTGAGAAAGCATTTTGGGGAAAACTTACTCTTCGTGATCAGGCATGTATAATACCTGTAATGTGTTTACCTTTATCCACCACCATGAGGATGTAAACTGCTTGTGACTCTCTTGCTTGGCATAATGTAGACATTCACAAATACTTGTGGAATGTATTCATCTTCACCCACACACTGCTCCTCTTCACTGTTCCCTTTCTTGTTAAATGACATTTGTTCCTTCTGGTACTTCCTGCAAACATTTGACGAGTCATCTTTGATTCCTTAACTCCTAAATATTAATTGAATCCACCCACCTCTTTACCTCCCTTTTTGCTTTCAGTTTGACTGATGTGAATGTTAGATCTTTCTGGATTGCAGCAGTGCTCCCCCTCCTATCCAGCCTGTATAGCCCTGCAGTTCATTCTCTACACGGCAGCCAGAATGAGCTTTTAAAAATATGACTCTAATCACCTGTCCTCTGCTTAAATCCCTCTGTGTCTTCCTACGGTACTTAGATCAAAATACTGATCAATCTAGATCAATCTTAGACCAAGATCCATTGACTTGACCTATGTAGTTCAGTTCCCCAACCTCATCTGATAATTGCCCCTTTGACTCTGGTCACACTGAACCTCTTTACTTTCCTGGAGTGAGAGGCCCCCTTTTTTCTTACTTTATACGCCTTAACCTTGCCACTTTCTCCACCTTACAGAATAGTCTTTCTAGTGTCACTCAAAAGCAAATCAGAACAGCTTCACTACTGAATTTTCAGGAATCATTGTTTGCTGGTTGTTAAATTATTGGCACCTTAAACTCCACCATGGAAATCAAAACTTGCTACAATCTGGGCTTTTTTGGGAGGGAGAGGTAGCAGTGGTTACACATTTACCAATATACTCCCTTGGCCCCACTAACTGCTACTTATCTTCCCTAAACCTAAACATTCTTCCTGCATTAACCTTTCTTCCCAACACCATTAGATGAGGTCTTCCTCTTACATACTTCTACAGCACCCCGTACTTCTTCATAGCATGCATGGCATGTTAGCTAGTATCTTTCCTGTTAGTCTGTAAATTCCATGAGGGCAGAGACTGTGTCCATTTGATTTTGGAATTATGAAGTCAAATGTACTTCAGTTGAGTGATAGGAGCAGAGACCAGATACAGAAGAATGACTGGTACACGGAGAAGTGAAACAGATTCCTCTTTCAGGAAAATACTTAGGAAAAGAGTGACAGCCTGAAGCCAGTGTTGAAATCAGAGAAATGTTTATTGCAACAATCTAAACAACAAAGAAAAATTCATGGAATCAACAGTCTCTGATCTAATCCTATGCCCCTACCTTCTCCACTCCCCTCTTCCCACGAACCTCCAACTACCACTGTTGAGGCAACTTTAACTTTTGTTAATGGTTTAGTATATATCCTTCCATACTTTTCTTTATGTTTATATAAATAGAGGCTTCATTTGGTTTTGTTTTATCATATATATTACTCTTAAACTACTCTTTCTACTCAGAATGCTTATGGTTTTCCTTCAAAGTCAATACACTATGAGTAACTGCTACATGCCAAACCCCTTCTAGGCCCTGGGAATATAGCAGTTAGTAAAAAAAACAAGGTCCTTACGCCTGGGGAGCTTACGTTCTATTCCAATATGTACTTTCTTGTCAGTAACTGCATATCATCTAATGTAGGTGCACTGTTTTATTCAACCTTTCTTCTATTGATGGACATTAAAGTTGTTTCCAGCTTTTGAGACTACAAACAATACTATAAAAAAATTCCTTATATGTAAATCTTATCTCCTGGTGGTTTCATTTCTTCGGGACATATACCCAAAAGTGAATTTGTTGGAGCATAAGATAGGCATGTTTTTAATGTTTAAAATAATATTCAATGAGGAGGAGCAATAAAATGGCAGTATTGGAGGGACCCCCTGAAAAACTCCCATGGAGATTACAATGCATAAAACATCTGTAATTCAACGAAGGACTCCCTATGCAACACACAAACACAGCCAGGAAACTTGCTGATTGCATTAAGGTACCGGAAGACCAGGTCCACAAGATGCAGTTGCCCAACTTCACTCTGGTTCCAAGAGGAGGGGGAGCGGCAGGGGTGGTAAGGAGCTGCAGCGCAACCTTGCTCTCGCCAGGAAAGAGTGGGCTACACACACGTTTCTCTGCCCACAGCCAGGACAGTCTGAGAGACCAGCATGCAGGACTGACTCTGAGACTCAGGCAGAGTCCTCATGGCAAGCTGAGAACAGCAAGGTATGAGCCGCTACAAACTGCATAGCGCCGCAGCCCCAGGAAGAAAACATGAGTCCTGGCCACCTCTGCCCTCCCAGTGTCTGCAGTGAACACCAAAGAAACTGCAGCAGCAAGTGTCAGGTTAAGGAGCAGAATATCTACAAAAGGCTGCCAGAATGAGAAACCAGAGAAAGGAAACTCAAAATACATTTGAACAACAGAAAATCAAAGAAAGAGATGGAGACAAACAACGCATCAGAAACAGCTCAAAATAACGATGACAAAAATGCTCCGGGAACTTAATTTCAACAGAGAGATAGCAAGTATAAAGGGAGACATACAAAACATTATAACGGACCAAGCAGGGATAAAGATTGTAATAAGAAATGAAGAATGGAATAAAAGGAGTAACCAGACTAGATAAAGCAGAAGTGCAAAGCATGATTTTTTTAAGAAAAACCAGCAGAAAACATCTAATCAGAACATAAATAGAAAAGAATCCAAAAGTATGAGAATGGTTTGAGATTCCTCTGGGACAGCAGTAAGCGTAGCAACATTCACATCATAGGCTTATCAGGAGGGGAAGAAAAGCAAGGGATTGAGAACTTACTTTAAGAAATAATGACTGAAAATTTTCCTAACCTGGCAAAGGAAATAGACATACGTACACAGTCTCAAACGATGAGCCCAAACAGGAACACACTGAGACATAATTAAAATAGTGAAAGTTAAAGAGAAAATTCTAAAAGCACGAGAAATGCAAGTAGTAACTTAGAAGGGGACACCCATTTGACTCTCAGCTGATTTCTCATCAGAAACGTTGCAGACCAGAAGTGACTGACAGAAAGTAATCAATGTGATGAAAAACAAGGCTCTATAACCAAGATTAATGTATCCAGCAAAGCTAGCATTCAAAATTGAAGGCCAGATAAAGAGCTTCTCAGACAAGAAAAGGCTAAAAGAGTTCATCACCACCAAACCAGTGCTACAAAGAATGTTAGAGGAACTTTTTAAAGTTGGGATGAGAAATGAGAGAGTGGGTCAAATAAGGCAAAGGGATTGAAAACTTTAGTTTGGTTGTCACAAGGCAATAATAGGGATATAGAGTATAACATGGGAATATAGACAATAAGGTTGCAGTAACTTTGTGTGGTGTTAGATGGGTACTAGATTTTATTGGCATAATGGCAGGAGAGCTGGAGGGATGGTTAAAAAAGGGGAAGAAATCAAGAAGTGCAAATTCATAGTCACGGAATAGTCACAGGGATGTAAAGCACAGCCTAGGGCCTGTAGTCAACAACACTGTAATAACTACGTACGGTGGCAGAGGGGACCAGGTGTACCAGAGTGAGGTGCTGTACACCTGAAACCAATGTAATATTGTATGTAAAATATAATTGAAAAATAAAAGTCTCAAAAAGATAATAATCAGTTACTTCCAAAAGGTTCTAAAGATTCACACTTTCACCAGTAGTGTGTGTAAAAGTATATTTCCCAGTTCTTTCACCCAAAGTTATCAGTCTCTAAATCTTGCCAGTGTAATGGGTAAAAGTGGTATCTTCTGGGTTTTGTTTCCATTCTTTCACTGCTCTTGAAGTTGAGCATCTTTTTGTAAGTTTAATTGGCTATCTGTATTTTTGTGTGACTTTTTATAGCCTTTGTCCATGTTTAAATCAGGCTTATCTTATCTTAACCATTAGGGATGTCAGCCCCCCTCCTTTTTAAAAATAAATCATGATTGTTGCAAATATTTACTCCCAATCTCTTGTGTTTCTTTTCTTTCTTTATTTATTTATTTATTTTTTTTAAAATTCAATTTTTTTGTTAGACTTATTGGGGTGACATCTGTTAGCAAGGATTACATAGGTTTCAGGCACACAATTCTACAGTGCATTGTCAGCTTGTTGTGTAATAAGTTAATAAGTTCACCACCTAATGTGACTTCGCTTTCCATCACCTTATATTTAGCTTCCCCCCATCCTCTCCCACCCCCTCCCCTTTCTCCCCACCCTAACCCACTCGTCCCCAAATAAACATTAAACTATTGATTGTGTCCATGGGTTGTTTGTTCATTTCTTTTTTTCTTTGCTTTCAGTTTTATATTCCGCATATGAGTGAAGTCATACAGTTCTTTGTTTTATTCTGTCTGGCTTATTTCACTAAGCATGATGATCTCCAGGTCCATCCATTTTGTTGCAAATGGCAGTATTTCATCTTTTCTTACAGCTGAGTAATATTCCATTGTGTATATGTACCACAGCTTCTTTATCCAGTCATCTGTCGCAGGGACCTTTGGTTGTTTCCATGTTTTGGCCACTGTGAACAGTGCTGCAATGAACATTGGGGTACATAAGTCTTTACGGACAAAGGTTTTCAAGTCCTTTGCATAGATCCCCAGAAGGGGGATTGCTGGGTCAAATGGTAGCTCCATTCCCAATTTTCTGAGGAACCTCCACACTGCCTTCCACAGTGGTTGTACCAGTTTGCACTCCCACGAGCAGTGTGCCAGAGTTCCTTTTTCTCCACATCCACTCCAGCACTTGTTATTCCTTGTCTTGTTGATAACAGCCATTCTCACAGGTGTGAGGTGGGATCTCATTGTGGTTTTGATTTGCATTTCCCTGATAGCTAATGAGGATGAGCATTTTTTCATATGTCTGCTGGCCATTTGTATTTCCTCATGGGAGAAGTGTTTCTTTTCTTTTATTGCTCATCGCGGACATCATTTTTGTTTCTGACCACCCAGCACCTTTTGAACATAATGTGTTGTGGGATTAATTTTATTTTTAGGAAGTCCAAAGTGGAACCCAAAACACTTGCCTCTTTTGCCCTCAGAGCATGGACCTGGGATCCAGTTTACCAATCAGACACAGGGCAGGACTGAGTGAGCCACTAAGGGAAAGAGGTGCAGGGAATCCATTTCACCGTCAAAGCGGGTGGCTGAGGTGTCCAGCTTGCAGGGAGGGCCGTCCTGGCACGGCAGCCGCCATAGTGAAGAAGGTGTGGTGGTAGCCTCCTTGAGTGCTTGATGGGGTTGCAGCAAGGGTGATGAGCGTTTCCCCCTCAGGGCAGTTCTGCAGATGATTTTGGATTGTTCTTGGGGCCCAGCCTTTAGCCTGATCCTCTCCACCTGCTGAAAACGTCGTGGATTGCCTGAGACACTTTTATTAGGTTCCTCTTCCGATATTTTCAGCCAGAGTAACTGCTGGTGCTTGAAAGTAAAACTCTTGACTGTTGTATTTTGCCATACAGAAAATTTTCATTTGTAGGAAGTCAAGTCTATCACTTTTCTATGGTGCTCTTTGGATACCAGAATTAAGTTGACAATTACTTTTAGATTTAGTTATAGTAGGAGGGGTGGGGTGGGGGGGTGATTACCAAGACAATTAATTGGGAAAACAAAAGGAAAACAAAGATTTCAACATTATATAACCTCCTACTTTTTTACTATGAAACATTTTCTATTTATTAAATTAAGTGTCAAAGATACCTGTACTTTGACAGTGTTGTTCCTGCTGTTCCAACTTGAAGTTAACTAAACTTTTCTTTATAAAGCATTTATTACTTAAACATTTTACCAACTTAAAATTATCCTTCCCCAATTGAATTAGATAAGATTTTACTAGAGTTGTTTTAGGAGTTCATTCTTGTTATTGTTTATAATAAGGTGTCTAACTTTTTCCCCTCAAATTTGTGTTTTAGGCTTTTTTCAAAGACCCAAATGTTCTTCCCAATTTGAAGTTGCTTGCAAATTCTTCTGGACAATGGATTACATTAGGTAAATAAAATTTATTTTCATCTTTTCAGATGACTATTTTACTATTACAACAAAATTTTGCCTCTGGAATTTTTATTAAAATACAAATTGTGAATAATGACTCATTTGTTTGATAACATCAAGGTCAAGTATGAATAGCTGTGCCAGGCCTGCCCTGCATCTTTCTCCTGTGCCTTGCTACTATCCTGGCCTAGCACATCAGAACAAATTTTCTCTCTTTTCATTAATCTGGAAAGTTTTTATTGTGCACCTTCTGTGGACCCTGCCAGATGCAGGGAACAGTAACGTGAGTAACAGAAAACCTGTACTCAAGGAACTTGCTGATATGTAAAAAAAAAGTGTACTAACGTATCACAGGTGCTACTATAGCCGTGGGAGCCGAGGGAGGGGAGGGCTCCATTCTGCCCAGTGAAGGCGTTGGGTAAGATTCCACTGACTTGACGTGCCTGGGCAAGATGTCAATTAGGACAGGGTAGTGGATTTCTGACAGGAAGTAGCCACCGTCGGACATTCTTTTAAAATAACAGTACCTGTTACCCCAATAAATTTAATTTTCGAAAAGCAATAATAATGTATTTTATTTTTAATTTAATTTTTATTTTTTAAATTACCATTGACATACAATATTATATTAGTTTAAGGTGTATGACTTAGTGATGAGACATTTATATAACTTACGAAGTGATCACCCTGATATGTCTAATACCCGCCTGACACCATATAGTTATTCTAATATTATTGACCGTGTGCCCTGTGCTGTATTTCACATCCCCGTGACTGTTTTTGTAACTGGCAGGTTATACTTCATAATCCCTTCACCCTTTTTATCCACCCCTCTCCCCATTTGGTAACCATCAGTTTGTACATGAACATTGTATTTTAAATTTTAGATTGAGGCCTCTTAACAATAGAACAAGTCATCATTCCATTTGGAAGGGAAATCTGGTTGGTAACATGAATTTGTATTCAAGAAAAAGCAAGTTGGTTGTTTATTGGATGGGGTTGTTTAATGAATTCTGACCTTGCATTTTAATGGAATTCTAGTAGCCTTACACAAAAATAACTTTTTAGTTTTAGTCAAAAACAAAATTACAAGCAGTTCATGATGTTAGACTTTAGTAGGTCAGATTTTATTGCTTTTGGCTAAAGGACTATTGCAAAATTTATAGAGTAAAAAGCTGGTACAGTCTGATCTTCAGACTACTTACAAAGTTAAACTGAGTGAGCAAATATATTTACCAATTCAAAAATCTTCAAAAGGAAATTATTAGAGCCATATATCATGGTGTTTATAAAGCATTTTTGTAGCAATGTAAGTCTGTTAATTTACAAAAATTAAGGTCCATTGAAAAAAAGTATTCAACCTTGCCCCTGTATTCATACATACATCATAAAACAGCACTTTTTTCTAATTTTTGCAAAAGGCATTGCAGAAGGAGAGGTTCTAAAATTCCACATGTGCCTGACAGACTCAATTAGAAGCACTTTGAGAAACAGGGCAGGAGAGGTGGCACTCATTCCAGACACAGAAGTTTCTAGTAGATTGCTAGTACTCTTCATTTGCTTGCTTTTATCTCCTCCTCCTTGCTGATTTTCTTCTGTATTATTAGCCATCTTCTCTCTAATTTTCCTCTGGGAGCCTTAATAAGCAAAGAGACAGCTTGTTAAAATGAGAGAAAAGACATTCTTCTAGCAAGAGAACCCATTTTACAGAGAATGAGATGGAACCTTCTTCCCTGCTGGCTGCTCTGCCTTGATGGCCAATTGATGGTGCTGCTCTGTCTTCCCAGCCAGCGGCCGTAGCTGCCTTCTTTTAGACGTGTTTTGCCTTTTTTCTTCTTATGTGTTCAGCGAAGAGTGTTATACACATTATTACCCCCTTTAATTCTCAGAGCAACTCTGAGGGAGGTAGGTTATATAATCTCTATTTCACAAACGAGGAGTCAAAGGCATGAGCTAAGTAATTTGCAGTTTTACACAGCTGGCTGGGTTGAGTTGAGATTCAAATCCAGGCTCCAGAATTCAGGACATTGACCACAACCCCATTCTGCTTCTGCCACTTCCACATTAATGGGATTGCCAGAAAAGCACCGGCTTGGACACCAAATAAAAACCAGACACCTATTGGATTATAATATTAGTATCAAAGAGAGAAAATAATATATTTTTAACTTCCTATGTGATCATAGTTATGCAGGCCTTTGGGAGATAATTAGGTTTATATGTGGTTTTGAGGGACAGTCAGTAATGGGAGTAGTGCCCTTACAAGAGGAGGAGCTACCAGAGGTCTCTGCAATGTGCAGACATAGCTAGAAGGCAGCTAGCTGTCTGCAGACTAAGAAGAGTCCACCAGGAACTGAGTCAGCTGGCACCTTGATCTTGAACTTTCCGGCCTTCAGAACTGTGAGAAATAAATGTCTGTTGTTTAAACTACTCAGTCTATGGTACTTTGTGATAGCAGCCCAATCTAACTCCTACAGATTTTGTAAGTGAACTGCTCCCATAACAAATATGTAAAAACGGCTTTGAAACTGTGTAATGGGTACAGGCTGGACAAGTTTTGAGGTGCAGGCCAGAAACATGGATGCTAAGGTTGATTCTGGTGAGGTTTCAGACGGAAATGAGGATCATGTTATTGGAAACTGGAGGAAAGGCAATCCTTGTCATAAAATGGCAGAGAACTTGGCTAAACTCGGTCCTAGTGTTTTGTGAATGGCAGAATTTACAAGTAATAAAATTGGATGTTTAACTGAGGACACTTCTAAGCAGAGTGTTGAAAGAGCAGCTTTTGTTTTAATGAATGCTTAAAACAAAAATACAAAAAGAGAGAGATGAATTGAAGAAGGAGTTGTTAAGAAAAAAGGAACCAGAACTTGAAGATTTGGAAATTCTCAGCCTATCCATATAGCAAAAGATAAAAAAGCTTGTTCGAAAGAGAACTCTTCAGAGTGTGGCTGAGCTACCGTGTGACAAAGACATCACAGGTGCAATTCATGGACTCAAGCAGTCATTTCAACAGAAGCTAGGAATAGAGATGGGATCGGATTGTACCAGCAAAGACATTGCCAGTTTGAGCTAAGGAGAGAGAAGAAAACACAACGAAATAAAGACTGTCAGACTTCTTAGATCCTACAGAACCATACCACAGAGACATTGGGAAGGTGCTCCATTTTTTAAGAAAAAGAACTGAGAATGCAATTCAGAGATCAGCAGAGCCACCCCACTCACTTTCAACAGCACATTGCACCTTGACTGGGGGAGAATCATGGAGGCGGGGCCACTGCCCCAGTAGATCTGGAAGGCAGCATAGTGACCCAAGAGAATTATTCTCGAAGCTTAAAATCTGATAGAATTTGCCTTGGTAAGTTTTAGGCTGGCTCTTTGCTGCTCTTGTTCTTTGGTCTTCTCGTATTACTTAGACCTACTCTTTCATTTCCTGTGGTCTTTCCCTTTTAATCCTCCAGAGGGTTCTGCCTATGAAACAAAAGGAGCTTTTCTTAGCAGCATTGCTTCTGAAATGACACAGTTCCTAGCTTTAGGCATCCTTCTTGCCTTTCACTAGCCCCGCTCAGGCCTTAGCAGGACTCTAGGTGGACAGCCAGAGGGAGGAAGTGCAGGTAGTCTGCCATATTACTCTCCTCCAGCTCGAGCTACTTCTCAGGTCAGATCTAGCAATGGTATTGGGAGAGGACACACCAAGGACCACCACACTGAGTCTGCGGTCTCCCTAGAACTTGGAAGAAAGAACATCACCCCTCTGTATCTGAGTGGGTTCCTGTGTATATGTGGGTGCATGAAAGAGAGAGAAATTGAATTGACTGAGTGACTCACTGAGGCAGCAATAAAAATACTGACTTTAATCTTTGTGTCATTCTGTGGCTTACTAGAACTCTCTGAACGGAAAATCCACTCCTGAAAGACACGTGCAGGGACCAAGTGTCGGGTGAGGGGAGCCGTGGAAGGGGGACGAACTAGAGCTACAAGAGAAAAAGCGACAAAACACCGTGATTTCAAATTTCTCTAATTCCAAACGTGATAACTTGGTCAGGGCCTGGTTTGAAATTTACCTTAGAAAGGAAAACCTTACTTTGTAATGAACACTGTAAACGAGATCACAAGGGAGAAATTTTTAAGTGGACAGGAACATTTTCAAGATACCCTTAAGGACCTTAGAAATACCCATTACTTATGCTAATTGAAATTTTTATAGTATGAATTACATAGAATTAATCATAATACAAATCCAAAATCATAAAGTGATTTATGCATTCTATGCAATTCTGATATATGTATTAAAATTAATCTAAGTACACCCTACTACACAAAACATCTATTTCATCTTAAAGCATTTTCTAATTTACATATCCTTCATCTAGGCTTGACATGGTGAAATTTTATTATAAACTTACTGATTAATAAAAATGAAAAAGCTGCAAAATATGAATTTAATAAAAATCCCTAAACTAATGCGTCTTTTAAATATATCAAAACATATGTTAGATCTTGTTATTTTTGAATCTCCACATAGTGATATCTATTTTGGAAATAATTGAGAATACTAAATTAATTTTTATATGTTTATAAAATGTCTTTTTTCAGGAACCGAAGTGAAAAAAATTGAAGCTATAAATGTTCCTTGCACACAGACTTCCATGTCATTTTTTAATCGGTTGTACAGTGAAGATATCGTGCGAGACAGTGGACATATTGTTAAATGTTTAGATACTTTTTGTGATCCCTTTCTTATTTCTGATGAGTTGCGAAAAGTAAGTACAAAATTTTTAAATTTCACAGTAGAATTTTATTTCAGGAGATAGTGTCAAAAACTTTCGCCTGTCTAAAACCCCCAAATTACCTCTTCTTGATGAGTAATGATCAATAATAATCATTACATTGGTAGATTTCTTCTTGGTTGAGACTTTTAGTGCCACCCTATTTATTTATTTATTTGTAGGTAAGGATTTTTTATTTGTTATTTTTTAATTTCTTTATTGTTAAATTTATTAGGATGACATTAGTTAATAAAAATTCCATAGGTTCCAGGTGTACAATTCTACAATACATTGTCTATGTGTTGCATTATATGCTCACCACCCAGAGTCAGTTCTCTTTCCATCACCATGTACTTGACTCCCCCTCCCTCCTCGCCCACCCCCCTCCCCACTTGTCCGCAGGTAACCATTAAACTATTGACTGTCCATGAGTTTTTGTTTCTTTGTAAACTTAATTATTTATGTATTTCAGTAGTTCTCCATTGGGTGCCACTAACATCCAGTGGGTTGAGGCCAGGAGTGCTGTAAACATCATGCAATGCACAGGACAGCCCCTCACAACAAAGTTGTCTGGCCTGTAATGTCCCTAGAGCTAAAGTAGAGAAACCCTTACCTATTTAACTGAGTGGCTGTTTTTCTTCAATGTGGAGGCTCTTAACATATCAAGTGAATATTTCAATGAATATTTAAAAACATTCCTGGAGTAAAAGAATCTTATTTCTGAGAGCACAAAAAGCCATTTGACTAAGTTAAATTTTGTTTAAGTGAAAGATGTGCTGAACTTGGATTATGTACCTAGTTTCTGAGTTATTTTTATAAGATAATAATGACCTTTGGCAGATCATTCAGTATCTTGAGCCTCAGGATCTTATCTTTGCAATAAGGAGATAAACATGTCCATTCTACCTTCTTCCTTAAATCGCTGAGAAAATGAGTAGAGAAAGCATTTAAATGCACTTTTTAAATGTATGAAATGCTGTTAAATTGAAATATATCATTGTTATTTTAATTATTGAGAAAGTATTTACAGAGTGGTTTTGGTATCAAATAGGTTCAAGTCTAGGTTTTGCCACTTAATAAATACTAGCCTTAGTTTCTTTATAAAATGGGAATAGTGTAAGAATTATGTGAGATAATGCATTTAAAGTTCTTAGCACAAAGCCTGGCACTTAGTAAGCTTTTGATATTATTAACAACCCTACTAATTACTATTATCATTCTACATCTGGTGGTGTAGTGGCTTAAGGCTCCCATGCTATCATTGCTGCAGCCTGGGTTTGATTCCCATCTAGAGAGCTACCCACATACAAAAAAAAAAAAAAAGGAAAAAAAAAAAAAAAAAAAAAAAAGAAAGAAGGGAGATGTACAGGTCAAATATATTGCAAATGCAGGTAGGAGTGAACTAGGGAAGCTACTGAGGCACCATTCTGGACCCAGGAATCTTGTCTTTAGGTGACCAGGAGGCATCCAGCCAGTGTGTGTATTGATCTATACTAGTGCAGTATCTAAGAGAATGTTTAGGCTCAGAAGAAAATAAAATTAACTAATTGAGAATAACCATACTGGCACAATTGAATGAGATGATACATGCACATGGTTTACTGTTTAATTAAGTGAAGTATATTTATGTATAACAAAATAATATCAATAGTGTACAGTGAGGATCTGATGTTAATTTCCACTCCTTCTTACCAAGGATTGGAAATTATCATTCAGAAGGTGTCCTGTCTAGTGGGGGTTTCCCTCCTTTTGGGTAGGACTAATCTCAGCCCTTCTGTCACTGATCTGTGTTAACCTTTGTGTCTCAAGTCCCTTACCCCTAATTTTGGAGAGTTCACCAACATTTCTATAGAGCCAGCCTTGGCAGTGGAGTTTTTTGAAAGGAGAATGTGTGTTCCAACAGACTGCTCTGCTGCTGCCTGTCTTATTTATGCCATGAATAGCACCTCTGTTCAGGAAGTGCCGGGATGTGGTGTTTTTCTGCTTGCTGCCTGTATGTTTTACTCTTGTCGTCTTTGCCACTCCGCGGCAACAGGGAAGGTTTTAACTTGGTTGCTTTCTAGCTGAAAAATAAACAAACAACTTCCAGATTTAGCCTGAAATGGAAAGGGCCCCCCATTGTGCAGCAGCACAGATTCTATTGGCACACTGTCATGTAAGTACTGACGATAACCCCCTTCCTGACCACAGCTCAGAAGTTTGATTCCTTCACCACTGCGTACCAACTCTCTGCAGGCTACACAACCTAACAGACCTGTATGTGAATGGAGAGGGAGACTAACCACAGCATGGCATTCTTTAACATTCATTCCAAAAATTTTTTTAAATTATTGTGATTTTTAAATTTCACAGACTAATCAATTCAATATATGAGAGTGATTGCAAGGAATGTGTTAACTATTTATTCTTCAGGGCTTTAGTCACCCTTGCATTAAGCCAGATCTTTAGGTAGCTACAAAGTGGGGCTGCGGTATCACATCATTCCTTTCAGAAGAGGAGGAAGGTAGAGAGCTGTGCAAGTGGCACACCCAGAGAGCAGTAAACTGGGGACCCTTCTCCTTCCCTGTCTTTTACTATGTAGAACTTTGGCTTTCATCAAGTCATTATAAGTAAACTGATTCTAGTCAACACCATGGAGTTTATTATTTTTTAAAGTGCCTCGTATAATGACCCTTTGGTGGTTTTCATTTGAGATTGGGGTAAATAAAATGTTAAGCTTAGTGAATTTTCCTGACTAAGTGTACTTCTCACTACTAGACAGTGATTGTTGTATAACTCATATTTCCCTCTTTTACCTGTATGGTAATGCTAATTATGTACAGTTTTTATAGCTTTTCTCCATTAAGAATTTCTTATGTATATTTGTTTTCTTTTCCCTCTATTTCTTGGTGACATTGTTTTTGTCTTTTATTATTTTTATCTTATTTTATCTATTAATACATTTTATTGTTAACTTTTAACATTCTGTTTTAAAATAGGTGGGATGTAAACAATTCAACAAAAGACTTACATGTTATACATGTATCACCTTGTTCATGTCCACCAGAGTCAACAAATTAATGAACTGTCTGTAATGCCCAGTGGTATAAAAAAATCCCCAACATCAGACCTAGTCAAACTGTTATCTGAAAGAGGTAGCAAGGTTTCAAGAAAGAAGAGTCAGTGTAGATTGGTGATGTGTAAGGTGATACTACTACAGAGCGGGAAAAGATGAGGTGGTTAGGAGGCTCCAATTACCTGAATAGTTCAAAATGGAGTAAGGAAAAAGGTATAATAGTGATCCAAACACTATACAGTGAGAGGACATAGAAAATGACCATTGTCTTTAACCATGAAAGAAGCAAAAACTATAGCTCTTATGGGATGGAGAAGATTCTCCATTTATCTGTGCCTCTGTTGTTTCAAATAAGATTTAAGGTGATACAACATTAAAATTGAAGTAGCACAATTACTAAAGATACAAACTAGAACAAAGAAATAAAATAGGGAGTTCCCTGATGGTGTAATGGCTTAAGGCTTCGGCGCTGGTGCTGTCAGCGCTGCGGCCTGGGTTCGATTCCCAGTCAGGGAGCTACCCACATACCAAAAAGCATAAAAAAAGAAAAGAAAAAAAAAAAAGAAATAAAATAGAGAAGACTTAGATTTCTTAGATTTAGATTTATTCCTTTCATTGAACATTAGTACCTAATGATAGGATCGGGAGTGGGGATGGGAAAGGGCTGCAGGTCTCACTCATCACTCACTCCCACTGCATTAGGATGGGCTCTTAAAACAGGACTAAGATTCTTTTTAAATATGTAAATTGCAACTTCCAAAAACATAACAATTAGAACCTCAAATGATGTTCCATTGAGATGAATTTTATCACCCTGTATAATAGGTTTTGCTCATGGAAGACTCAGAAAAATATGAGGTATTCACTCAGCTGGATAGGGAAGAGTTCCTGTTTTGTCTGTTCAAACATCTTTGCCTTGGTGGAGTCCTTTGTCAGTATGAAGATGTGATTAATCCATATTTGGAAACAACAAAGCTTATCTATAAGGATCTCGTCAGGTAATGCTGCTAGATTAAAATATGTAAATCTCTCATTAATAGAGGAGAGTATTTGTTTAACTGAGGTGGGATTACCTAGTATCTGTGGGCCTATTAACAGCCAAAGTATGTAAAAATGGCACCACCCTGTCCCCCTTCGCCTAGCCTCCTCTTCTGGCTAGGAAATTTCTAGATTTCCCTTATCCTCTTCTAATGCTCAGTCCCCTCATTCGTCATCTGCCTCTTCTTGTTTCCTCCTTCAGACCTGCTACCCGCGCCATCCCTTATTGGTAGCTGCCATCTCCCGGATCGTTTTTATACCCCAGGTCGCCTTTCTTTCTCAAGGGGACATGAGATCCCTCAGGATGTTTGAATTTTCTTGACTAACAGTTCAAAAAATGATTACCTTTGTTCTAAGAGGTGGAAGAATTTTCATCTAGATGTAATCTTTACTTTTTCAAACTAATCCCAAACCCCAGTTTATTTTAGGTATTCTACTGGGGGTTTTATTTTCTTTTTGAAGATCAAATAAGAATAAAAACTTTATAAACCTCTTACTTATACTTTAATTTTTCTTTGGTTGGGTTTTTCAGTGATGAAGATAATTGGATCATTTTTATAGGCAAAGGGGACAGTAGCAAGTGAAAGCAAAGAGTCCTTGAGTTTAGTTATAAAATTTAATAAGAAAACAGCAGAATTAGCTTCTTACCGAATTTTTTATTGTTTATTTATTTATACTCAATACCTTAATTCTCATATTCATCGTATGTGTCATGCAGCTAGCTATACAACAAACTGCATGCTTTAACTATTATAGTTTATTTCTGATATGGTTTTAAAAACAAAAGTATTTCTATAAGCCATCTCTGATTTTTAAGAAAAGGTTATTAATTGTTGAAAGACAAAGGTTAAGAATGGAATTTCAGAAAAAGCTTACCCATACTTACATCAAACATGTTCTGTCCTTAATATTTGCAACTCATGAAAACTTACAAGACAGCTTCTAGCACTCCTTATTATACACCTCTCTTTCTCTCTCTCTCTCTCTCTCTCTCTCTCTCTCTCCCTCCCTCCCCCCCCCTTCCATTACTTTTATATGAATAGAGAGGGGAAAGCAGTGCTTCCACCTGATGAAGTGAAGCAGAGAGATATCTTCCTGTAAACTTAACCTGCACACGTCACACCTGCATATTACTCCTCATGCATGTGTAGGTACGGAGCATAAGTGTAGGATAAACAGGTGAGGTGCAGGGAAAGAACTGGGTCACCTACATGGTATTCCCAGAAATGCCACTTTAGGTTGGAATGTTTCAAATATGTCAGTAAACTTCTCTATTGTGATTTTTTATAAAATTGGAAAATAATGCCTTCCTCACTAAGTTGTATCATCTTTATGAGGTAATTATGTAAAGGCATTTTGTGGATTGTAAAGCATTATAAATATAATCTGTATATGTTTGCATGTGGATTAATATATAAATATCTTATTTCCTCAGTCCTCGGTTGCTTCCTCACTGTATATTGCCACAGGAACCTTTTATGGAGAGAGTAACTGAAAGAGCATCGCAGAGAGAAAATGCTTCTAATATGATATAATTTAATAATACATAATTTAACAAGTAGTGTGCATATACATTATCACACTTAATTCTCCTATAATCCTAAAAGGAAGCAGAGTATGCCAAGTGTACATATGAATAAATAGAGGTTCAGAAAAGTTAATCTTGCCCAAAGTGAAATAACAAATCAGTGGCAGAACTGGCATTTGTGTTCAGGTTGTATAATTCTTGAGTTTAGTGTGTGTTTACTACCCCTTACAGCTGCCTGCACTTCAGTCTGACTTTCACCCATTCCTGTTTTTCTATTAATTGTCCCTGGCCTGGGAGTCATTTTGTCATGAGTCTCAGACTGACTTCAGACCTTCTAACTGTAAAATTCAGTTTTCTGCAATTTCAAGTCAGTTGACTGCCTCATCCCTGAAGCAAACTACAGATGCCATCCTTTGCCAACCACTTTAACTGGGTATTCTGTATTTCCATGTTATATAGGAATAAGAACACTTTAATTCTAAATGATACCAGCACTGTAATTATATTTTCCAGTGCCTGTTATACTTAAAATGTACCCTTTCTCACTCCCTCCATTTTAGTGTTCGAAAGATTCCTCAAACCCAGAAAATACAAATTACCTCTTTCGTCTTTAAAGTTACTGCATATGTAAGTGTTGCAACCAATGTATTTAATTACTTGTCAGTAATAGGGTTGTTACAACTGGAGTTAGCAACTAGGGCAGTGTTATGCTTAGGAACAATGCTGGTGACATCTAGATTTTTGTCAAATTAAAAGTTGATAAGGTATGATTTTATTAGAACAGTGTGAACATTTTCCTTTAACTTCCTTTCTGTCATACATGTCTAATAGTCCCTACTTGTTTAAGAGCTAAATCTGTGACTCAAATGGAATAAAACCATTCTCTGTCAAACCACAGTTCATAGGTCAAGTAAGTAAGAATGCCATAACTATCTTTATATCACAGAAGCGAGTGCTTGAATTTTAGGGTCATAATAAAGATCATTGGCACATATGGAGCAATTTCCGAGTATCTTTATTCAGTCCGCTCAGTATTTGTTGAGAATTCACTGTGTATCAGCTGCTGTGCTGGGCTAGACACTTTTCGATGATAAAGGAGAGAAACATAGTCCCTGCCCCCATGACACGTATGGACCGTGTCTAAAAGAAAGCCAAGATAGAAGAAAATTGCAAAATGGAAAGTTTTCCAATATTAGCAGCCGAAGCACTTTTTCAAAAGAGGATTTCCTTTTGGACTATAAATTCTTTATTCGTGTTTGTGTAGTTCTGTACATATGTATTATAAGCACAGTAGACTGCGCTGTAGAAATTTAAAAACACTAGTTAACTGCCAGTTTATTGTCGAAGATTTGATGTACTAGTTTGTTTCACGACATTTTAATAGAAAATAAGAGCGTATTAGTTAAATGTGTTATTCTTTAAATGTAGTTGTATACTAAATAATTTGCATTTGTCTTTCTCAGGATTCGGCTGGTGTGTGCTACCCGTCGACAGAGAGTCATGAACAGACATTCTCTTACTTTATTGTGGATCCTCTCAGGCGTCACGTTCATGTTTTATACCACTGTTACGGTGTGGGCGAAATGTCTTAATATTCTTTCAGATTTATCTAGGCTTACCATTTTTTACCCCCCAATATTTTATTTTAATACTGATATATATAAACAATTACTTTGCAAGTTAATTCAAGTAAAATGTAAAGAACCCACTTCAAGCAGAAGCAAACAAATGCCAAGATGCCTTTCTTTAAATCTGTCGGGAAAACTAACATAGGAACCAAATTCCATTCCTGTCATGATCTATACCAGTACATTTGTAGAATTTTTACAAGGAACTAAAAATCCCATTTATATTTGTTGCATTAAGGCTGAAGTGAGTTCTCAATTTTCCAAGTATTTTTGTTTTAGAAACTGATTGATTCTGGATTGAAATTGTGGCAGAAGGGGTTCCCTGCTGGTGCAGTGGCTAAGGCTTCAGCGCTGTCAACGCTGCAGCCTGGGTTCGATTCCCAGCCGGGGAACTACCCACATTACAAAAAAAAAAAAAAAAAAAACTTGTGGCAGAAAACTTAACATCTGTACCACTGGTCATTGGTATGAATTGTTAGTGTTTTAAGTTTGAGTTCTATTTAATTACATTTTTTCATTGCATAAAGATTTGTATCTCAAGGGCTGTTAAAAGCATAACAATTCTTTTGCTTCGTTTGTCTCACTTAAAATCCTCAATTTAAAAAAAGATGCTCTGAAAGTAATTGTAAACTCTTTTATCACATAATAAATGAAAGTTGCAGTTGCCCCACAGCTCATACAATGATCTACATGTAAGCAGAGAGAGTTGCCCTGATAGTATTTTTAAGTCGTTGAAAGAGTGAAGAGCAGGGTCTCGTGGTTCTGTGTCCTCATTACATTCATAGACTGAATACATGATAGAGGTTTTTTTAATGGAAAAAGTAATTGACCTGTGGCCCAGAGGTGGTGGGGAGCCTGTAAGACATGTTGAGACTTTAAGGAGGGCAATGTTTGGAATATTGTTTCTGTGTTGTAGGAATAAGGGTGATAATCTTAGATTTGAACCTGAGGATAAAATCTGGAAGGCAGCTGGCAATTTGGGTATAGAAGTCAAGGGATTTGATTCCCAGCCAGGGAACTACACCCCCGACCCCGCAAAAAAGAAGTCAAGAGAGAAAGTTTGTTTTACTTCTACAACCTAGCACAATGCCTTGGCACATTAAATGTTAAAGAATGAATTTTTTTAGGTAGGTTCACAATAGCCATTGATGTTTTTAAAAATCATATAAAACACAAAATCAAGAACTAAAGTGCCCACATGCTACCAGTTTTGCTGCCTACCACACAGACCCCTAGACCCCTTCTATCTGGGAACCCTCTCTTAATCATTTGGTCAGTCACTTCTTTTTGACTACCAATTCTGTGCAAGGCACCGTGCTATTTATTTACTTTGGGGAAATACACGCTCCCTATAAACCAGTAGAGAAGGTCATCTGTGAGAGTACGTCTGCGAACAGTGATAGTTACGTGAGCTCAGGGATGGAAGAGATCACTGCGAACTAGGCCTGGGGAGGGCTTGGTTTAGCTTCTGTAGGAGAACGGGCGGCGTTTCCACGCCCCGGGAGGAGAGAAGTCCTACTCAGCACAGAAGCACCCCGTGGCTGGGGCCCTGAGCCTTGCTCAGCCTTGCGCTGGGGAGTCGCCAGTGTTTCTTCTGTTTTGAAGGTGCAGGTAGAATGCACCTCTGAGAAATGATTGATTCATTGTTTTGGGAATGTCATTTTAATGATTATGCAAATTCTCTGTAGTAAGAGGGAGTAATAATTAAAATTCTTAATTCAGCCATTACTTGCTCTGTGACTTTGAGCCAGTTGTAACCTTCCTGTGCCTTAGTTCCTTCATCCGTAAAATGGAGAAAATAAGAGGAATCTTTCTCAGGTTATTGTGAAAATTACAGAAATTATTATTTATCAGGGTGCCAAAAAATGCATACACATTTAAAACGGTGTTATCTACACATTACTTTTCGAAGTTGAATTGAATTATGGTAGCAAAGTGCAGTATGATGTTCACTCAAAAGGTGGCATTAACCCTACCAGACCTGACGCCCTGAACCTAACTGTCCCCTATACCTGCGCTCCTGAGCATTAAAGAGAAAAAACCCACATGATATAGAAAAAGGTTAGTTACCTGCAAACAAGTGGTTAGAATAAGATGGAACTTGGAGACATAGTAGAAAATAGGTCTGCCTTTCATTTCAAAAATTAGGTCCAGCGGTCTAGCGGCAGATTCGGACATGACCGAGAAATTGGTACAGCGGGCTGGGAGGATTAATCCAATGAATGCTAGTGTCACCGTGCGACAGGCAGGACAGTCAAAGAGAATGGCGGAAGCATGGTTGTCCTTCGAGGAGCACAAGACCATCTTGAAGTGGTATTCAAAATTCAAGAATGTTTGAGTTTCCCCTACACGTTCTCCTGACTTAACACCCCTTGATGTGGGGGGCCTTGAAGGATGCGGTGTATCACTGAAATCTAGCCAGCTACACTGGCAGTATTTCAGGAAGAAATTGGAACGGCACGCGCAGCAATACAGATGGACACTCCTGTTATGAAAACCTTTGTATCCTCAATACCTAGCATATTCCCTGGCAGTTAATGGACACTCAGTCTGTGTTCTCTGAGTCCACCTGATAGAAGCTTGTCCTGGAAGTGTGACTGCAGGTGTGGATCGGAAGGCGCAGGGAAGTGTGAGTGGCTGAGGTCATAGGGCATCAAAAGTGTAGTAGAGTCACTGGTTATCCCTAAGCCTCGTGTAAAACTTTGCACACACATAAACTAGATCAGGGGTGTCCAATCTTTTGTCTTCCCTGGGCCATATTGGAAGAGGAATTGTCTAGGCCACATATAAAACACACTAATACAGATAGCTGGTGAACTTAAAAAAAAAAAAAGTCCATGCATAATTTTTGTGGTGTTTTAAGACAGTTGAATTTGTGTTGGGCCACGTTCAAAGCCATCCTGGGCCCATGCAGGCCGTGGGTTGGACAAGCTTAATGTCGCTGTACTGTGTGGAGTTAGCTGTGCAGCCTGGGAGTATGCCTGGGGCCAGATTGTCCCTGGGGTACAGCGGCAGGCTGCAGAAGTCAGCTGTGAAAGAGCAGGCCATGATCAACTGAGGGCAGAAGGTTATTCTGGAGTGAGAAACTGACCATGGTGACAGGTGACAACACGATGGTTTTCCGGGATTTGAGAGCATTCTTCAGAAATTCTGAAAGTTTAAAAGAGAAGGCTCACAGAATTACAATTTGGACATTCAAAAAAGGGAGTTGGGCTGAAGATTGGAGAACTTGGGACATTTCAGTCCCATGAACAAAAACAAATACAGAGGAATAAAAACCCAAGGTGTTTTTGGGGGGGACATGGGTACACCTGACTAGTTGGAATGAGACCTGTCCAGGAGTTCTGGGTAATAGCACGGAGAAGACAGATTAATGGGGAAATGGTGACTGAGGGCCGTGGGTGCAAAGCTAAGAAATTTAAATCTTATAAGTAGGTGACGTAGTCTCTAAAGACTTGGAGCAAGGTCGTCGCATCATGAAAGTGATATTCTGGGAAGATGAGTCTGACGTTGATGAGTTGGGCTGAGGAAACTCTAAAAATCAAACAGAAGATTGTAGTCGTCGTCAAAGCACAGAATTGACTGATGTAAGTTAGTAGCACATTTTTGGGGAATCATGAAGTATTCATGACAATGGAATGCTGATTAGGAAAAAAAAAAGAAAGAATGGCCCCCCCAAAAGGTTAACGACTGGGTGACTTACGAAGCGTTGGGTATTTGAGGTTCTAAGGACTAGGAAGTGGGAACTGTGGCAGGAAGTTGTGGTCAGAGAGGGGAAATCCCTCATCCTGCCCTTCATTTCTGTCCCAACCCATGCTCACCCAACTCTGGTCCTTACAACTCTGAAAACCTAGGTCTGAAGTTCCCAAACACTGCCTGGAGGCTGCTTAGGAAAACTTTCTGTCCCGAGGTTTCTCAGTCATCGAATTAATCAGCAAGTATTTGTTAAGAACCAATATAATTCATTCTTTTGCACATGCTCATTGATTCCCTACTATGTGCTAGGCACTTTCTATGCACTGCAGATACAGCAATGAACAAAACAGACACAGATTTCTAGATTTGGGAGTTTACATTCTAGTTTTCATAAATGTTAGGTTCAAAGAGAGATAGAAATACCCAATTACTCTCAAGAAACTTGAAGTTTTGTTGGAGTCATGGCACACTCACATTTTTAAATAGTTTTCAGTCTGATGGATGTGAAATAGCTATTATTTTAATTGGTCTGACTTTATATGCGGTAGAACATTATTTTGTACATTGATGTACAATTGTACAAAATATACATTGATTCCAGTGGGCAATTCCCCAGTGGGGCATCCCTGCTCTCTACTCTCTACTTCTTCTCTAGTTAAATAAAAAAGGGAGTGGGTGGGTGGGAAATAGACGAAAACAAAACAACAAAGGAAAGAATAAAAGACAGGTAAGTACGCTGTCCCTTACAGTAAAAGCTGCAGTAATTGGCACTAAAAGCTGCAGTTAGCACCGCATTAGCAGTGTCCACCTGGCAGACTAGCAGCTGGTACACCTGATACCCTCCAATGTAAGTCTTCAGTCTCCTGACCTGGCACACATATTAAAGTTTATTCGAACTGGCAGACTGAACTGGTTTAAATAAGGTTGAAACTCAACCATTCCTGTTTATCCTTTTTTTTTTTTTTGTAAAGAAAAAAATGTCACTGGGCTTTAACAAACACTGAGAATCTGTAAATTCTTTTTCTTATCATTTTATTACTGGAAAGGTGTGTGAGAGAAATAATAAAAGGAGGCGTTCCCTGGTGGTGCAGTGGCTTAAGGCTAAGGCTTTGGCGCTGTCAGTGCTGCGGCCTGGGTTCGATTCCCAGCCAGGGAACCACCCACATTAAAACAAACAAACAAACAAACAAAGAAATAATAAAAGGGAACCACCTATGACAAATGAACTTTTATTCGAACAAATCTTTGATCAACTGTTACCCTTTAGTCCCTGAATATACCGTAGAATAAAACACTTATTCTTAGAATACTTCACACATCTAAAGTAAGAGTGAACGTACCACTGAAGTCCTGGGAGAAGCCAGAGTCACCAGGTCTAGGACGACCCATCACGGAAGGCTTCCACGCGGAGGGAGGGGAAGTGTATTTTAGCAGAGACGACGGTCGTGGTGGACTGGCTGCGGGGAGGGCGGGCTCTGGGCAGAAAGACGGTCCGTGCCGACCGGCAGGGGCAGGGAATAGCGTTTACAGGCTTCCGGGAATGGAGCAGCAGATTTGCTTGGCAGGGCAGATGGTTCAACCAATGGCCCCTGTGCCCAGTACATGGAGAGCATCTAAGACATCATCTCTGTCTAATAAGCCTTCATTTACCTAAATATACAATTATTAAGTCTCCCTTCAGTCTTTTTTTCTAAACCATTTCAGTTCCTTACTCTTTATACACTGTCTTGTTTCTCAACTCTTTCACCATCTTCTGGTGCTCTAAGTCCTCTCCACGTAGCCTGTGTTTCTCTCCAGTGTCAACGTCACAATACATGCTGTCTGCTGTCCGAAGTGTCATTTGTGCACAATTTTAAAATGGATCAAAATTTGTGAAGACCATTATTTACATATATCGTTTAACATATTGGGGAAATACTTGTTTTAGGAAGTCAAAATGTGAACTTCCACCACGCACACACGGATTTGTTGTGCTGAAGTAGAATAACAGCCTTTTTCTAACTAAAAGACAAAGGAAATCGCTTGGCCCAACTGTCTCCTTTTACACAAGAGCTTTCTTGAGGCCTTGAGAACTTCATCGGTACTGTCCAATATGGTAGCCACTAGCCATGTATGAAATAGAAAATTCAGTTCCTTAGGCACACTAGCCACGTTTCAAGTGCTCAGTCGCCACACGTGTGGCTAGTAGCTCTGGTGTTAGCACAGGTAGAGACCATTTCCCTCATCGCAGGAAGTTCTATTGGGCAGCACCGGGTTAAAAGACTGGCCCAAAGCCATACAGCTCTCCAGTGACAAAGCCAGGACTTCAGAATCCCACCATACCTTTTTGAAAAGGCAAAATAGGGGAGTTCCCTGGTGGTGCAGTGGCTAAGGCTTCGGCGCTGTCAGCCCTGCGGCCTGGGTTCGATTCCCAGTCAGGGAGCTACCCACATAAAAAAATAATAATAATAAAAGACAAAATAGATGGATTACTTATCTACAACCTTTAAGTGTTTGTACAAAGCATGATGCCATGCATGATTCCTGACCCCTAGAAAGTTTTAAGCAGGTTAGGGGGTTGCGACCTGTGTAGAAGTTCCTGCACGGTGTTAGTGGAGAGCAAGGGTGAAATGGCCCGTGAGGGAAGTGGATGGAGAATCCCAGAAGACGGATGGGAGCAGGGAGAACCGCACGGAGCCTGGGAGACCAGCCAGGAATTGGCTGCAGGAATTGAGGTGTGAGCTGAGCCCAGTCTGATGTCTCTGGGAAGGTCAGAGGGGCCGGAGACGGTTCAGCAAACGCGCACGCGCGCGTTCACATACATCCACGAGGGCTGCCCGGAGAAATCCCACCTGTAACACCTCCATATCTCCCATTACGTGATGGGGTACTAACTGAAGCACCCCCATCGAGTACTTCGGTAACGTAATCGTGTCTTCAACGTGACATGTGGCACAAAAAAAATTAAAAACCAAATTTCTCTTGAGAATATACCAAATTCTGGAAGTACCTTTTAATATCTCACTTAATTTCCTCTTTAACCTTACTTAATGGTTTAAAAAAACCATTTTTTTGTGCCACATGTCATGTCGAAGATACACATACGTCCAAAACAAGAGTCACAGGGAGTTCCCTGATGGTGTAGTGGCTTAAGGCTTTGGCGTTGGTGCTGTCAGTGCTGCAGCCTGGGTTCGATTCCCAGTCAGGGAGCTACCCACATACCAAAAAGAAAAAAAAAAAAAAAAAAAAAAAAAAAAAAGACAAAACAAGAGTCACAGAATGTTAAAACTATAAACAAATTAGAATCACTGCTCAATAGTTCTTTTAAAACAGGATTAATGGTCAGCTTTGAGGTGAGATTCAAGACATCCCGTTTTGAGATCCTTTAGGACGAACTATGTACCGAATAGATGTTTTAAATGATCAGATGCATGTCAGGTACTAAGTACAGCTATTTCTAGAATAAACGAGATGAAAGGGGGAGTTACCTGCAGGCGGTGGCGCACTCACCCTGGTGCCTGACGTCGCACGGTAGGACACAAAGTACTTGCAGAAGCAAAGCAACGTGCTTCTCCAGGCTCCCCTTACAACCCAGCTTGCTGTCCACCTCCAGAGTTTCTGGCTCCGTAACTTCGGGTTGTGGCCTGGGAATTTACATTTCTAACAGGTGGTCACCGATGCCGATGTTGCCCTGTCGGGGACCACACCTTGAGAACCATCCACGTGGACCATAATAGCTGAGGCCTGTCCGGAAGGTGCCTAGCCATGCGAGCAGGAGACCAGGGACAGCCCTCGTATTTACTGTTGTTAGAAGACACCCTTTTGTTTTGGGTGTAATTGAGTGAAGTACAGTAAATGATGAGATCTTGTAGCCTTTACTTTCAAGCCTTGTGGAAAGCACAGGCCTGGGTGTGACGACAGGCACCCGCACGGCATGGGGGCCTCCCGGGGCCGTCTCAGCCGGCCGGGCTTTGCACGTCAGCGTTTTGCACACCCAGCTCCCAGAGCAAACATCACGTTCTCCCAGACCGGTAACTTCAGCTCGGTTTTAGGAGACAAAGAAATCTGAGTTAAAATGATTGTTTTACTGCAGTTGACCTGACTTCACATTTACAAAAGACTAACCCAAAATGCAGGTGGTAGGGACTAATAGGAACATTATAGGTAGCATTTGAAGGAGTGGACCCTTCTGTAATGGGCCGAAAGAACAGACCTGAGCACCGTGCCCCTGCCCCTGCCCTTTCCGGGAGGTCGTTCAAGTTACTCAGCAGGAACTCCTCCACTATCCGGGTAAAAGGTCCACACCGCCAGTGTCACAGAAAGATTCAGGAGAGGTTGGCACGCGTTTCCTACAAAGAAGTCCCGACATCGGTTGTGGCCTATCGCTTGTCTAACCCCAACTCACACTGTGTAACTAAACAGGGGTGAGCGTGATTTTGTTTTATTTAAATAGTTATTTGCACGTAGATATTCATTCCTGAAGTGCCTCGATTGCCTGTTCTCTAAAACTGGCGAACAGATGACACTTTGAACGAGGGAGCGAGGATGTCCTTAACTGAGATGGTGACTCAGGAGGAGGATGTGGCTTGGGAGGGCGTGTGCGCTTGGAGGTGCAAGAGGGGAGAGGCGAAGAGTTCAGTTTTGGATGTGCTGAGTCAGAGGATAAATGAACAAAAGGCGAGGAAGTGAAAAACAGGCACGTGGACTTCCCGTTCTAAAAAGGTATACATGCAGGGACCGGCCTAGGGTACACATGTTTCTGTGGGTCCCGGGGAGGGTTTTTAGGGCTTTTGTGCCTGGTGGCCTCCGATCCCTGAGCCGCTGGAGGTGATGTGATTTTCGGAGGGGCGGAGGATGATGAATAACCATGATGAGAATGGTTTAGAACAGCCCTGTCATCTCCGCGAGGAGCTGATTGCGGACACAAGGAAACATGGTCAGAGACTATAAATGTGGAAAGACACCAGTCCACTCATCTGAGACATTCCCCCCAGTGGTCCCCCAGGAACCTGAGTGTTGGTGGGCTTCCCAGCGGCTGACCGAGGGCCGGATACCTCCTCAGGAGGAGTGCCAGGAGAACAAGGGATGCTTCACATGCTTACACTTAGCAAATGAGTGCTTTTGCCACCACGATTCCAATGCAACATCATTGTGCTATTCACCAGATAATTACAGAATTGACTTAAAATACTAATTCATAATGCATTACAGAGTGCCATTTGGTAATAGCACGGATAAAGTTCTACAGTGAATGCCTTTTTGTGATTGTGTAGGTTTATCTCTGGGGTGATAGTATAACCCCAGTTGGATGAAATGTGAAAAGCTTTTGATTGAAGCTTTTAATGAATGTGGGGCCCGCGCCCCCATATGCTTTAGATGTTGGCATGGAAAAGACAAATGACTGTTAATCCGGTTTAAAAGATCCAGTTCATTGAACTGCATGGGGCAATGGAATCGAGGGCATTGATGATTAAGACAGGTTGAAGCAATGAGTTATGATTTCTAAACTGAATTGGGAAAGAAGTGAAAACAGGAGCAAGTGATAGGCTGGGAGAAAAGGGGGAGGTTAATAATAAACGAGGTGTGAGTAGTGAAACCAGGGAACCAAATGGCTATTAAGAGAAGACTGTAACATAGTTTAATTTCACAAGTGAAGTATTTCTAGATGATGACGGGACGTGCAGATGAGGGTCCATCGCATCTGAGAGGACACGCTGATGTAAGACCAGCGGTTTGAGATAGGGATCTACATGGACATGGAAAATGAGCTAGGATAATTGCGGGTCTCTATAGGAGGAAGGCTACTCCCTACTCCAAGCTGCCCTAAACTGATAATTACCCCAAAAGTGGGGCTGGAGAGGAAGAGTGGGGACAAAGGACTGAATACATGTCATCGTTCTTCCTTACTCACCTGCGATTGAAATTTTATAGGAATAGTAAATTACAGAGTTTTGGTGAGTGCTACCGAGCTGCTTACAGAACACAAAATCACTCCTAACGTCTCTCAATCCACTTATCAAAGTAATTTTGTGCTCAGGTTAATGGCAGGTGAAACAGCACTGAACAAAGCAACCTATGCTGTACCCTAAGCCCTTTAATTATAGTGTTCATGAGAGTAAATGCTCTAGTTAAGGGACAGCTTCCATTACCATCCCAAGTTTTTAATCACGTTGCTTCTTTAAAAGTTTTTTTCCCCCCACAGATGAAGTTTTTAATGCACAGTTTCTGCCTAAAGGCTTTGTGTGGATTGATTATTGGACAAGGGAGGAAGGGGACTGCCAACGGGCTCCTGAACATGTCCTGGCTGGAGGAAGATTATCTTTTTTCCTCAGGGGAACGTTTCTTGCTTCAACCTATTTAGACGACTAGCATTGCAGACAAAATCATTACAAGGCAGGCTTCTTCAGAATGAACTAGTGGATTTAAAATAGGAGTGAGGGTGCACACCTCTGTGACTAGCCTAAAACGCTGACTTGCTTAAGCGGATGAATCGTATAGTGTGTAAGTGGTCTCTCAATAAAGCTGCTTATTTAAAAAATCGGAATGTATGAATCCAGTGTTTTGTTTTGTTTTTTCAATGCTTTTGATTTCAAATGGACTCCTTGCACGGACCCCTCGCCTGGGGTGAGCCCCTCTGCCACGCGGGTGTTCTTCAGTAGACAGTCACGGAGCCCACCCTGGTGCCAGGCACAGCGGAAACACGGGTGGGCCGACACCCGCCAGAGGCAGGAAGGCGGTGGCTGCCCCAGGGGGACGCCTGCCGCGCAGGGGGAGCATGGACTCCGCGCCGAGGGCTTCCACGACTCTGTTGCCCGGTTTCATGCTAAAAAACGTTCACTTTTAAAAAGAATTGTTTTTGAGTAAATTACATTAGTCACCGGTCTGGTCTCAGAGCTTCAAACTACAGTCATTCCTTTCAAGGTTTTGTTGTTGTTGTTGTTGTTTTGGCATATTGCGAAGTGAAAAAAAGTTAATGTTAAAAATGGGCCCTTATTAAAACAAGTGCCTGCTACGGGGATCTATTTGAACTGCAACCTATCCTCGAAGCCTTCAGCCGCACCGCGTTGGCCCAGCCCAGCTACCGCGTCCCCCACCCGCGACTTCGCTGAGCCGTAGCCGTTTCGCAGCTCGGGGGCGAACTGGAAGCTTTTCCAGCTTTTCCCGAGGACGGGCCGGCAAAGGGCCGGGCTGGGCGGGAGGACTTCCTGCGGCCCAGGGCGGCCGCGTTCGCAGGGACCGGGGTTCCCATCCGGGCCGGACCCCCCCGCGGGTCGTCGGGGGTCCGGGCGAGGCCCCGGCGGAGGCCCCGGGCCGGGGGCGCGCGGGCGCCGTGCGGGCGGGCGGGCGTCTGCAGGAATGCGGTGACTCGCAGGGGAAAGTTTCCCCCGGCGGCCGGCCCCGGAACCGGTGCGGGCGGGCGCGCAGAGGAAGGAAGAGCCGCGAGGAGGCGGAGCCGCCGAGCGGCTCGGGCGGGCGCTTCTCTCAACTTTAGTTTTGGCGTTTGAGCCGAGTTTCTGTCTCAGTCGGGCGCAGCCGCCGCCAGGGAAAAGAAAGGGAGGAAGGAAGGAACAAGAAAAGGAAATAAAAGAGAAGGGGGAGGGGAAGGCAACGAGCGGGGCGGCTTCCGTCCAGGGAGCGGAGGGGAAAAGTCCTCGGGCGCCGCGCGTCAGGGTCCCCGCAGCCCCTCCCGAGGCGCGGCCGCCGGACGCGCGGAGCCCGGGCGCGGGGCGGGGGCGGAGGCGCCGGCGCGGGGGATGCGGGCCCACGGCGCGGCCCCCCGGCCCTGAGAGCGAGGACAGCGCCGCTCCCGCCGCCCAGCGCAGCCCCGGCCCTCCGCCCTCGCCGCTTCTCCGGCCTCGGCCCGTCCAGCCGGGGCGCCCGGGCGGAGCCCCTCGCCCGCCTGGTGTGGGTGCGCGTCGGGGGAAGGCAGGAACCATGGATCCCGGGCAGCAGCAGCCGCCGCCGCCGCCGCCGCCTCAGCCGGCTCCCCAGGGCCAAGGGCAGCCGCCCGCGCAGACCCCCCAGGGGCAGGGCCCGCCGGCCGGGCCCGGGCAGCCGGCACCCCCGGGTTCCCAGGCGGCGTCGCAGGCCCCCCCCGCCGGCCACCAGATCGTGCACGTCCGAGGGGACTCGGAGACCGACCTGGAGGCGCTTTTCAACGCCGTCATGAACCCCAAGACGGCCAACGTGCCCCAGACCGTGCCCATGAGGCTCCGGAAGCTGCCCGACTCCTTCTTTAAGCCGCCGGAGCCCAAATCCCACTCCCGACAGGTAACCTCGCCGCCCCCTCTGCCGCCTTCCGCGTCGGGCGGGCCCCGGGCCCGGGGGGCGCCGGGGAGCGGCGGCGGCCGGCCCTGGCCGGGAGAGGGGGGCGTCCCGGGGCTCGGGCAGCGGGGTGGGGGGACCGGAGGCGTCCGCTGGGCCGCGGTTCCCGCTCCCCGCCCCTGCCGGAGTCAGGAGCCGAGATTTGTGTTTCTCCTCTCGGAGTCTCTCTCTCTCCGCGGTCGCAGCCCCGGGGGGGCGTGCTTTCCCCCCCTTCTTCCTTTCTTTTCTTTCTTCCCGGGGTTCCCGGGAGGTTGGCGGGAGTGGCGGGGGCGGTGGGGAGGAAGGAAGGGGGTGGGGGGAGCCGGCCGGGCCGCGGTGGGCTTGCACAATGCGCGCGCCTCCGCGCGCTCCGCACCTTCGCTCCCGCCGCCGCCGGGCGGGGGAGGGGCGCCTCTGGCATTTGTGTGTGTGTGTGGGGGGGGGGGGTGAGTTGCCAGCGGCGGCGGAGTTTGTGAAGTCGAGCCCCGAGCCCCCTTCCTTCGGGGCCTCTCGGGCCACTTCAGTCTCCTGGAGAGTCCCATAATTGTTCTCTTGTTTTCCAGTGTTGATTAGGGGTGGGGGTTGAGCCAGTCCCTGTAGCTAGCTGCTTGCTCTGCCTCCCCCTCCCCCTCCCGAACGCATTTATTTTCCTCGCGGCCCCGGCGCTTTCTGAATACAGGATCCAGACTTTCCTGGAAGTTGTTTATGGAGTTAGTGCTTTCACCCCCGCGTTTCCCTTGTGCCTTGGCGCTCGGGCAGGCTCACTCTTATCAAACTCAGTAGGTTCACGTGTTGATTTCCCAATTGGAGGCTATTATTTACAGTCTGCTGAAATGCTTTTAAATTAGCCCCATCTGCACGTTGCGCAGGACCTGAGTTGCGCTGCATAGTGCCTTGGTCGTAACACAAGCCTTTGATAATGCACTGCAGGTTGACTCATAGGCCGAGTCCTGCCCAGTTCAACTGTGATTAGAAGTTAATGTTTGGGAAGCGATGACTAATTCGAGGCTCGCCATTGCTTTTTAATTCTTATTGAGGATAGGAACATGGCTGTTCACATACACAGCGTTCGATTGTTTTGTCAACTTGATGCAACACTGAAATGAAACTACTATGAATGTGTTAACATTCCAGCAGGTCCCAGTAGATTTGTTTAGTGTAGGTTTTTCTTTCTTTCCTTTTTAAAAAAGAACTTGCTTCAGGCTAAACTTCAGCACAGGAACTTTGTGCAAAAGTTAATTGGTTTTCCAAATACTGCGATGTAGTGAGTCCACTCGGGCTGTAACTTGAGTTATCACCCCCCACTGCCATTCCCCCATCTATTTGCAGACCTTGTATGTTCTCCTGCCGCAGGCCAAGGGGTTTTGGAACTCAGAAAAACTCACTTAACCTGCTGACTAAAGCATGGGTTATGAGAAGGAGGAAGGAAAAAACAATTTAGCTGCTTGCCTAAACACTTCAATTTGTAAGAAGTAGGCTGAGATAGGCTTTTTTCATTTAGTCCTGGAAGTGGGTTTCTGGACTCATTATGTGTATTGGCATTGCACCCTGTGGACTACACAGCTATGCTACTAGTTACTTAATATCTTTTGAAAGTATAATACGCATAGAAGATTGAATTCCCCATTTTGTGGCATCTGTAAGTCAAAAAGAGTTGCAACTGAAAAGTACTTACACTAGTAAATAATTGCACGAGAATTTATATCTAGCAGTTTATGGATTCATACTATTCCCTGTCTACTATAGTTTTGTTTTTAAAAAGTTTCATAATTGGGTGTTGTGCATCTATAGGATTGACTTTTATTTCTGCTAGTGATTTCCTACTTCAAATATATTCTGATTGGAAACTTCGAAATGTGCACGACTGTAAGGCATAACCTCTGCTGATTGCTTCCAGTCTCCCTTTCCTGCCTGTATGGCTCTGGGAAATTCTTTTTGATAATCAACCTTTAATTCTAATAAAGGAATTTAAATAACTATGAATTATGAATAGTAGAAGGTGGATTGTAAACGCTGTTTTCCACAAACTGTTGGGTATAAATCTGTTAATGTATACTTTTTTTCCATCATGAAAAAAGCTATTTTACAAATGAGAAAATGCCCTGTCCCACTAGCCAGCTTGGACTGGAACCCAGATCTTTGGGGTCTGAGTGCAGAAGTTTTTCTCTTATACAGTGGTCAGTATGTATGTGTGTATGTTCTTAAGTCAAGTTGTAATTAAACTCTTGACACCTTTATCGTCTAGGTATAAATAGATGGTTGGATTTTCATTTCCTTCATTAGGTGGCTTTTGATAACCTTGGGATAGTTCTGAATCTCTTGCAGTCATTAAAAGTTGTAATACTTGTGATGATTGCTTTATTGATGGCATTCATTCACGATGAGAAGAAAATGACAGTTGTCATGTGTTTAGAGCTTGACTTAAAAAATATTAAGTATTTAAAACCCACTTTTTGAACAAGGAAAAGAATATTATATTCCTTGAGTTTGTTTATACCTGGAACATTTTAGAACTTGGAACAGCACCCATACCGCCTTCCTTGGTCTTTCAGAAACTAGGTTTTAAAATTCAACATTTATTATTTTAAGGATGTTTCATTCATTCTGTACTGTTTGCCTCTGAAATCTGTAGAAGGCACAGCTGATGTGCAGGAGGTAGAAATTCACTTACACTGCTCGTCAGTAAAATTACTAATACAGATGTTTGGAGAAGTACATACTGGAACGGTAGCAACCATTTAAAAGTGTCCATCCGCAAACCTGTATCCCACCCCCCCACCCCCCACCCCCGTCAAATATTAAAATTGGCCTGTGGTACTTAGATGCTTGGTTACAGTGAAATTCTAACTAGGGAGTTTAAAGGGACTCTTCATCTGAGAACGGTTTGTAAGAAGATTCCATGTTGCTATTCCTGTAGGCCAGTACTGATGCCGGCACTGCGGGGGCCCTGACCCCACAGCACGTCCGCGCCCACTCCTCCCCAGCCTCCCTGCAGCTGGGCGCCGTGTCTCCCGCCACGCTGGCCCCCACGGGAGTCGTCTCGGGCCCCGCCGCCCCCGCCGCGCAGCACCTCCGCCAGTCTTCCTTTGAAATACCTGATGATGTCCCTCTGCCAGCGGGCTGGGAGATGGCCAAGACCTCTTCTGGCCAGAGGTACTTCCTGAAGTAAGTGAGGACAACGGTGGGGGGCCGGGGGGCTTCTAAGAAGAATGTATGTTGGAAAACACAGTAAAGTGTTTGTCAGGGTATAAAATGGCATTTATTTTTATATTGTACTTCATCGTTCTGTCGAGTGCAGTTACAGCCTCTTTTTTTTTATCTTTTCCATTTTGGTAAGATCTAAATACATACTTCCTTTAGCTTTGGTAATATTTTGAAAGTTTGATTGGTTCTTGTTGCAGAGTCTCTTAATCTTTTCTTTGGTGGCAGTTTGATTATTCTCGTTTTGAGTTTGTGCCAACCCTATTAATTAGCTTAGCTTAGAACTGAAATAACAACATGAAAATTTCTCATCGTGGGATTACGGGACTGGCAGAGTCTTATGAAATACGTGGTACTAATGGGTTTTAAAAAACCATTTTATTGGTAGAGAAGCACTGCCGAAAATAGAAGGGGATGCTTAATTTTATAGTATTTTAGATCGTGGAGCCACAGACCCTGTAGCTGCAGTTTGAGGTGATTGAGTGGGGCTTCTTTGTTTATTTTTTCCAAAATGTGGAAAAACGTGAGTTTGCAGGTTTGATATACAATTTCTCCGTGTCAAACGTCTTTTAAGCTAGCAGGTCTTCAAAACTGAATTCCTCTTCTCTGGGAAGACAAAAACAAGGCCATTAGGTCATTTATTTTTATCAGACTTGTTGTTTTTAACAGAATGGTAGTATTTCATTAAAACGGAAAAGATCAAAATAGAATTTTATCCCCTTTCACTTTGAAGTTATAGTAGATAAAGACCTGAATGTTTTTATCTGGGTTGTTTGGATTAAGTGTATACAGAATGTTTTCTAAAAGTAATTATTGTAGACTGAAATTGATGTTTTCTAAAAGTAGTTTACTTAGCACTATTTAATCAGGTTGAGCGAATAGAGTGAAAAACAATCTTTGTTTTGATTGAGATCTGTCTTGACAGTCTACACCTAAGGCAAATGTAACATTTATTTATTAGATCAGATAATACAAATGATGATGCTCTTTTATTGTGTGAGTCTTAGTATTTTATATTGATTGTCTTTCAGGGTAGGTTACTTTGTAACATAAGATTTAGGGGACAGCAGAGGAAGAAGTTGAATCTTGAAAAGTTTCTACAGTTTTTGCTCTTTTCCTGCAATTCCCCCCCCCCCCCCCCTTTAATTCGTTTTCTGGTGTCCTGGTATCCATTTCAAAGGGTCAGGTTTCCACCAGAACAATAAGGGCCTGAGACTGGGAAGCGCGCACACACGTCTGGCAAACTCATCTGCAGGAGCAGGCCGTCTGTTCTGCAGCAGACAGACATCCAAAGTAAATGACTGGGAGGGCGGCGTCCTCGAGGGGGGGAAGGAGGGGGACCGCCAGGCCGCTGGGTGGGGGAGGGACAGGGCGGCTGTGCCCTCCCCAGCCTCCGCCTGCTGGGGCACGTGCTGACCCGCGGAGGGGGTTCAACAGCCTGACGACCTGCCTGCCTCCTTCCTTTGGTTGATTCTGTGGCTAAAAGTATGAGATTAAACAGCAACTTTCATGCTCTTCTGAAGTCTTTTGTATCTTGTAGTGAAGGCTCAGAAGTGACATCCGCCTACATTTTCATTTTGGATCTTTTGGTTTTAAACAGAAGTAATCTCTAATTTGACTTTTTTTTGAAGTTTCCAGTGGTTCTTCCTTTGAGAAGTGTTTTTTTTTTTTCAAAACTATTGATAAAGATGGATTAATGAAGACTGTGCACACGTACCCACCACACCACCCGAACACTGCACTGGGGCGGGAGGGGCGAACCCGGCCAAAGCGATAGGGAAATTATGCCCTAGGAGTAATGATTGTGGTGGTGCAGAGAAGCTTCCCCTGAAAAAGAAGAAACCGGGAAAAGGAGGGAGAAACATGACTGTTCTTCAAGATTTTTTGAGTTGCTGATTTGACAGTTGCTGAGAGAATCAATCTTATATGTTCTCATCACAAGGAGAAAATTCTGTATCTGCGTGGTGACGGATGCTAACTAGCCTTACTGTGGTGATCATTTTGCAATGTATGTCAGTGCCGAATCACGTTGTACACCTGAAACTAATATAATGTGTGTCACTTACACCTCAGTTAATAAAAAGTGGAAAAACACACCTCTGAGGGACTCTCACGGGGAGGGAAAATTAGGCTTATTACATGATAAGAAACAGGAGGATTTTGACTTCATGGAATAGTTTTCTCCTATCAGACCTTTCAGAAACGGAAGGTTTTCCCTGAGAGGTGGATGGCAGTCAGTGAAAGCCTGCAGAAGCCTGGGTTCGTCGGTACCTGTCAGGAGTTGCAGAGCGGGCCCCTAAGCCTAGGGCGTGGAAGGCGGGTACTGGGCTCTGTTCTTCTAAAGAGCGCCTGCTTTATGCACAGCATGTGATTCGGAGAAAAGTTCTACAAAGATTAGTTCACATCCGGTTGTTAGCTACTTCCATGACGCTATGGGCTATATGAGTTGTCACGAACAATTTACTTTTGTGTCCTGCACAGGTAAATGGTTAAAATCTGCCCTGACTATGAGTCAAAGGTGATGAGAAATAAAGCCTGTGGAGCCAAGTTGCTGTTGTCAAAGTTCATTTTTATCCTCCATTTTGACATTTTAAAAATCAGGCGCTCTTTGCAGTCCTTATTTAAATATTTTTCTCTTGTGTCTAAAGATTTCGTGTTGCCAGATATATGGAGAAGGAAGATTTAAACCGGTTGTGTTCATTTCGACAGTGAAAAATTATATCTTAACATCTTTTGAGATTCTAGTTGAAATTAACTTTGAAGTTACAAAGTATATAATTAATTTATGGAGATTTATACTTGGCGTGAAGAAGTCTGACCATAAATGGTCCATACATGCAATGTGATGTAATGTGATTGAAAACTTAGGAATGTTGACTTTGGAAACGACTGCTTGCTGCCTATGACCATAGATGAATGTCTTTTTGAAGTCAGTTGGCCCATCCTCTATTTCAAGTCAGTGTAATTCCTGAAGGATTATAGACAGGCAATCATTGGTATGTTTAAAGCCCTTCCTAGGTCACTGAGATCTTCTGGAGACTTTTTTTGTTTTGTTTTTTTGTTTTTGTTTTGCTTTTTGGTATGTGGGTAGCTCCCTGACCTGGAATCGAACCCAGGCCGCAGCGCTGACAGCGCCAGCGCCGAAGCCCTAAGCCACTGCACCACCAGGGAACTCCCCTCTTCTGGAGATTTGTACCTTAGTTTGGCAAGTGATAAGGTGGAATTATGGTAATTGCTACATTTATCGACACATATTCAAGCTCTGGTATGATTTCGAAGTATATTAAAAAAAAGCTTAGTCTGTATATTATATATAATATTTGTTCTTCAGCATTATATATTGAGCTTCTACTTAAAAAGAATCCTTTCTCTTTATTACTCTAAAAATTATCGCCTTCTTCAGCTGTCTTATAGTTTTCCTACAGGAAACAGTTCTTCAAGTAGTTGGTCAACAACTTCCTATTTCTTTATAAGCTGCTGAATAACTTCCTGAATTCGTATTCTATAATACCTGTGGTTACAAGGAGTGTTTTTCTCAGATTTATTTTATTGAATCTGATACCTTGTAACTATTACCGTATACAAAGAACTTCTTGTATATAATGTATCACATAGGACTTGGTACGTTGATTTAAGAAATCTAATCCAGTGATTTTAAAGTTGGTAGATTTGCATTGTTTAATAATGTTCTAATTTCAAAAGATCATTTTGTTTCATTTCTATTATTTTTCACTTTCTGAATAACTGACCACAGTGTTTTGAAACCTTGAAGAAGATCACGGTATTTTGTGGCTGTGATATGATTAAAAGTTATATTGAATATTTTGATTCCCCTTTTACAAGGGTATTTTTTTCAGAGATTTTTCAACATTGCAGTTATAACGGCCAGTTTTCTAACATTGAATGAACTTGCCTTGTGGATGCTGTTGATCACCTAAATAGTTTCTTTTTTGCTACTGAGTTTTTTTTTTTTTTTTTTTTTGCTTTTTGGTATGTGGGTAGCTCCCTGACTGGGAATCGAACCCAGGCTGCAGCGCTGACTGCGCCAGCACCGAAACCTTAAGCCACTACACCACCAGGGAACTCCCCTGCTACTGAGTTATAAGTTAATGCTCCATTGCTCTAATTAAAGTTACCTTAGAAATGTATCAATTTAAGATGAATTAAACTTTTTTTTTGTTGTAATTTGATCTGTGCTTCTCTGAAACACTTGCCCAGTGGAAGATTATAAACATACACAATATATGTTGTTACCATAATAAAGATTAGGTCTTTTTTAAAAGGAACAGTTACAAAAAGAATAAAGCTGTTCTGAGTTTTGTTTTGTTTTGTTGGGGTCGGGAGTCTTGCAATATCAAGTATAACTCTAATGATTTCCCTTTAAAAATGAAAAGCTTGTATTATTGCCATTAAGGTTGATTAAGCTGCAAAAAGCAATTCCAGTTGCAATCACCAAGTATTTTCCTATTGGAGGGGAGGGCCAGACTCTGCCTGTTTGTCTTGCTATTGAGGCTAAGTGTGCCCTCTGCTCTCAGAAGCAATGCTGGCTTCTGCTCAGTGGGTGGGCATCCCAGGGAGGGACGGCCCCCAGTGCCACAGTGATTTAGGTGGAAAAACTCTGGAGGAACTGCTGAACACAGTGGCAGAAGAAAAACAGTCGCCAGATAGTGGATGTGACAGAGTAAATACAACGTAAATACAACAAAGAGATTAATGTATTTCCTGGGGGAAAATAATGAGTATTTTTAGTGTGACCTAAGAAAGATGTTTAGTTAAACTAGATGTTTAAGTGCACCAGATTCAGTGGGCTACAACATGGTAGGATAATTTTCTTAAAAAAAAGATAGCATTAAAAAAACATTGCTCCCCAAAAGCCTCATGCTAACTATTAAGAAGAAAACCTAGGCAGTATTTGAATAATTGAAACTTTTTAAAAACTGTTTCTGATACCCTGAGATCAGTCCTCCCTAGTAATATAGAGAAATATATTTTACTTTGTAATTAGAAAAATGATTGCAAATTAGCATTCTAAGATAGTGCTAGCATAACTCTGAATTGCCTTTTACCTTAAGCTCTAAACCTAACTTTTTAGCTGTCAAAAATGCGTAGTGAAGTTTAGGCTTAGGGCAAATCAAAGTGAAGTCACTTAATTTGCTACCTTCCATATCACATAATTTAGCCATTAATTATGACTTGAAAGTTTAATAATAGTTGAGTAGCATTGTCTAAAGGGAGGTCTTAAAGAGCTGTGTGGTTCTATGACTGTGGTTACTAAGGGCTGCAGCTCTTATAAAAAGGGCTTCTGATTCTAGGATTAATCAGAACTTCAAGCCCTGAAAGGGACACTGCTGTTTTTGTGAAGAAGAATTGCTTCATGGTTCTGGTTGCTCAAGTCCTATAGCACCAAGTTTTCCTGGGACAAGTACCGCCACCATAGACACATTGCTATTTGTGCAGGGCTTGACCCCTTCTAAAAGCAAACAAAGACGTTTGGTATAAGTCACGATGGTCCTTTTTTTTTTCTTCTTCCCTTTAATATTTTAGACAAGAAAAAGTGGTCAGTAGTTGAATTCTCATTTGGCTCTTAGCATGAGAAGAATCATAATCTTTATTACATCAAATGGTAAGATGTTTCTGAATAATGTGGCAGCTGGGGGTAGCTATTAAAATACTGCTGTTTGCTTCCACCAGATATTGACAGTGCTTTATCTGTGGCTGCTGCTATACTTACCTGTCCTCACTTTAGTGTGGTTCTCTGTCCCCGGGCGGGAGAGTGTTGCACACTAGACTTATCAGATCTTCATACTGCTTTGGGGGTGGTGAAGGGTTCATTTCGTTACAAGCTCCTTCCCTTCTCTTGTAAGTGCTTAAAGTGAGGAGGATTTTTTGTTTTTGTTTTAAAGTAAGGTCTTTCTTTGATCAATAAGTATGTTTAGAGATACATGCGTGGAAAATTAACTAGTAGACTATTTGATTTGGGGTTAAAGATGACCTTTCTTTAGTGTCTACTACATGCTGTCACAAAATTGAATGTGAACTAGAACGCTGTTTGAAATTTAACTTGTCGCATGTTCTGGAGTGACTAATGCAGAGCAGACTCTTGGGAAGCAATGCTCAACCCTACCATCTAGGACAGCGGTTCTCAACCTGTGGGTCGCGACCCCTTTGGGGGTCGAACAACCCTATCACAGGGGTCGCCTCAGACGGTCGGAAAACACATATCAGATATTTACATGACAATTCACAACAGCAGCAACATGACAGTTATGAAGTAGCAACGAAAATAATTTTATGGGGGTCACCACAACATGAGGAGCTGTATTACTGGGCCGTGGCATCAGGAAGGCTGGGAACCCCTGAATTCTAGGAAAGAGGGGTAAAATGTGGCTTGCTTTTTCTGTACAAGCATGGATATGGGATTTTTTTGTTTTATGTTTATGAACCTGTCCTCCCTCCTCCTTCCTCCCCCATGTATCAGATTTTGTGGCTTTTTAATAGGGTGTATTTTTAATTATAAAAGTAACAGATGCTTATTAGAGAGAATTAGAAAATTCAGGAACAGAGAAAGGAGAGGAAGCTCCTAGATTCTGCCAAGGAGAGGGGTTTGCAGGTACTTATTCTCATTGCCTCATATGTAAACTCCTATTTTGAAATTTAACTTTTAGGACGGTTAACATATATATGAATTTAGAGTGTCTCACAGTACTATAAGGTTTATTAAAGAAAAAGGAAAAGAAAAAGAAGAGCAGTTCTGACCCAGTTATGTCTGGCTTACATGCTCCAGAGACAAACACTAACAACTCTTTCGAACGCCCCCCCCCCCCCCAGCTTTTAAAATTCCTTATGTATAAAATGCGCTATAGTACTCTTTCTCAGATATTCTATACCCGCTAAAGTCCCGCTTTCTTAATGCTTCCAGGATCATTACTCTTCACTCTTTAAAGTATTTTTACATTGTTATGGTGGTAGGGTTTGCAGTTGAGCTGTGTAATGTGATAGGATTTTCCAAACACCTTTGCTGTTTTCTTGGAACTGCTAATTGCCTTGTTGTTTCATTTGTATTTCTGTTGCTTTTTTCTGTCCCCTCGGAGACACCTCTGAGTCCTTTTTGTGCCCGACCTGGACTCCACTTGTTGCTCTCAACTTGTCTGAGTTGTCATCTGGGACGTCTTAACACTCATCCTGCCGGCACCGGCCTTGTTCTGGGCCGGGTCCCCACTGGCTGCTCTTCTCGCTCTTGACTTGCTGTCACTCTTAGAGTTGGCTCATCCCATGGGACTTCACCGAGAAAAAGGTTCATGATAGGTCACTGACTACATTGAGACCTTTACGTCTAGAAGCATCTTCATCTCTTAACATTTGGTAGGCAGTTTGGGGTAAAATTCAAGGGTTGGTTGTTTTTCCATGGAGTTTTGAAGGTTTTGCCCCATTTTTATTCTAGCTTCCGGTCTTCTTACTGAGCAGTTAAAACCCAGTTCGTTGCCCTGGGGGATTTTAGTTCCTTCGGTTTTTTCTTGCTCTTTGCAGCAGTTGGGGGTGGTCTTAAATGTCCTGATGTGCCTCGGGCCTTCTTTCTTCCCGGTGAAGATCACGTGGTTGGGACGAGCCCTTCCGTGTGAATGGTGCCCCTTCAGGTTTGCCGCGTCGTGGCCCTGAGCTGCGCTCCGGCCCTGGGAAGCGCCTCTTGTGTTAGCGCCTGGGCGGCTCCTCCAGTCTGCTCGGTGTGTCCCCGCCTGTTTCTCTGCAATGGCCACCCAGAGGAAGTCGCCGACTTTCTTACTTTACCCCTTGTTTTCCTTCACCTTAGCCTTTTGTTAGTGCTTCCTGGGCGATTGCTTCAACTTCAGCTTTTAATTTTTCTGTTGTGTTTTATTTTTTTTCAAAAAACTATTTATCATTCTTAACTTCCAGGGACTCTTTGCCGAGCTCCTTGTTTCGTGGGTGCAGCGGTGCGGAGCCTCCCCGAGAACGGTGCCTGGGTGTGTCTTGTTAGGTGCTCCGCGACCCCTGGGTCTCCGGTGGGCTTCATGGAGAGCGACGGGGCCGGGCCGAGTCCCAGGACCCGCGTGAGCTTCCGCGGTGGTGGCCGGTTTGTCCCCGCGAACTCTCAGGCCTCTCGCCGGAGGGCGTGGGTGCGGGTAGGTGGCAGGGCCGATGCCCGGGTGGGGGCTCCGGTGCGGGGCCTGAAGGCGGACCGTCTGGCGCCCTTTCCCTGGCCCCGGCGCTCGGGCCTTCTAGAAGCTGTGTGCCGCCTGCATTGCTGTCGACCGCGTGAAGTGGCGCTTTTCTAACCCCAAACAGTGACCAGAGCATTTCCGAAGATTTGATTTAAATATTACAGGATCATTTTACAGTAAATACTTAACTGTAAGCTTTCACAGGCACGTGATTCATTCGGTGACACTTTTCTCAGTGTTGGTTTTGCTAGTTCCCCTCTTTACGCGTTCGGTTCTTCGTGGGAGCCGGGGGTTCGACGCTCGGGTGGCGGGCGCCGGGCGTGCGCGTCCCCTCCGAGGGCCCCGGGGTGGCGGGCGCCGGGCCTGTGCGTCCCCTCCGAGGGCCCCGGGGTGGCGGGCGCCGGGCGTGCGCGTCCCCTCTGAGGGGTCGCAGTCTGAGGCAGTGTGGAGAGGCAGGGGGACTGGAGACCTAAGCCGGGTGTCGCGCGCGGTCGTGGAGGTAACCGGTCTGCAGGTGGGTTGAAGGCGCTGGGGTGAGGCTTGGCACAGCCTCGGGGGGTTGGCGTGTTTGCCTGCCTCCATCCCCCCCCTTCTACCGGGCTTTCCGCAGTATTGAGGGGGTGGGCAAGGTCAC
>PVJL010000750.1:0-346452 GCA_004026885.1 Lyroderma lyra | reverse complement strand
TACTTTCATGTAAATGCTCTTACCTTTTAGACTGGTTCTTTACAGACTGAAATTTGTTTCCTTGTTGGATAAAATGTTGATAAAATGTAGTATTAAAATCCATTTTACCTGCATCTTCTGTACAGATTGCTCATCTGTGTTCCTGATGCCTAACATACTTCCTTTCTCTATTTTTTTATTTCCTGGAATTTCCAAAGCTTCAGCCCTTTCATATTGATCTTTTTTTAACAAAAAGAAAACTTTGAGCAGTTCAGGTTCACAGCAAAATTGAGCGGAAAGTGCAGAGAACCTCTATACTCCCGACTCCCCACAAGCATGGCCTCCCCCACTGCTCACATCCCCCGCAGAGTGGCCCACGTGTTAGGACTGCGGAGACTACGCTGACACGTTATCATCACCAAAACCAGAGCGCCTGTATGTGCTATAGGCTTTGAAAAATTGTAGTGACATGTATTCATCATTGTGGTATCCTACAGAGTAGTGTCACTGCCCTAAAAGTTCTCAGCGCTCTGCCTGTTCATCTGCCCTGCCCCTCCCCCGGCACCCCCCGGCAACCACTGATCTGTGTATTGTCTCCATAGTTCCGCCTTTTCCAGTTAGAATCACACAGCATGTGGCCCCTTCAGACTGCCTTCTCCCACTTAGTAATACTTCAGTTTCCTCCATGTCTTTTTATGACTTGATAGCTCATTTCTTTTTAGCGTTGAATAATATTCTGTTGCCCGGATGTACCATGATTTATTTATCCATTCACCCATTAAAAAGTTTCTTGCTTGCTTCCAAGTTTTGGCAATTATGAATAAAGCTGCTATAAACATCCCTGCAGATGCTTTTAGGGGGACGTATGTTTAGACCTCATTCATGTAAATAGCACTGAGTATGATTGCTGGATCTTACAAGATACTCAGTTTAGTATGTTTGGTTTTGTAAGAAACTGACAAACCGAATTATTTGCTGTATATCCTCAACAGCATTAGGTGTTGTTAGTGTTTTAAATTTTGACCATTCTAGTAATTGTTTAGTGGTACTTATTGTTTTTTTAATTTGTAATGTGCTGATGACATCATGTTGAACATCTTTTCATGTGCCTATTTGCCATCTGTGTATCTTCTTTGATGAGCTGTCTTTTCAGGTTGCCCATTTCTTAATTGTGTTGCTCACTTTCTTATTGCTAGGTTTTAAGACTTCTTGGTATATTTTGGATAGTACTTCTTTATCAGATATGTCTTTTTATGTTGTTAAATATATTGGGGTGACATTGGTTAGTAAAAATTACATAGGTTCCAGGTGTACAGTTCTCCAGTACATCGCCCATGTGTTCCATTGTGTGTTCGTCACCAAAGTCAGTTCTCTTTCCATCACCTTGTATTTGAGTCCCCGTCCCTCCTGCCCCCCACTCCCCTTTCCCTTTGCCCTCAGGTAACACACTAAGATATTGACTGTGTCCATGAGTTTTTGTTTCTTTGTTGCTTTCAGTTTTTTGTTCCACACATCAGAAAATCATGTGGTTCTTGGTTTTTTTACTGTCTGGCTTATTTCACTAAGCATGATGATCTCCAGGTCCATCCATTTTGTCGCAAATGGCAATATTTCATCTTTTCTTACAGCTGAGTAATACTCCATTGTGTATATGTACCACAGCTTCTTTGTCCAGTCATCTGTCGCAGGGCACTTTGTTCGTTTCCATGTTTTGGCCACTGTGAACAGTGCTGCGATGAACATCGGGGTACATAAGTCTTTGCGGACTAAGGTTTTCAAGTTTGGGGGTAGATCCCCAGAAGTGGGATTGCTGTGTCATATAGTAACTTTATTCTTAGTGTTTTGAGGAACAAAACACTCCATGCTGTCCTCCGTAGTGGTTGTACCAGTTTGCTGGTGGGAGGGCTCCTGTTTTCCCCCACATCCTCTCATTTATTTTTGCTTTTACTTCCCTTGCCTTTGAGGTCAGGTTCATGAAGTCCTCCCTGAACCCAAGGTCTATATGTTTAGTACCAATTTTTCTTGTATACAGTTTATTGTTTGGGGTCTTATGTGGAGGTCTTTAATCCATTTTGAGTTCATTTTGATATATGATGACAGTTTGCAGTACAGATTCATTCTTTTGCATGTGGTTTTCCAGTTTTCCCAGCACCATTTACTGAAGAGATTTTTCTTTTCCTCATTGTACATTTTTCGCTTCTTTGTGAAAAATTATCTGTCCTTAGAGTTGTGAGTTTATTTCTAAGTTTTTTATTTTGTTCCATGGGTCTGTGTGTCTGTTTTTTGCCAGTACCAAGCTGTTTTGATTATTGATGCTTTGTAGTATAGATTGAAATCAGGAAGTGTGATGCCTCCAGCCTTATTTTTTTATTCATTTATTTTTTGGAGGATTGCTTCGGCAGTTCAGGGTTTTCTGCAAATATTTTCTCCCTGTCTGTGGCTTGTGTGCTCGTTCTCTTGACAGAATAACTTTTTTTGTCTTTTACATTCAAAATTGCTCCTATGTATTTCTGGCTTCTTGCAACTTGACTGCTTGCTTGAATTAACTACTGCCTTGCTCTGACATTGTTCACCAGCATGAGTTGTGTCTTTCACCAAGATCCATATGTTCAAAATTGGCGTGTTTTCAGTGGGCCCGGGAGCTCGGGCCCAGTTCTTACCACACGTACCTCCCAGACAGCTTTCCCAGCCTTGCTGTGGCACCAGGCCTGTCCTAAGCCTGGGAACTGATTCATTAATATCAAAATAAAAAATTCAAGCAATTCTGTGACCTCTATCTAATATTTATGCACACAATTACCCTTCCTTAGCCTGGCCAGCCCTCAGAAATGTGTAAACATGACAATTACTGCCTTTTATGCTCCTTTCAAAAATTAATGATATTTGATATATATCAAAGAGTCTATGGAACGGATATGTAAACTCTGAAGCATGAATTAATATAACTACTGGGAATCCACCTTCCTACTCAAGATTAATTTCATTGGCAGTAACACTGACACTACCTATGCACTCTGCCAACTTCCCTCAGGTCGCCACAAACTTAAATTTTGTTTTATTACTCCCTTTCTTTTACAAAGCAGTTTTACTGTAGCTTTCTAGTCCTAACTATACATTATTTAGTTGTGATTGTTCTGAGTGTTTTAAAACTTGTAATGCACCCTGTAGTCTTTGGCAACTTGCTTTGTTTTCCTTAACCTGCTCCCTAAGATTCATTGAAGTCCCATGTGGGTATTGAATAAGGCTTTGGACAGCCTTCCTGAAGTTACTCCTCGTTCCTACCTGTTTCCTTTCTTATCACATTGCATCTCAGAACCCTCATGCTGTTCCACATCTCAGAACCCTCATGCTGTTCCACATCTCAGAACCCTCATGCTGTTCCACATCTCAGAACCCTCATGCTGTTCCACATCTCAGAACCCTCATGTTGTTTTCCATTCAAATTATATTCCTTTTAAAAAATTATTGACTACTTTGACATACAAAAATTGTATAGATTTAATATGCACCACTTGATATGATTTTATGCATTGCAAAGAGAGCCACAATCAAGCTAAATAACTTATCTATCAACTTGAAATAGTTGCCTTTGTGTATGTGCATGTGTGTGTGTATTGAGAAGATTTAAGATTATGTTCTTAGTAAATTTCAAATATACAATGCATACTATTAACTATAATCACCATGCTAGAGATTTTCAGAACTCATTCACCCTGCATAACTGAAACTTTGTATCATTTGACCAACATCTCCTCATTCTGGTTCCCCGACTTGGCAACCACCATTCTGCTCTCTGCTTCTATGACTTCAGCTATTTTTCATTCCACATGTAAGTGAGATCATGCAGTATTTCTCTTTTTAAGTCTGGCATATATCACTTAGCATAATGTCCTTCAGATTGATCCATGATGTTGCAAATGGCAGGATTTCCTTTTTATAAGGCTAATAATGTTTTATTATAAATATATATACCACATTTTCTTCATCCATCCATTCATCCACTGGTGGACATTAAGGTTGTTTCCATATTTCCTTTATTTTGAAAAATGTTGCAGTGAACATGGGAGTGCAGATATCTCTTTGAGATCCTGATTTCGATTCCTTTGGATATATACCCAGAAGTGAGATAGATCATAAAGCAGTTCTATTTTTAATTTTTTGAGAAATCTCCACACTGTTTTCCATACTGACTGTGCTAATGAATATTCCTACCAACAGTGTACAAGAGTTTATTCTCCACATCCTCACCAATGCTTGTTACTTTTTGACTTTTTGATAGTAGCCATTTTAATGTGAAACTCCCTTATTTTGAAGGATATTTACCTGACAATTTCTCCAAGTATTACTCTTTTCGGTGGGTTTTAATTCCAAGGGAATCAAAACCATGAGTTGAGGGATTATAAACTCCTGTACAGGAAATACAGGTACCAGTAAATGTGCAGAGATTGATTTGGGGACATGGCAGTCTTCCCAGCAATTTTGAAATGGCAACAAGAAAGCGGTTTTTATTTTCCGCCACATGTAAATTCAGTCGTTCCATATAATAAGGAACTTATTTTTAAAATGTCAGCTTTTGACACGCTAATGTAGTTTATTCATCGGCTAACTGGGAACTAAACAGAAATGAAAAGAAGTTTTGTGACAGATTGAATTATGAATAAATGGTCTAGTTCCATGTACAATGCAGAAATATATACTTTATGAATTCTATTCAATTAGGTTTAATTCTACTCTATTTTATAGTAGACTGTCTTGGTAGAACTAAGGAATATGTGAGTATAGTAGATATTTTCAATTTTTCTAGAGTCGGTGTATCTACTGGGTAGTATAATTTCACGCATGTTAAGTTTTTTGGATTGAATAATCTTTGGGAATCCAGCAACTAGTTATTTGTTTCCAATTCCTGTTGCCTTTATGATTGTTACCTTAAAATATTTTTCTTCTTTTCTCATCAACACACTAACATTCAAAGTGAACATATGCCTTTGTAAGTAAACATAAATTCAATTCTCCAAAAATGTCTGAGTTAAAGCTAAATATAATCTTGCTTTTCTACCATCAGATGTTTGACATCTGCACTGATTTTACACGTTAGAACTGTATTTTTCTTGGAAAATTCTCACTTAAGAAAGTGCTACATTTGAGGAAATTTAAAATTTCAAGTGTCTAGGAGAAAAAAAAACAGCTTAACATGTGCCAAATTTCTGTTTTCGACCATTCATTCCATTCTCTTTCAGCTCTGCTTTGAGGTACATTTTATTCTCTCTCAATATTAGTACTCTAAATCCACTGCAAAAATTACATCCATTTTTATTTCAGTCTTCTATAACAGGTAGTAAGTACTTTTATAGTAATCAGTTTTGACAACCCTCAAAATTAGCTAACTAATTAGTATACAAAACAAGTAAATAACGGAATCAGACACTTTCTAATACCAAATATACTGCCTCCATTTGGAATTACTTTTAGCTATGAAGCACATTATCAAATTAAAAAAAAAAAGGAGCCACCAATTTATCCTGAAAAATTTCTTCAATGTCCTTTAAACAAAATATACGTTTTTTGTATTTTTCTTTTTTTTTTTTACCAAACTTACCTACTCTTTTAGCTCAATTAGTAGTCAGCCATCTTTCATGGATTAGAGTTCAAGTTTTGTTTCCTTATTCCCCTCACCCCCAAATACTCTTTGTGTTTCTCAAACTTCAGTGTGAATATATTTTTAAATCTAGGACGTGTATGTTTTTGACGTTTTAATATTTCTGATATATATAACATGCTTTACAATTGATTGATATGTTTAATCTGCTAGATTTCGTTATTCCCTCAAGTTGGATATTCTGTTATTTTTAGTTGCTGAACAGCCTTATCTTCCTTATGAGTGGACTTTTTTTTAATTTTGAAACTGGCTTCACATGATGACATTTTGTGGGGTCCTGAATTTCTCTTTCAAACAGCAGCTGGAGCTCAGGAGAGAGAGAGAGGAGAGTGAGACTCATACCCACAAACACAGACGCGCACATGTGTGCACGAAAGAGAGAGAGAGAGAGAGAGAGAGAGAGAGAGAGAGAGAGACTGATTGCTAGTGTCATTTGATTTTTTTAACTAAAATATATTTCGAATGTAATACTATATAAATTTAAGGTGTACTTGTTGATTTGATATATTTACATATTTAATACGATTGCCATTATAGTGATAGCACCTTCATTAGATGCTGTTTAAGGGTAAAAACTTGGAATTAGAAGTAAATAAGTCCTAGAAAGCCAAAGAATTGCATAGTGAATATACTTAACAATATTGTATCATAATAATCAAATCTGTGAAGAAACAAGATGTTGATTATTCCAGTCACAAAAAGAACGATAGTTAGGAGTTCTATTTTCTATTTTCCCTAGGCCTAAATGAAGTCCCTCTGAAGTTCCCATGATTTGATGGCTCAACCTTTACTTCCATTACGTGAGATATCACAGTATATTTCTGACAAATCCCCCTTTTTACATAGCAAATATATAGAGTCCTGACTAATCCAAGTTATCATTGGATGGTGTGTTTTATAACCAGTTCTTGTGGAATTAAAGAAATCTGCATTTTTTTCTTTTTTATTCTTTTATTCTTCTGAGGAGGTCTTTGCAGCAGCATTGACTACTCAACTGGCATGTGGAAATCACTGTTCTAGTTCAAGGCCAAACAGTTTGCATTTTATTTGTTACTGTCTCATGTCTGTTAATCTTGTCTCCTTATCTGAGTTATAGCTTCTTGAGTACAGAAGTTATCAAAAAATATTTAGTATCTCCAACATTATAATTTATTTATTTTTCCCTTAGAGTTTGTAAAGTTTCCAGTGATAAGTGAAACGATGAGAATGTGGAGCAGTTTTAATTGATTAAATGGTTTTTGAAAGTGGGAGCACATTTCCTGTATTGAATTCATTAACATACAATGTGATTATTTTCAGTCGAACCATTGTCACTGGCTATATAACTGACAATAAAGTGAATCATCATTACTTAACAATTTTTAGGTAAATGCTGACTCTCTTTATAATAGTAACTCCCTCAGATCTTGCCTTGTTGCTTAAAGTTATTTTAATTTTCAAAACTTCCTATAAGTTGAGTTTTTCTCTTTAGCATTTTATGTGAGAGCTGTCCAGAAAGTATAAAGCCATGTAATATGAAAAATAGAGGAATTTATTACTAGATTTTTTCTGGACAGCCCTGGTATTTACCACATCATAACCAATATAAAGTCATCTATCATTTAATCTTAGATTATCATTTATAGTAGAAAAGTTGCTTTTATTTATCTCCTTGCTATTCTAATAAGATGTAACTATATTTGAGATGGATGAAATCCTAACTCCTGGAATCCCCAGCCAGCTGCTAATAGCTGCCTTAGTGTCACAGGAGAGATGTTAATAGAAGACAAAGCCAGGCAATTACGAAAGTACTAGCTAGAGCTATGGCTTCAAATATCTATGCAGTAAAGTGATTTCTCTTTTAATTCTAAGTCTACTACCTGAAATACACGATCAGGGCTCCATGGTTTTTTTCTGTACACCCAGTGATTCCCAACTTTTTTCCATTTGTGCATCCCTTTTAAATCCATTTCTATAAATTGTACTTCTTGTTTTTAAAATAGCTGTTTTTAAATACTGATACTTTTGTTTAAAGCCTATCTTAATGTAAAATGGTGGAAATGAAGTAATAAGGTAGGAAATTAAAATTACTACACTAGAAGTACAAACCACAGATTTAATTTTACAATATTTATAACAAATATTGATAATGATCAAGTATTAAACAAACTTAATTTATTATTAATAATAATATTTATTTTATCTGAAAAGTCTATAATAATGGTTATGCATATCACTAGCCAATTGAAACATTGTTTGAGATTGTTGAGCTTGCTTTGATGCACTTGCTTTCTTGAAATCAGGCTCAAAAGATGCAAGAAACAGTCTTACATCTGGACTTGCATTAAGCTTGTTACAGTACTTATTTTTTATGAACGTGTGAGACGAAAAAGCTCTCTCCGTTAGTTCAGTATTAGTAAATGGCAAGACGTATTTGAGTGTCTTCTTATTGAGTTATTTGTATTCCTCACTGACATCTACCCTTCAGAAAGAAAGAAGATGCTTTCTTTTAAAATCAGAATTTAAAGAAGAATCAGTTGAAAGTTTAATTAACTGCTCTTTTTCATTGATTGATAGTTTAGCTTCTTTGAAGAATTCTTCATTGAAGGGATCTGCAATCCAGTGGTTTTCCACATTGAGGGAAGTACTTATAAAAGGACACTAAGATCTTTCAAGTGAGTTACAATATTCTCTTTCCTGTTATGGGAGAGGTGCAAGTCATTCTCAGATAAGAAGTTGTGTAGAGTTTCAAAAACTTCAGGCTGACCTCTTTCAATACATGCTTTCCAAAAGTCCAGTTTTTTCATTGTTGACTCGATTTTGTTGGTTACTTTGAATAGAATGATTGAGCTGTTTTGAAGTCCCAAGTTGAGTTTGTTTATTTCTAGAAAAATATCTGATAAACATGCAAGACTTTGAAGCTAATCATTGTCCTGAAACTTTGGAGCATGAGGGAAATGATGATCTTCACAAAATACCTGGACTTCATGTCTAAGTTCAAACATCCACGTAAGTACTTTACCATGACACAGCCACCTTACCTTCATTTGCAAAAGTAATGTGCTGTGAATGTTGTTCATTTCTTCAGATAGGGCTTGAAACGATCTGGAGTTTTGTGGTTGTGATTTAATGAAATTTATAGCTTTTACAACCTCATCAAGAATATCTTTCACTAGGGAGAGGGTTAAATGCAGGACTTTGTGAATGTAGCAGTGACTCCACGGTGCATGGGGAGCTACTTCTTTAATTCAGCCTCATAGGCCTATAAAACAACCTGACATAAGCTTGCCTTTGTCAGTGCATACACCACAATAATTCAGCCAACTAATGTTCTTTTCAATGAAACAACCATTGATTGTATTAAAAATACCGTTGCCTGTGGTATGCTTTGTCAATGGGTAACAAAGCTACAGGTTTTCCTCAATTTCATTTCCTATCAAGTACCTTGTGATGAAGAGCAAAATAGATAAATCAGCAACATCTGCACTTTCATTGGCCTGGATGGAAAATAATTTACTTTTCCTGATCATATCTACTACTATAACTTCAATATCGTCAGACGTTTCTTGAATTCATCAAGACATTGTATTATTTGAAAAAGAGATAGTTTTGATTTTCCAGACATGTTCTTGCCCAAACATACAAAAATGATATCCTTAATATAAGGAGAAATTAAGTCTTCCGCTATGGTGTGGTTTTTACCACATTTAGCTATGTGATAATGAAGCCTCAACTGCATTCTCATTGTCTTTCTTTCCTGACATCATGTATGAAGTAACAGTTGGATGCTTTCCTAAGTGCTGAAAATAATGTATTTCTGTATTATACATAGAATGTTTAGTTTCTAAATGTTGCATGAGTAGAGAGAGTTCCATGCAATTGTTGAATAATATTTCCCCACACACAGCACACAAAGGCTTAGGACAGTCATTACGCTCTACAAATGAAAACCCAGGTTTAATATACTCTTCAGAATATTTCTATTTCTTCTGTGTAATATCTGAGGCACATATCTTTTTACTGTCTCCTGGTGTGGGTATACTTGTAGCTGCAGACATGTGGGTTATAATCCACATCAAGTTTTGTTTTTCTAACCATTCTTATTTCAACTACTGATCCATAACTGACACTTAAAAATTACTGATAATAATAACTGAAAATATATTAAACATTAAATAAAAAACTACTTGAAAAGAATCACGATTAAAGACAATGCTCTTATGCTCAGTCAGTATCTAAACTGATCAAACAGTCTGGCTACAAATGTTTTTATATGTTTGGGGAACTTCTAGAAACGTCACTCACAAATGGATCATTCTGAAACTGTGCGTAATAACTGGTAGAAGAGCGGTTTCGGGGAGGAGTTTACAATCATCATTCACTAATGTGACCTAATTTTGAAGTGTCTCCATTAATGATGATTCAAACTTAACATTTATTGTTCCATAAGTAATGTTTTGCATTTTTTTTACTTTGTTTTTCATCATTACTGGTTATTTTTCATGGACCCCTGAACAGCTCAGCACGTACCGACGGGGGTATGCATACCACTGCTTGGGAACCAATGCTCTACATTCAGACCTTAATCTCACACTTGATAAACTGTCAGAAGAGCCAAGTAGAAATGAAGCTGAGTAATAGCATGTCAAGAGAAAAGGAAAATAATTTCACCTAAGGTCTAGTGAAGAGCTGGTCTAATCTATCACTCATGTTCTCATGAGCACAGAGTGGGATTGTTCAGGGAGCAGGAGAGTCTTCATCAGGCAAATGTTATCTCAAAATTATCACCTGCGTAGATTGTAGGGTTCCGGTCTACACCAAACCATACAACACTATCACCACCAACAATGAGAGCAATAGCAACAACAACAGACAGCATTCCTTATGTGACTTTAACTTTTTTAAGTGTAACTGTCTTCTTATACTGCTCTGGCTTATTACATACTCGATTTGGCTCTAAGCTCTACTACAATCCTCCCTCCTGGGAAAAAATAATTAAGTAGATGTAGTGTCAGGGAATTATAAGGAACAGGATTGTTTTTTTAAGGATTATAGTTGCTCTGAGGATCAGTGAGCAGACAAAACAGATTTCCAAGGACAAACAAATATTGGCTGTGTACAGTGGTACATCAACAATTTTGTTTTTCTTCTTTTTAAATTTATGATGGCTAGCATTACTGATTTTCCACCAACAGGCATTTAGTCAACACTCCTACCTTGATAGTTTTAGTCAGCAGGCTGTGCATCACATTGACTTTTAAAATGTAGTTTTTGGCTTAGCTCTTTTTTGGGGGGGGAACCCCATTTATTTTAAATAGATTTGAGAATAAATTTGGCAAATAGTCATAAAAAGATTGAAAATCTGCTACTATTTTTTTTTACCCACTCAGAATTTTTTTACATTAACCTGCATTTTATTCCTATTATTGTGACAATTGATTATCTGGAAAATTAAACATTATTTGGGAGAGTTGGAAATCTTTATAACATACTAGATGTTTACAGATGCCTAGGAGGACTTTCTATTTGTTTTTTCTCTCCTTCCCCCAAATCAAGAAATATTTTTTTACACATTCCTGTCACATTATTTCTTTTTGATACATCCATCAGATGTTACAAATTAAAAAAACTAAAGTAAATACTTGGTTATCTATATTTGCTTTTTCATTTTCCTCCTTGGTGGATATTTCAGGATAAGTTAGCCATGAGGCTCTCCACACTCCTTGGCCTCCATCAAATATAAACAATTTATGTTGGTTTATTGCTATTTTGCTACAGAGTTTGTCAACTTGCCCAAATTGAGATGAGTCCATTTTCAGCTTATTGCCTAGATGATTTGATACAGACATTCTGTATTCTTCTAACACCATGGTTGTTTTTAAACAGCAGTATTTACATTTCCCTTTGAGTTTCTTCGTCATCCTTGAGTGAATGCAATATGAGCTCAGTGATATTCTGATATATAATGTCAGTTGTCCCCAGCTACACTGAACCATGACTTTAAATTTGTTTTATAGCTAGAGCAAGTGTTAGTACTTTTATTTAGTAAGGGTTGCTTATTTTTTTCTGCATTTTAAGTGATAGTTGCATTGGGGAATAACTGTTTTTTATAACAAAATTTTAAGTAGAATTATTATTACAATTTAAATGATTGATTTCTTTAAATAGATATCTAGTCAGAATTATTCAAATGAGAAGTGGTGAGTTGAAAGTATATGCTTATAGATAATTGTAATTAAATTTATTGTCATTATTTTAAGAAAGGCGTAATAATAAATTTCTTACACCAAAGATATTATTGGAAGAATATAGGTAATGGATTTGTACACAAGTAATGTTATTGTTTTTTAAAATACATGCTATGGTACTCTTTTTTTTTCTTTTTTCTTTATTGGATATTTTGTAGCTTGATATGGTACTTTATAATCAAATAAATATTTCATTCTGATTCTATAAAAGTATATTTTGGATAGCATAATCATGGGCAATATAGCACCCTATATAACATTGTGATGAAGAATTATTTCTCTAACATTTTTTTATCATGGTTATGGTTAAAAATTTTAGTTCAAAGTATTTATTATATGCTAGTTTAATTTTATAACTCAGTAGGCCAGCAGCTCACACAGATTTGTTTTTCTGTAGTAGAGTTTTTCTCTCTCATTCTCTGTCTCTCTTTGTCTCTTTCTTGCTCTCCAATTCACCTAGATCAGTACTCTGTGTTGTAAATCCAAAATCTGTTAAAAAAAAATTGTCACGATAGAATCTCTGTCTGTTGACTTTGCAGTCATGCTAACCTTTTCCTATATTGACAGACTAGAAAATAGTTTCTATAATGGTGTGCGCTTGTTATAAAATGGCTTTAAAATAGATAAATTTATTTTTCAAACATATAAACATCTTTCAGACTCCATTTTACAAGCTCAGAACATCTTTTACTCTTCAGAATTTACTTTTTTGTTAATGTCATACGTAATTCAAACTTTTTACAATATTAAATCTTAATAAAAATATGTTTGTATTTATTATAACAAATGCAAACATATGTCAGCTGATTTTTCAACAGAAACTTTGCAGTCCAGAAACGATTAGCAGGAGATATTCAAAGTGATGAAAAATAAGGTCCTACAACCAAGATTACTCTACCCAACAAGGCTGTCATTTAGGATCAAAGGACAGATAAAGTGCTCCCCAGACAAGAAAAAGCTAAAGGAATTCATCACCACCAAACCAGTATTACAAGAAATGTTAAAGGGACGTCTTTAAGAAAAAGCAGGAAAAAAAGATAAAAAATATGAATAATAAAATAGCAATAACAACATATCTCTCAGTAATTACTTTAAATATAAATGTATTAAATTCTCTAATCAAAAGACATAGGGGGCCTAATGGTTAAGAAAACAAGACCCTTACATATGCTGCCTACAAGAGACCTATTTCGTATCAAAAGACACACATAAACTGAAAATAAAAGAATAGAAAAATATTTCATGAAAATGGAAAAAACAACAACAAAAGCTGAGGTAGAAATACTTATACCACACGAAATAGACTTTAAAACAGAAGTTGTAACAGGGGACAAATAAGGACCCAGTAATTCTATGTCTGGATATTTTAAAAACACTAATTCAAAGAGATATACGCATTTCTTTGTTTATTGCAGAATTATTTACAATAGCCAGGATACAGAAGGCAACCTAAATATCCATCAATAGATGAATGGATAAAGAAGAAGTACTACATATAAACAATGGAATATTACTCAGCCATTAAAAAGAATGAAAATTTTCCATCTGCAACAACATGGGTGGACCTAGAGAGTATTATGCTAAGTAAAATAAGTGAGACAGCGAAAGAGAAATACAAATACCTCATGATTTCACTTATATGTGGAATTTGAAAAACAAAATAAATGAACAAGCAAAATAGAAATAAACTCATAGATAGAGAGAACACTTTGGGTGGTTGCTACATGGGAGGGCAGTTAAAAGGATGGGTGAAAAGTACAAATTGGTGTTACAAAATAGTCATGGGGACGTACAGTATGGCATATGGAATAACATCGTAATAACTACGTATGGTGTCAGATAGGTTTATGGGGATGATCAGTTTGTAAGTTATATAAATGTCTAATCACCATGTCATGTCATACATCTGAAACTAGTATAATATTGTATGTAAACTGTAATTGAAAAGTAAAAATATATTAAAATAGAAAAAAATGCAAACATAAATTGTAATATATAGAGAAGGTGACAAAAAGGGTGGGTTTGGGAAGCAGTAAAAATCATTTAATTCTATTGAGTTCAGTATGGAAACTGCAATATACATTACTTAACAGAAGAGTATTTTCCTCTAACTTGCACAGCTTATCTCAGACACCACTGCAGGTACATTAGAGAATTGTCTCCAATCACCGAATTTTCACCTCCCACCTCCTTTCCTGCATTTGCACTGTAAAAAGTAAGTTCAGTGTAGAATTCTTATATAGTAGCATGCTTTCCACACTATATCATATATTAAGCATTAACATTTTCAACTACTAGAAAGCATAATTTTATAAGAAAGGAACAAAAATGAATGCTATCTCAACATTTTCTAGAAGTTTTGGCCAATGTTAATAATAAAAGAAAATAAGATATAAAGTAATTGGGAAAAAAGTCAATATACATATGAAATAATGCTTTACTTAGAGAATCTTAGAACTGTAATTAAAATAGCTGTCAAAACTATGAGAGTTTATAGAAATTGACTGGATGTAAGACATATAAAATATCCAGTAACATCTTTGAATTTAAGAAATAAGATGTAACCATTGGGGAAAGCTGGGAGAAGGGTACAAAGGATTTCTCTGTACTACCTTTTCAACCACCTGTGAATTTATAATTCTTTTCATATGTAAAAATTTTAAAGTATATAATGGATTCAACATCTCATTTACGATAGCAACTGTATTAGTTAGTGTTCTCAAGAGAAGAAAAAAACAAGAGAATTCTCTCTCTCCCTCCTTCTCCCTCTCCTTCCTTCTCCATCTCCCCCCGCCCCATTTCTCTATAAAAAGGTTTATTTTAAGGAATTGGCTTATATAATTATGGAGGCTGACAAGTCCAGAATCTGTGGCATTGCCATCTCAGTTCCAGTCTGAAAGATGGAAGCTGTTGTAGAAGCAGGGAGGAGTGATGCGTCAGTTGGAGGGTCATCAGGCAGGCAGAATGCCCTCTTACTTAGGGAAGGGTCAGCCTGTTAGTCTATTCAGGCCTCTGACTGGGGCCCGCACGCACAATGGAGGGCAGTCTTCTTTACTCAGTTTACCAATTACAATGTTAAATTCATTCAAAAACACCCTCACACAAACACCGGAAGTGTTTGACAGGTGTCTGGGCACCCTGTGGTCCAGTCAAGTTAACACATGAAATTAACCTTCACAGTAATACTTAAGAGAATAAGTTATAAGTATAATATATTTGATTGAATCACAAATTTAACATTGCCACTTTTTGACATAATAATATAGGCCAAAGGTATTGCCAATGTATTCATTTAAATTCTACTTTTGAAATTACTGTTTTAGTGGTAGTACATATTTTTGTGTGCTCTAAGTGTGGCAGAGCTTAGTTCACTGAGGATGGATGTTACTTTTTAAAATAATTAAAATTTATTCTAAGTTAATTTTGGTGAATACAGTAGTTTAGTAAGCTATGTGATGTTACTTCTTTTAAAAGGCAAATGTATGAGGGCTGTCTGGAAACCATCCAGCAATGTAATATGAAAAATGGAGGCATTTATGGTTGGATTTTTTCCAGACAGCTCTTGTACATTTAAATTAGTCAAACTTGTTTGATTGTATAACAAATAAACTTTTCATAAGGCAACACCAAAGAGAAAAATAAACAAATAAACTTTTCATGAGACAAGATTCAAGAGTATTTTGTATAATAGTAAAGTCCACAGGGTAAGTACATGTTCCTCTACTTACCAATACTAAAATACAGGAACTTGTGATTTTTTAAAATTCCTAGGTGCTTGTTAAAAATCAGACTCATTTTACAGCCATACATTAGATTTCATACTCTTTAAAGTCTTGAAAATATATCAAACACTGTCGTTTCAACTTACTTGGAGAACACTTTGGGTTAAAAAAATTAAAGGGACTTGTCCAAAGTTATATAGTTAGTTTTTGGCAGAAGCAGAACTAGAATCCAGGTGGCTGGAAGTTTTTTGGTAATAAACTGGAAAATATCACATTAAGAATTACACTTTCACTTTCTGTGTGCTGTTAAAAAATGTTTTCGCTTTATCAGTAAGTAAGATTCCAGTTTAGGTCATAGAGTGTTTTCTGAGAAATTAATAGAAAAGAGGAGCTGTTTTTAACTATGTTCTCATTAAAAGAAAATAACTTTTATCTTAGCTTTCTTTACGTAAAGATTTTCAAATTAGGTATTATTTTATTACATTTCTTCTCTTTTCAAAATAAAAACTAGGATATAAAATTGTGTCCTCTCATATTGTAGAAGTGGAGTTATACTTCAAATTGAAGTAATTAATTTTTTCTGTGACTTTTCATTTCTAATCTTTGCTTTTCATTACTACTCTTTATTATAATTTTTAAAGGTTGGGGTAGGTAAATTCATGCACCTAGTCTACATCTAGAAATTTAAGTAGAAATTCTAGACAGTTATTTGAATCATCCAAATAAAAAAAAATGTGTTATCCTATTAAAAGCAGCTAATCAAGGGCAACATACATTTTTATTTGTTGTTACCCTTAATTGGCCAGAAAATAATATCTTTTCTATTTCACTTAGATTTCTATTGAGTTTCCAATTAATCAGAAATGATTGAACACACTGAAGTATATGTGAATGTGATTTTTAAAAGTTTTACCTCTTTCTTAAAACTAAGGAAAGGAGAATATTTTCTCACCAAGGAGAACTCTGCATCTGTTTGTTCGATTCCCAGGCTTTTTTTGGCGGGGGCATAAGTAGCATACAGGTTAGTGATAACCAGAGCGGCACATTGATTGCAGGTGGAAGAGAAGAGGCTAGATTTGTAGTCAGTTTGCATCACATCCTCTTGGCTCCGGTCATTTTCATGTTCTTGGGCTCCCTGTGTGTTTTCATACCAACTGATGAAACTATTTTGCTTGTGCATATGGAAGACAAAGTGTCTGGTATTGATATCCTCCAACTTAGCCTTTAACCATTGACCATGCAGCCTGTGAATACTGCAGCCTTTTTACCCCAGATCTGCACTGTGCAGAGCTGCCTGTGAGGTAAGTCAGAGTGACTCTCCATGGAACTTTGTCTGAGATTGTGCCCTTTGTTTGGACCTTCTCCCCTTCCCAGAGCAATTTCAACACTCTCATTCTGAGGATTTTTCCTAATAAGTTGTATTCATAAGTACCTTTTTCTCAGTCTCTTACTGAGGAATCTAACCTAGTGAGAATGGGCAGACCACAAAGACTAATGTCTCAATGGGCTGAAACAGGGAGTGAAGTTTGGAATAAGAGAAGAGAGACTAGAGGAATGAGGGTGCTCCTGGGAGTGAAAGATCTTCCTTTATAGAGGGAAAGACTTGAGAAATTTTATTGTAGACTACAAATAGTGTTTTGCTCTTCGATTGAGTTCCTTGAAAACAGACCTTGTGACAGACTATTGCATATAGAGTTTGCATATATTAATAGTTTGTTCTGGTAGTTGATGCCTGTGGGAATATCTGTGCATTTAGGAAACTGCAGAGAACACTGCTACATCACAGTATGAGGCTGTCCCTCATTTATAGTTGATTGTTCTAACAGTCTTTAACTGAGTCAAATGTAGTAGTCTGTCTTTTAGCCGTATTTTATTGGTTCAAAGTTAATCGTCCAATCCAAACTTGACTAATGTGGATTTCTGCAAAATATTTGGATGTGGGATTTGTACCCGTCTCAATGTATGGCTAATGAAAACAAAACAAAACAATAAAAAAGAAGAACTCTGAGCTGTTGGTTTTCTACCATGGAAACTGGAGAAGAATCCAATTTGAAGGAGTGAAATACACGAATAAAGAAGCAGAGGAGACAGAGAAAGATTCCTGACAGGACTCTGTTCTCTGGTTGCACTTATTCCCAAGGACAATATGTAAACTTGCCCTTGAAATGGCTGGATTTTGAACTCATCTTTGAATTTCTCCAGTTTATCTTTAGAAAGAGAAAATGACTTTATTTAAAGTTCTACAAATTAAGGAAAGAGATATACCTGACATGACCTCAATTATAACTAAATTTGAAACATTATAAGAGAAATAGATTTTAAAAAGCAGTAAAGAAATACAACCTAGATTAGTAAACATTCAGGGATGATGATCTCATAACTGTGGAGTCAAATGCCCTTTTTTGTGTGTGTGTAAGTTTTTATGAAAGACCACATAAAAAAGCAATGCATTTATTACACACTTATAAAATCCAAAAGAAGGTAACTACTATCATTACTAATTAGAGGAATTGGTGAGTTTTCTGTATAAAAAATCAGTGTTCAAAAATCAATTGAATTTGTATCAAACAGTTAAAAAAAGAAATGTAATGTGAATCAGACATTTTAAATGTATCAACATAGGTGATACATTTAAGTGGACACAAAAATACTGTAAAATATTAGGTGAACACAACAAAATTATAAAACTTACTGGATATTAAAAACATTTAAATGGAAAAACATATATTCATCATCTATTAAAAGTCTCAATATCAAAAAAGGTGAAAACTTCTGTGAAGTTTTATGATTCAATACAATTGCAATGCATATGCATTTTATTTCTTGGTCAAACAGTGATACAGAAAGAGCACAAGAAAGAATTGTATATAGTTATTTCACTAAATTGAAAGTGGACAAATATTTCAAAATTTATCTGCTGTCATATGGGAGGTTAAGTGTGTGTGTGTGTGTGTGTGTGTGTGTATACCTATTTCATCTATACCCTAATTACACATTAAATTTGGACAAAAATTTGCTTTTGGAAAAGAGCCTCACTTTATATTGCGACTTGCCTTATATTTGGGTATCTATAAGGAAAAATATGTTTTTGGTGTTTTTTATGAGCAATGTAGTTCAAATTTACTTTTTTTGGCTGGGTAGTTTTTGGGTTGAAATGCTCTGATTAACACTTGAGTTAGAATATGGGTTGTATTTCCTCCCTGTTGACTTGATTTTTCTCTGTCCTTCTCAGAGCTGTTTTCTTTCTGCCAAGCCCTCCTCTCAACTGTCAGACTCACTCACGTGATGATTAGCTAATGCCTGGCTGTTCTGCAGTAGGTTGAGTCTGTCCTAGGAGGCTGTCAGTTTCCTTTGCCAGTTCATTTGGCGAATCATCTATTTTTAACCTTTTTCCTAATATTTCACCACACTTCTCTCCTCCTCCCCCTAAAGGACTTTTTCCTCTGTTATTTTGTTTTTACCTTTGTGTTACATAATGAATCTCATTTTCTGCCTTTGGTTCCTCTAGAGCTAGACATCAAAATATTACGTGAGTTATACTTAGTGGTTACCTGAGGGGAAGGGGGAAGAGGGTGAGAGAGAAGGGACAGAGACAAAAATATATGGTGATAAAGAACTGACTCCAGGTGATGAACACATAATACAACACATAGATGATGTATTATAGAATTGTACACCTGGAACCTGTATAAGTTTTACTAACCGATGTCACCCCAGCAAATTTAACAACAAACAAACAAATAAAAGATGGCTGGGAACTTGGCTTCTCCTTCTATTTTGTTGGGACTACCTTATTGAAGAGAGGTTTCCCTTAAGGAAATCTGAAATTTACAAACATTCCAATAAAAAACTCATTCAATCCTTTGTCTCTTTAGTGTCTCTCAAAACATTATTAAAGGAATTGCTTCTACTTAAAGTTTCTTAAGTAGCGTATTTGTATGTTTTTGTTGATTGCTTTTGTAATTTTTTATTTTCTCTAATTCTTAGTATTAATTCTGATGCTATTTTCCTGTCACATTTAAAGGGACAGTTTCTTCTCTTAATTTTGTTTTTTAACGGAAAGCCAAAATAGAGTATGCAGAGTATTATTGTAAGCACTAAATGAAAATTGATTGCTTTGAGAAATAAATACCATCAATTTCAAATTATTTCTTTCAAAGGAGAAGAAATTTCACTTTAATGGAGAATCAATAAGTCCCAAACAATACAGAATACATACAAACTTTTTTTTGAGCCTCTTACACTAGAAATAGTAACTGAGTTGGTTAAAATAAGAATCCCAAAGAGGGGACAAAGGAGCTGAGATTTTAAAGATGAAAATTAGCCATTGTTTCAATGACCTGGGGGAAGGACTCCAGGAGGAGAAGGCAGCAAATGCACTTGGTTAGGAAAAGCTTGATACGTTAAAAAGCAAACAAATAAACAAACAAAAAGATGTTAAGTATGACTGTAGCATAGGGAAAGAAATCCGATCAGATGTAGGTTGAGACAGAGGTAGGAGCTAGATCATGCACTATGTTAAAGGCATGGTAAATTTTAATTCTGAGAGTAATAACAAACCATTAGAAAGGTACAGTGGAATAGTCTTAAGAGCACGGTTCAAATCCCCACTTTTCCAAATACGACTTGGGTAACTTTAGGCTATTACTTAGTATTTCTGCTTTGATTTCCTCATGGTTAGCACAAAGATGACGATAATTATGGCCCTTGTGTTTCTTGAAAAGATTGACTAAAATTTGTGTAAAACATGAAATTTGCCTGGCATGAAAATAAGACATCAATAAGTGATAGCTGTTATCATTGTTGGAGGGCTTTAAGTCAGAAATTAATATTCAAAATGACGGTCACTGGCTGCTGTATTGAGAATAGATTGATTAAGTAGAGAACGAGTGTGAGAACAAGAAAACTTGTTAAATGCATTCTGCAGTATTTCAGGGCAATGGCAGAAAGATAGAGCAAAATGAACTAAGAGGTCTATTTTGATTTTGTAGTACATTTGAGAGGCATCAGGGCGATTATTTGTTGGAAAGACATCAATTGAGTGATTAGGCCTTTCCAAACTCAGGGAAGAGATGTGGCTGGAGGTCATACATTCGGAAGCCAGTTAAAAACAATGAAATTGGATGTGTTCACCTAAAGAAAGAGCTTATTAGACAGGGAAGAGAGCTTGGACCTATGGTATAAAATTTATAATTCTTTTTTTGTCAGATAAATTACTCAAAACACAAGTGTTAATTTATTTGAGGAGACACAGGTTGGCATCTAGATTGGACCAAACCTTGTGCATCTTCAGCTGTTTCATTCAATACCTCTTTTTCTCTCATGATCTTCACCCCATCCACACTGGGTCCTGCCTGCACTATTAGACCTCAGGTCATCTGCTTCTTAACAGCCCTGTGAAGGGTTAGATAACACACCCCAGGTGTGAAGAGGAGTTAGTTTCTCATGAAGTGAATATTGAGCAACAAGAACCAGGAGAGACAGCCGTGTGGGTAAATATTCTCTTTTTTCTCCCTGATGGACCACTACAAGGAGCAATTTCTCTGCAAAGCCTCTTTTAAAAGTCCCATGTGTCTTGAAAACACACTTTGTGAGTGACCGTGGCTTGTGATGAAGCAATAACCAGTAGTGTAAAATTTTGCAACAAATTAGTTCAAATCATTTCTTGATTTGCTTTCATTTCTTTTCCTCATTCTCATTAGTCTTGACTTAAATGTACTGCATAAAATGTTGCTTTTAAACTTGCCTCATATTCCAAATTTTATAGGACCTGGATTAAAACAGAATCCTTGAGCAATGAATATGTTGCAAATACTTAACAAAGATGGATGTAATAGGTGGCTGTTACATTCCTATCACCTTGTGTTTTGCATGATTAACTTTCTGTCTCTTTGGTTATTGTTCCAGTATTCTTTTCCCAAATTCTCTTTATAATTTATTTTGTTGTGGTTCTCAAGAATATATCACAGGTAGTGGTATGTTCTTTCTTGAGAGGCAAAATATATGGTTTTCGTTAAGTGATACTAACAAACATTGATTTTTTTTAATGCCCAGTTTTAGTAATTCAGTAGGAGTTATGAAGTGATAACATTCTATATTTTTCTTTACTTATTTGCAGGAATATTCTATAAAGAGAAATTTCACTTCATCATGTTTGTCCACCCAATGATACAGTTTATATATGAAAAGCATGGTAAGTGATTATTGACTTTTATTTACCACTTGTTGGAATAAAGGTAGTTCCCTACCATTGTCTAAAGCTGAACAATTAGTTGTTTTGTTTTCAGTTATTAAAAATCAAGAATCTAACCATATTTGTTACGTTTTGTTCTGCTGCAATCATTATCCATAGTGATTCTCAATCATGGCCAGTGAAAATCCCTTTAAATTGGTTCTTCCTTTCTTTTGACATGCCCTATCTTAACTTGTAGGGTTTTTTTTTTTGGTGTTTTTTTTTTTTTTGGTTAGTTTTTTAGAATTCATAGGAGTCAGCTTTTAACTTTTGCATGTACATCTTTTACTCATCTTTCATGGTATTCTTGAAAATTCCTCCCAGTTTTAGCTATTGTTTGTAAATGACCTGTTGAGCTATCAATAAAGCATGTATTGTTTATTTGCAAGTTTTTAAGCATATGAAACAATTAAATGTTTTCTTTCTTTTGTGCTCTAGCACATTTTTCTGAGGCCCGTGGATGCCACAGTCTGAGTTTTTCCATGGGAAGAAACAAGGAATACAAGGTAAGGAGGAGGAGGGGGAAACTTGGGCTAATAGTTAAAATAGTACCTTTTTACTACTAAAATATTTTAGGTATTTTCTCTCTTGCCATTCTGTATTACATCTAATTCATACATCAACCTTGAACAAAATATTAGGGATTGTATTTGACTATGAGTGACTAAAAACTAAAAAAAACAGTGGGTTAAATAAATTAATTTCCTCATATAAGACAAAGACTGAAGTAGGTATTCCAGGGTTGATAAACCACTCAACTACTCCTTTTTTTCTATTTTTCTCCTCAGCCATTTTTAACAAATGTATTTTGTTATTGTGCTTTTTCTCTTCATGGTGGCAAGGTATCTGCTGTAACTCTTGCATCACATCTGTAATCTAGGCGTGGAAGGGTAGGGCTCACAGAGAGTGCTAGGAAAATGGTTCACGACTATTTAAGACTGTGTTTGAATATGATTTTTGCAATTTGAGTCATAGAAAATTTGGGCTTGAAGAGATTGTAAAATCATTCACTCCAACCTTATCATTTTTCAAAGAGCAGGTTAGTAGTAGGAAGAGTACTCCAATGCTGGTATTTCCCCACCCCACTTCCCAATGTATTACTCTTTTTATTTAATTAAATATTGTTGAAATTTTTGCATTATTTTAGATATAGTATCCTGTTTATCTTCGTGTTGGAGCAGAGAAAATTGAATTTTGGGTACATAATGAGCTCTAATAAAGTAAAGCAGTTATTCTCACACTTAAGATGCATTAAAATAAGCAGAGGGCTTCTTAAAACTGACTGCTGGGACCCATCTTCAGAGGGTCTGATTTATAAGGCTTGGGGTAGAGCCCACAGATCTGCACTTTTATCCTTTTCTCAGTTGTGCTTGTGCATCTAGGGACCAATGCCCTGACGAACAACCTAGAGTAACTTATTTTCTGTTGGTGATGGGGTGGCAGGCAGGAAAGTTATCACCTTCTAGGTAGAAAAAGAGAACTGTTTGTGTGACATTTCTTGTTTCTCTCTTTTTAACCTTTTAAGCACCCCTCACCCCACCCTCCAGAGGTAGAGTGACATATCTAAGGGGTAAACGTGGAAAGGTGGGTTTTAACAGGACTCCTTAGGGCTGCTGGCCCACAGGGACTGAGTTATTCCAGTGCTCTTGGAGGAGCTCTGCCCCTCTGGGAACATTTCCTTTTAGCATTAACATGGCTGAATGGAAAAGTCAGCTTTATTTATGTATTAACAAGTCATATTGGCTAAAATAAGTGGAACACATCCTACTGCTTCACCTCAGGAATAAGAATCATGTTTTGATTTCTATTGACTCTTGGTTTTATTTATTAATAAAAGAGAATTAAGAAGAGAAAGAGCTTAATTTATCTGGGGCTTCCTCAGGAGATCTCTGTCCTTCGATGCAGAGAAATTTGTTACAAGTAACTCAAGTATTTCAGGCTACACAATTCACTTGTATATTCTCTAAACATTTTAAGGTAATTTGAGCATCATAAATAGCTGTTTCTAGATATTTAATCATGTCCCAACAATCCTAGACTTTCACTGTTATATTGTACTAAAGAGTCCGGGGTCGTATTGTCTGGAAGCAGTTGAGCTCTCTTTTCAGAATAAATCAGTGTAATTTGCAGTCCAGAATAAAAAAAAAGGATGAATATCTTACATTATTTAGCATATGTCAGATCTAGAGTATGATACGTTTTTCCTAAATCCTGTAATGCAAAAAAACCTGCATGGATTGGAGATTAAGAAGTATTTTCCAAGTTTACATTTTATTACTAATATTTAAAAATATTTAAAACAGAAGTACATGAATGCATTCTTATTGTGAAAAGAAAGTACCCACAAAAGAAAATGTCACTCTTTCTGAATCCATTCTCCTTTCCAGAGGTAAAAACTATTGTAAGTTTGTTGTGAATCTTTCCAAAATTTTTATTATGCATTAAAATGTGTAATTGTATTTTATATTTTTATTTAAATGGTGATGCATATATTGTTTTGCCTCTGGATTTTTAAGTTTAATATAATAGTTAATACATAAATTGTAATACAGAACAATGCATTTAAATGTTTGGTAAATTATGAAGCACAATAATAAAAAACTTGTAAAGGAGTGACACCTAAAGAGTTAAAATATTATTATCACTAGGCTACTAATAGGTATCACTCTTACCTTCCTGACATTTTTCTCCCCAGTTAGCTACTATCCTGAATTTTGTAATTTTTTTATCCTGGGTTTGAAAATCACTTTTACCACATATGTACATATCCTTAGACAATATACTATTTAGTTTAGATGACATCTGAAGTTTGTAAAAGTGATGTCATAGAGTAAGACTTCAGCATACTTTGCTTTTTCTTTATAGTCAACATTCTGTTTCTGTGATTTGTTGATAGTGTTGATATAGTAAAGTTTAACTCATTTTTCCTGATCTGTCTACTGAGAGTTATGCAATATATTTACAAATTCTCCTGTTGAAAAATATACATGTTGTTAATAGTTTTGATTTATAATAAACTTCGCTACCATGACTATTCATGTATGTCTCTGGTTCACATGTGAATGAGTTTACTTAGGAAACATAACCAAGAGAGCAGGTTCTGAATTGTGGGGTTTGTACATCTTCAGCTTTACATGATAATAATGAGTTGTTTTCCAAAGCAGGTATGCCAAATTACAGTCCTGTGAATATTGGATATAAGTTCCCAGTGATCTACATCTTGTCGAGGCTTGATCTTCAATAACTGTTCTGTTATGAATCAAGTTTCTGGGATGACTATTCTATTAAGTTCTACTAATCATTTTTTCTTTCCATAAATTCCAACCACGTGTCCTATTTGCTATAGCTTTACATTAAGCCTTCATATATGGTAGGACAATGTCACCTGCTTTGTTTTCTTATTCAAGGCATCTTGATTATACTTGTGTCTTTGCTCTTTCATGTACAATTAAGGTTCAGCTTGTAAAGTTCCTCAGATATCCCTTTTGGATTTTTGGGGGTTGCTATTTTGAATCTAAAGATCAATTAAGGGAGAATTGACGTATTTAACTACTTGAACTTTTCATCTATAAACATTCCATATCTTTCTGTACAATATGTTTTCTCTGATTCCTCTTCCCCAAACTAGATTTCAAGACACAGTATACCAAAACCTGTATGCAAGCCAAAGCCATTCTATTACTACTTGAACTTCCCAAATACTTCTTATTCTTTTGCTATGAATGACTAACCCAGTTGTCATTATTACAGATATGCTGATCCGTTTACACCTGAATAGGTATCAGTGCTGTATTATCCATGGAACAGAAAACAGCTTGCCCTTGCAAATAAGTTATTAATCACCGCAGTTGTGCGGAAGAATTGGCCAGCTAGGAAAAAAAAAAGAGAGAAAGAGGCCTTAGAAGGAATTGTAGTGTTCTTCTTGTCTTAGATAGAGCAGAGAAATAAGAATGGGAGAGAAAAGCATCTGAAGTAATGACAAATCTAATTTAAGACAGAGAGCAACATAGTCATGAACAGGTGGAATCTTGCTTTCTTGGAGCTGAATTACTTTCAATATGAAAAGTGAGAACTTATAAAAGTCAGAATTATGCAAGCGATTAGATTACATCACGTCATTTACTGTCCTGACATATGCCTTGGCTAACTACCAGGATGTGCTTGTCCTAAAAGGACTGACCTGAGCTTTCCAATGAACCAGCGAATAATGTCAGTGACTGTCAATGTAATTTCATCTTGCCCTTAACTTTCACAGCACTGGCTGGGTCTAACCTACTTTATACATTTTATATAACTTAGAATTTTTTTTTTGTTCGCTTAAAAATGCAAAAATAGTAAAAGGTAATTGCTACGTTACCGCAATAATTTTTTTCACTTTTAAAGTGTAAGAAGCAGAAGTCTTTTTATTATTTTCTTCCTCAAATCTCAAATCAGGATTATCGAACATTCTGCTCCAAATGAGTACCATTCAGAAAGACCATTTTGACATTACCTGCACTGGCCCCTAGTTTTATGAGTTCCTTCTCAAGACTGATATTTTTATGTGCATAAAATATGACTGCAAAAAAGGAAAAAAGACCAATATGGGACTGCACTTTATCTTATATTGATTATATGGCTAGCCTGTATTTCACTGATGACTTCAGTATGTTATTCTATCACCTTTTTTCTCTTTGCTTTATTACCTAATGTTTGGCTTGATAGTTTTGTCAGATATTCTATTATCAAAGTTCTGGAAAGCATAAATAGTCCATTATCTTTGATTTGAAATAGGAGTTAAGGGGCAGAGAAAATAGTCTATTTTGGCTTCAACAACATAGTATAAAAAGACATTGAAGCTTTGTTTAAAAAAATAGGTGACATAGATACAACATAAAGCAAACCTTGTCTCCAGTGTGTTTTCCAGTGACAATAATGAATAGCAATACCTAGTACGGGGCAATGACTAGTAACAATAGCAGTATTGGAAGCAGAGTAGTTTTACTGTTGTGCACATATTCCCCCATGATGAAACTCAGCAAGGAAAGACATTTTTCTTTGTAACTATTGACAAAAAGGTAAAATGTTAAGCAAGAAAAAGGAAAAGCCACCAAATACATACTAACTGCCATCTTCTTTCCCTAAATACATAGTTACAAGTATAATTAAGCTTTTGCGATCATATAACATGCCATTTGGCTTGCCTTATAAACATCACTTTAAAAAGAATTAACCAATTCAACAAAATTCATCAGAGATGTACCATTAGAATAAGATAGTGGTAGTTGTTTTCAACAAGCTGAGCAAGAATTAAGACTTCTTGATTTTTATTTTACTTTCAATGAATAGATAATCCAATGTAGTTTGAAGGGGAGTGGACTTAATATTTGTTTAATATTGAATATCCATCAGGAATTATGCTAAATAGTATTAAACACAGGGAATGAAATACAGTATTGTGTCTAATGTGATAAATAAATATGGTCCCTCTTATGGACAATTTGAAGAAAGGGCAAAGTCTGAGGAATGTGTAGAGTCAAAGGAACAAGGAGTAATTTGGGGTCATTGAAACAGAGGTAGACGCATGTCATGTAGAGAGATGAAAGTCTGGTGAAAAGAGTGTAAATATGCATAATGAAGGACAATAGATCATCATGCTGTCTCTGAAAAATATGGAAACATCAGTTAAGCTGCAGCACTGGGTCATGTAGGAGAGCAGTTGTAGAGTAGATAGATGTTTTAGGGTCCAGATTTAGAAAATCCGATAGGCTCTGAAATTTGAGCATAATTTAATATTCAAAGAGAAGAATGATTTATTTTGTTTACTTTTTTTAAATTTTGTTTTTTAATTGAGAGTTTCTGATCCACACAAGGGAAATCTAATCATTGACGGTTGCTCCTGGCTATCTGGTGTTTCTTTCCAGCTTGCTGGCTTTCTGGAAGTTCCTCCGAGGGAATACTTTTCAGACCTGGGGTATCTTTGCTGAATTCATTCCTGGCTTTTGGAAGTCTTCCTTTGATTGACTGAATTTGAGGCACTGACATTATCTAGCTAACAATCTTTCTAAGGAAGATATTCTCTTATTTTTATGCATTTCTGCCCAGTTAGTGTACTTGCAAGTTCTGCCATCTGGAAGTCATCAAAACTTTTAACAAACGCTGTTTGTAGAAATTGAAGAAGCATTTGGTAAAGAAACTAAAGAGAAAGGGAGCAAAGAGGAAATTCCATAGATGATATCTAGATATGAGGTCTTTTTTATTCTTAGATTATTTCCTCAGCTTTGCATTTTCTTAATAATAGTTTTGCAAATTCAAGACATTTGCTAGGCTTAGTTCATTGTGAGATAATATCATGCACGTTACTTCAATTCTTTAAGAATAATTCCTATAACCCTTTGAGGATTTAAGTTAGCAGAGACTTGATGCAAATGTATTCAATTGATTAACTGAAATGTTTCTCATCTTATCTTTTATTCAATGATTTTGACTTGTCCTAGAGTATCCCCTTTGTCAGATATGACAAATATTATTTTAGAAATGTAAGAGGTAAAAGTACCAATGGGCCAAAAATTCTAATTTTTAATGAATTATATTAATTACAAACTCGTCAGTCACAAATACTCATTCATGTAAACACAGATACGCACACTAGAATACACATTCTAGCTATTATAGTGGGCCATAGTAGCTATAGTAGTATCCTGTGTCATGGCCAAGTAAGAACATTGCCAAGAGGTGAGAAGAGAAACCAGGAAGGAGAGAAAGGCAGAAAGAGAAGACCAGAGGGATGAAGAGAATGTTAATTAGGGAAAACAACAATAACACAACAAAATACTTGAGAAATAGAAGAAAAAGAGGTAGACAGGATTAATAAATCAGAGTAGATGTGTTTCTGAAACAATTGCTTTTATCTTGCACCCTGCTATCCTTGTGAGACCTGCCCATGTTCAAGTTTTGTGCTTGGCTTCCTGCATTTTTCTACACTTCTTTGCTGGAGCAACTGAATGTCCCCCTATAGCTAGAACCCCCAACTTGTTATCTGAGATTCTTATTCTGGCTTTATAAAAACTCCTCAGTGGATCCCTTCTTAAAAGTTATGGCTGGAAATTTAGATAGCTGTCTCTTGTTTTGTTTTTAATAGAACAGTGTAAAGACATCTTACATGATTTGCATATTTTATACTAATTGGTTTAAAAATAAGCTGCATTCAGATCTGGTTTTCAAATTTGAAAACTTGCAGATCATAAGAGATAAATTTTTTAATGATATATCTTTTAATAAATTTTTCTAATTTGGTATAAAATGAAGGACTAGAGAACCATAGGCCACCCTCTAGAATCACGGAGTCACGTAACTGACATGATTTGTTGCTGGACACTCCAGTTAAATGGTTAACAACTCAAGTTCTGGAATTAGATTACTGTGTGCAAATCTGGGTTTTAATACTTTCTAGACATAAGATCTTCAAAAATAATTTAGCCTCTCTGATCTTCATGTGTTGAAAAGGAATGATAACAGTACCTACTATAAAGAGTTGCTATATTGAATACATGAGATTAAGGTGAAACTAAATTAAGGTGAAGCTTGTACCCTTTTGGAACATTTTTGTATGTGATTTCTTCTGCCTGGCCACCATTCCCCCCAAGTGTTTTCATGGTGGTTCTCTTTCTTATTTCATTGAGGTCTCCTATCACTGAACACTCATTCTGAATGAGTATCTATCCCCTTCCCTTGTATTCTATAGATTCGTCCTATTTATTTTTCTTCTTAAGCTGAGTTATAATTACATATATTTGTCTCTCCCACTGCAGAAAATTTGTCTGTCTTATTTATCCTATATCCTTGGCATATAGATATTCTAACAAATATTTATTAAATTACTAAATGAATTGACATAATTCATATAAAACACTAAATAAAGGAAATCACAATTAACATTAACCATTAGGTTAAGTGCTAACATAATGAATATGCTTTCTTCCATTCTCTTTGTGTTAAAAAAATAGGTAGGGGGTTCCCTGGTGATGTAATGGCTAGGCTTTGGTGCTCTCAACGCCACGGCCTGGATTCAATTCCCAACCAGGGAACTACCCCCAACAAAAAAAAAAATTAAGTAAATTTCAGTTTGGCTTTGAGATCATAAGGTTACATAATTTTTTTGGTAAATAATTGTCAATATCATTCATTCTTAAATTATACTTTGGACAGTTAATCAGTTTATTGGTATTTGAGAAGGTTAAACATGGACTGACTGACTTTTTGAAGTTTTATAATTCTAGAATGTATATATTTGTTAAAAAACAAATAATTAAAAACATCTTTTCATCTGTGCAACATATATAAGGAAATTATATGAAAAAATAAATTTCTAGTTTTTGAAGTCAGTGATTCAAAATGAGTCACAAAGAGTAGTTATTCCTTCTATAAATTAAGATTAAATATTTTTCTAAGCTTAAAATAAAGAAGGCTAAAGATCTTGTTATCACAAATTAAAAATTAAACTTAATTAGATTTTTAAAAATTAATGAAGTAATGCATTATTAGTGGAATGAGTTTTTCATCCTAAGTGAATTTTTTGGATATCTAGGGCTTACATTTATTCTGTTAAGCATTGGTCCACACACATAAACAAACACATACGGAACTAAATTCTCTCTCTTTAAAAAGACTATATAATACTTAGCGAATAGAATTGGTTAGCCCTGATCTGGGTTAAACAAAAACACCATTGCATGTGTTGAGAGACTGGCAAATCCCAACAGCAAGCAGATGGCAGTTGAACAGAGCAGAGTGTTAGGAAAGTCTTGGCAGAAGTGACAGGTAGAAGTCCGTGAATAGATGGGGTTAATAATTGAGAGTCAGTGGTTATTAAGGTTTATATAAACCAACTGATTGCAAGATTATAGAGAATCTAACTGCAGCAGAAACAACTAGAAACTTAATGTCGATAGATAGGTATCCTGGTGTTAGACTATAGACCTGGAAGAAATGGGGTAAGAGAGATACCTCTTTACAAGAACACAAAAGGAAAGGTCATAATTATAATAGCCTCAATTTACCTAATACTTAAACTGTACATATAGTTTAAACTATATAGTATATATATGTTTAATTAGGGAAAAACAACAATAATAGAACCCTCCTCATATATTTTAAATTCTAAGTGCTTTATAAACCTATATGAGGTGGGTTCTACTATTACAACAGTTTTTAAGATGAAGAAATTGACAGTTTAGAGAAGTAATAAGCAGAAAATACAGAATTTGGACATAGGCAGTCTGGTTCTCAAAAGACTCATTCTAAAACTATACTCTTAACTGCCTCTTTTCTTAATAACAAACAAAGACAACAACTAATAACTGGAGTGTTTACTATATACCAGGTACTATTCTACATGCTTTGCATAAATTAAACTAATAAATCTTCAACATGTCCTAACTACTATGGATGTGCAGTTTATAGAAAAGCAGTCTAAGTCTCAAAAAGGCTAAGTGTGCCCTACCAGGGTGACACAGCTAGAAAGGTGCCCATTCTTAAGTGATGCAAGAAGGGAGAAGGCCAAGCACCATTTTACTGGAACTAAATTAACAGATTGGAGGGATCTGCAGCAAAGCTGATGTGACAAGTCATTAGGCCAACAGTTCTTAACACTTTTAGACATAGGCCTTTTCTCCACCTTTAAAAGTTATTGAAATGCCAAGAGCTTTTGTTTATGTGGGTTATGTAAATTGATATTTAATATATTAGAAATTAAAATTGAAATATTAAATGTTTAAACAACTTATTGAAATAGAATAAATTCATTGCATATTAACATACATATATTTTTATGGAAACTATACTTTCAAAACAAACAAAAAATAATAAGAAGAATGACATTGTTTTTACCTTTATGCAATTAAAAAAAATCTCTTCCTTAAGAAGGCAGCAGATGCTTACATGTGCTTCTGCATTTAATCTGTTGCACTAGGGTGTTTGGTTGATACAGACAATGAATATTCAGATACACTGGAGAACTAGTTGAAAAGGGTATAAAAACTTTTTCCAAACATTTTAGATACTGTATTTGCATATTGTAACCAACTCAATAAATGCTTATTTCTTAAAGGATAGTTGCAGTGTGGAGTCTGAAGACTGATAGGTTACCATTTCTTACTTTATTACATTAAAATCTGTTGATCTATGTCAGGACTTCTTACCTCTAGATTTTCTAATATTATACATTGGTCATTAATTTCTTGAGTTATGCAGCTCTTTCAGATGTTGACATACTTTATTAGACAATGGCAAAAATTCACATTTATTATCACAACTGATGTCTCTAGAAAATTGTTTTTTATTAATTTTTTCATATTTCAGTTACAGTTGACATACAATATTATATTAGTTTCAGGTATATAAAATAGTGATTAGACATTTATGACTTATGAAGTGATTATTCCAATAAATCTAGACCTATCTGTACCACACATAATTATTACAATATTATAGACTATATTCCCATGGTATATTTTATATCACCATGACTATTTTGTAATTACCAATTTATACTTCTTTATCTCTTCCCTTTTTTACTCATTGCCCACCTTCTATCTTATGTGGCAACCATCAAAGTGTTCTTTGTATCTGTGAGTTTGTTTCTGTTTTGTTTGTTCATTTATTTTCTTTTCTAGTTTCCACATATAAGTAAAATCAAATGATATTGTCTTTCTCTGACTTACATCACTTACCATAATACCCTCTAGGTTCATCCATATTGTTGCAGATGATCAGATTTCATTTTTTAATGACTGAGTATTATTTCATTGTATATATGTATGTACCCCTTTTTATTTATTCATTCATGTATTGGTGGACACTTTAGTTGCTTCCATATCTTGGCTATTGTAAATAATGCTCCGATGAACATATACATGTATATTTCTTTTCAAATTAGAGTTTTGGGTTTCTTTGGATAAACATCCCAAAATAGAATTACTGGGTCCTTTTTGGTCTCATGTTATAGCCTGTTTTAAAGTCTTTTTTGTCTGGTGTAAATATTGCTATCTCAGCTTTTTTTGGTTTGTTTATTTTCATTTTCATGAAATACCTTTTTCTATCCCTTTACTTTTGGTCTGTATATGTCTTTAGATATGAAATGGGTCTCTTATTTTCTTAGCCATTCAGCCATCCTATGTCTTTTGATTGGAGCATTCAATCCATTTACATTTAAGGTAATTGTTGATAGATATGTTGTAATTACCATTTTATTATTCATATTTTTTATCTTTTTTGTTCTACTTCTTTAAAAAGTTCCTTTAACAATCCTTATAATACTGGTTTGGTGGTGATGAACTTCTTTAGCTTTTTCTTATTCTGGAAACTTTTTATCTGCCCTTTGATTCTAAATGATAGTTTTGCTGGGTAGAGTAATGTAAGCTGTAGGTCCTTGCTTTTCATCACTTTGAATATTTCGTGCCAATCTCTTCTAGCCTGCAGTTTCTATTGAGAAATCAGCTGACAGTTTTATGGGAGTTTCCTTGCTGGTACCTTAGCTACTTTGAAGATTATATCTTTTTGCTTTTAAGATTCTCTCTTTGTCTTTAATCTTTGGCATTTTAATTATAATGTGTCTTGGTATGGGCCACTTTGGATTCATCTTATTTGAGACTCTCTGTGCTTCCTGGACTTGTATGTTTATTTCCTTCACCACGTTAGGAAAGTTTTCTGTCATTATTTCTTCAAATAATATTTTAATTCCTTGGTCTCTCTCCTCCTGGTACTGTTTTATTGGGAATGTTGGTCCACTTGATATTCTCCCAGAGGCCCTTTAAACTATCCTCATTAAAAATTTTTTTTTCTTATTTTGCTGTTCCGATTGGGTGTTTTCTATTACCTTATCTTACATATTGCTAATGATCTTGTGTTTTGTTTAATCTACTGTTAAGTACCTCTATGTATTCTTCATTTCAGTTATTGTATTCTCTATTTCTGACTGTTTTTTTAATATTTTCTATCTCTATTTTAAAATTTCCTATCTTTTTGTTGAAGTTCTCACTGAGATTATTAAACATCCTAATAACCAGTGTTTTGAACTCTGCATCTGATAGTTGACTAGTTGCCATTTTGTTTAGTTCTTTTTCTGAAGGTTCTTTTTTTATTATAAATTTATTGGGGTGACATTGGTTAATAAAATTATATAGATTTCAAGTATACAATTCCATAATACCTCATCTATGTTTTGGATTGTATTTTCACCACCCGGGGTCAGTTCTGCTTCCATCACCATATATTTGGCCCCCTTCCACCTTCTGCTCTGGTAATCACTAAACTGGTATCTGTGTCTATTTTTGTTTGTTTGTTTGTTTTGTTTGTGTATTACTCAGTTTTATATCCCACATATAAGTGAAATCATATGGTTCTCTACTTTTTCTGTCTGATTTATTTTGCTTAGCATGACACTCTCAAAATCCATCCATGTTGTAGCATATAGTAGTATTTCCTTTTTTCTTATAACTGAGTAATATTTTCATATATATATATATACACACATATATATATGTGTGTGTGTATATATATATATATATTTTTCGAATCATCTATTGAAGGACACTTTGGTTGTTTCCATGTCTTTTCCATCATGAATAATGTTGCAGTGAACATAGTGGTACATATGAGTCTAACAATTAAGTTTGTGAATTTGCTACCATGTGCTTATGTTGGCAGCACTGTACAAACAACTTGGTAAGGTTTCATAAACTTAGTATATCTGTACCTCAAAACTATGTTTGTGTCACCATGTGGCAGTGTCTTGCTGAGTGGTGTTCATTATTGTTGTTGCATGTTTTTGTGTGCTGTCATGAGAATGTTGGAGCTTGAATTAGAGCAATGGACAAACATTACATTTCTTGTTAAACTTGGCAAGAGAGGAAGTGAAACCAGGGACAAGTTAGTCCAAGTTTATGGGGATAATGGCATGAAGAAAATGGCTGTGTACAAATAGATTAAACATTTTTCTGAGGAGACAGAAAGTGTGAAAACATCAAGGGTCATAGGAAAACAGCTCTGATGGCCATTTGAGAAAAAGAGTTCCAAAATTGCTTTGAAGTGTAGACTAGGCTCTGACATTGGTGCATAGCTTCGAAAGGAGAGTACTTTGAAGGTGACTATAGTGATATTCAGCACTGAGGTATGTAGCACTTTTTCTAGTGTGAGTTCACAAACTTAATTGTCAGACCTTGTATATCTTTACAGATACATGGTTTTGGATTTTGGGAGTAGATACTCAGAAGAGGGATTTCATGGCCATATGATAATTCTATTCTTAATTTTTTGAGGAGTGTTTATAGTGTTTTCCACAGTGGCTGTACCAATTTGCATTCCCACCAGCAGTGATTCAGGGTTCCTTTTTCTTTATGGTCTCTTTGGAGCTTTGATCTAATCTTTCGTTTGGAACGCTTAATTTTTTTTTTTTTTTTGATCTCCTCTTTTTGCCTGCCTCACTGTTTGTTTCTGTGTATTAGATAGGACTGTTATGTCTCCCATCTTGATGGAGTGGCCGTATATAGTTGGTGTCCTATGGGGCCCAGTCTCAATGGTCACATCAACGAGGTGCTCCAGGTGTATCCCTTGTGTGAGTTGTGTGTACTTTCCTGTTGTAGTTGACCCTTGATTGTTGTTGGCACATCAGTGGAAGGGGGTGACTCTCAGGCTGATTGGTTGTGAGGACTGGCCATGACTACAGTAGCGCCGCTGTTGTGCAGGGGTTAACCCTCCAGAGCAGGATTTGCTTTGTGAGGTTCTGGTTCTGGTGCCTGCTGAATCTCCCCTTTCAATGTGTTGTTTGTGGAGGTGATTAACTGGTGGTCTGGTGTGATCTGAAGCTGGCTACTGTTTGTGTTCTGAGGCTTCTTGAGAGGGGCTCTGGTGCAGGCAAAAGTCAGCTACTTTCTGTGCCTTATGTGGAGCCACTTGGTATGAGCTACAAAGTGATCTGCAGATGATAGCCACTTGTGCTGAGCTTGAAGGTGCCTGGGAAAGGCTAAGCTGTGAACTGAGACTGGCTGCCACTAGCACTGGGCTTGGGGCTGCTTAGCAAGATGTATGGGGCATGACGAATCCAGGTGCTGCTTGTTTGGGTTTTGCGAACCTTTAAGAAATTTTAGAAAAGTTTACAGCATAAGCCTAGACAGGCCATTTGTATAGAAAAAGTCACTAGCCATAGAGCCTGAAAATTGGGTGAGGCAGTGTTTCACGTAATCCCCAGGGTCTTTGCATGCAGGGTGCTTGCAGGGATGGATCAGTAAAGGGACAATAGCATCTGTCAGCACTTCTGTCTTAGAGACAACTACCCCTCCAGCCCTCTTCCTGAAGCCAACCATTTAGTTTCTCCCTGTATGTCTCTGGCACCTTTTGAGCTGCTTGCTCCAGTGCTGGAGCTTAGAGCAGGTGAACCTGTCAGTGAGTAAGTCAATGCATGGGCCCTTTAAAAGGAACGTCTGGGACCCCACACACCCTCTATCTCACTCAGCCACAATTTCTGCTGCTTTTTACAGCCAGAAGTATGGAGACTTTTCTTTCCAGCACTGAAACCTTAGACTGGGGAGGCTGATGTGGGTCTGGCACCCCTTACTCCTCAGGGGGAACCTCTGCAGCCAAGATATCCCTTTCGATTTTTAACCACCACATATGGTTATGGCACCAGCCTATTCCACATCCTACCAGTCTTGATGTGGCTTCTTCTATATGTCTTTAGTTGTAGGACTTCTATTCAGCTAGACTTCAAGTGATTCTCAATGATGATTGTTCTGTAGTTTGGTTGTAATTTTGATATGGTTCTGAGAGAAGGTGAGCACAGCATTCTGATCTCTAGAAATTAATTGAGAAGCTGCCAAGTTCCTAGTGGCAGTTCAAAGTTTCCAAAAATTCTAACTTTTGTTTAAAAGTTCAAATTACAACATTGGTGGAAAAAAAGTCAATTATTTTGAGAAGCTCACTTTGTTCACTTTTTGGGGGGAAAAAAAGCCTGCTGAGTATCCAAGTATAAATAACTGTAGATTGTCTGTCATTCATTCTTTCAAATAAAAATGGTAGTCCATGAAAAAAGTGGTTTATTTAGCTCACAATTTAAATAATTGTGTGTGTGCAATTTCCTGAGCTAATCGTCATACTTCATTATGGAACAGAAGTGCTTTATGCAAGCTACTTATTTTGTCACACTGAATAATAAAAAGATACAAAGAACACATGTACTCAACGTTGAAGTTGAATAATATTAATGCTATTTTCTTCTTCACCCAAGATATTTTTAAGTGAAACTGGAATGTTTGGGAATATGTGAGCGTGTGGAGGTGATGAATTCAATGACTACTGAATAATTTTCTTGGGTCAACAATTATTTATCCTCCATTTTCAGGAATGTTTATAAAATTTCAAATTCAATTTCATATAAGAAATCTTGCTTTTTAAAATTTATTGTATATCAGAAGCTATATGATACCCTGAAAATACATACAAAACGTGGCCACGAAACCTGCTCTATAAGTCAAGCCTTGATTTCAGACATATAAATAATTAACTTTAATATAATGAGACTTGTGATCTAATAGTGGCATTTATAAAGGGCTTTGTGCACACAGAGAAAGGATAATTAATTCTTTGGAGCTAAACTTGTGGTCAAGTAAACTAAAAGGACACATTGGTTGAAAGATCAATGTTGTTTATTATGGTCGGGGCTACTCTAAAATATAGAGGGAATCAATCAGTATCATTGTTAGAATGATTAATGATTAATGTCAGTAAACTTGTTTGTGTTGTATTTTAAAGGTCTGAAATCTGAAGCAATGACCTAATATTAGCTATTGAAAGACAGTAGTAACAACAGCAGCAGCCCTTCGAGGTTCACATGTATGTATGACAAACTAACATATACTTCATGAAGAATAAAAAAGAACTCCAAAGTTGAACGCATGCCCAGGATCCAGAGGAGAATTAGGCTAAAATCAAATCTACCAGCACCAGGTAAGTAAACATACATTGTTTAAAGGTGAACATTGACTGGTCCTTTCATGAATGTAGCAAAGAACATAAAAGTGAAGTAGCAGCCTGTCTTCAAGGAACTATCTGTAAAACTGAAATTTTCCGTCTTGTGTCCTTTCCTTTGTAATGCTTGTTTTCCCAAGTACGTGGGCAATAGATTAAAACTATCAGAGTGAGTATAAATGAACCTTAATGTATGTTTAGTTAGTTGTGATTAAAATGCTTGCATCAGTACACCATGTCTTTGTCTTGGGAGTCAGTTCTCTCTTTTTAATGAAAAAGTGATTGCCTCTTATGAAATGATTTCAGCTTGGCCCTAACCAGTAATAAATAGTTCATCTGATGTGAAAAGGAAGGGCATGAGGAGCAGCATAATCTAAGCCTCAGCTACGTAACAGAGTGGTTGGTTCAGAGTGTCTAGAACATAGAATGATGCTCAGGAAGGAAGATCAGAGATGATGCTGGAAAGCCAAGAGGTTTGGGCTAAATTGTGAATGGTCTCATCTGCCACACATAGAAGTTACAACTTCATGCTAGATAGTAAAGTAATTTAAGCAGAGGAATGAGTTGTAGAGTAACTGGGTAGCAGTGGGGAAGATACTGCGGAAGGTGAAGAAATGGTGGCGAGAAAACGAGTTCGCAGTAAGCAAAATAATATGGGACATAAATGACCTCTTGATTAGTGAGGCACCACTGTGCCAAAATACACAAATGCACCCATTTGTTCAGTAGATAGGATTACATATGCAACTGCCAGGCAGTTTACAACAGCGCCTTGGCCTTCCCGATTCTCGGAAATATGTCAGAGCTTTCCAAATCTCCCTAGGGGCCTCTCATCCAGTTTTCCTTTCAAAGCATTTCCTTTTTAATCCTGTTGTTTGCCCCACTTATTGTTATTCATTACTCAGTCAGCAGAGATGTTCCGTTATTTCCACTGATTGTTTTCAACAATTGCTCTTGTGGAAAATGCTATTTGTACTGGGAACGCTCTGAGTCAGATCATATTAAGACTGTCTTTCAAGTTATGTCTTCCGGGGAACTACTAGACAGGTCAATAATGACAATTCTCTGGGAATGTGGCTTTGAAGGAGTTCCAATCCCATCTTTCCCCCTCAAGTGACTGCCTGGTGGTTGGTTTGCATTGTAATTGTGGGCATTTGGATGTGGAGCTTTTGAGTATGAGACAGGAATAGGGCAAATTGAAACATGGCCAAGGCCAGTGTTCCAGCAAGTTTGTTTTCTTCTTGAATAAATACTCCCCAGATTGTTGCAACTCTTTGGTTAATTTCCAGAATTTTGAAAAAGCTGATTTCTTCCCATTTTTGCCAATGTCATTATTTTTATTTAATGATTTCCTAAGTTTGTGAACTTGCCTCTGTGCGCTTATGTTGCAGCACTGTACAAACAACATAGTGGCAAGTTCACAAACTTAATTGTCAGAACTTGGGGACTATGACAGCTCTGATGGCCATTCCAGAAAAAGAGTTCCAAAGTTGCTTTGAAGGATGGACTGGGCGCTGGCATCTGTGCATGGCTTCCCAAGGGGAGTACTTTGAAGGTAGTAATATTCAGTGATGAAGTATGTAGCACTTTTTCTAGGATGAGTTCATGAAATTAATTGTCCGACCTCGTATTTCAGTAAGAGTTCCACAAGTTATATATCTATATATTATTATTTCATTCAGAGTTAACAATAAAAAATGGGTCATAGAGAAATAGTTTGTCCAAACTTACAAAACTAGTGTTTTACAAAAGAAGATTCAAGCTCATAACTCTTTCATCCAAAAGCTTGTGTTTTTTTTTCATGCTGCCATGCTGTGTCTTGAACCATTTATTTTTATTGACTTGACTGTTAACCAACTTAAACAGTTGAACTTGATATTTCTATTCATGTCTTTCCCGTTCATTCCACTGCCGTGAATTCCTGAAAGTGTGATAAATGAGATCTGCTAATTAGCATCTATTTTATAAGGGGAATGGAAATTTTCATGGCCAAGTTTCTTAACCATGGCAAAAATAGGCTCTTTTTATGAGAAGCTTAGGGCCTGATAAGTAATCACAGCACACCTGTCAACATTATGAAAAGGCTGATTGAAAGTTGTGATTTTTTTCAAAAGACTGTCATAAAAAGAATCTGTCCTTTTAAACCTCATGTGGTGAGGCCTCATTGCCATGACTCAGCAGGTATTCTTATGACTCCCTACGTATCAGATAGTGTGGAAATGATTGCATCAGATCTTCAAATTCAGTAATCTCCTAAAGAAGTTATTTTAAAGGGATTTATTTATGTTATTAAATAGATTTGATAGGTCAGGTTTGGCCTGAATAAAATTACACAGTAGAAAATATTTGTCTTTGTTTGGGCAATTTTGTTATATTTTTCCATGATCGTTTCTCTTATCAGTTTATGTTTCTATACATCTTTGAGTTTCTCCTATAACAAGAAAGTGAAATTTATATTAAGGTGTGCATAACTAACAAAATGACAATCAAAATGTTTTGAACCCAAAGAATGAATCCTCTCTGGTAAAAATATCAGTACTGGAGACTTTTGTAACCGCCAGGTGCCTTCTCCTGCTCCTGCCCTGTAGACAGGATTACTTTTCCTGTCTGTAGTAGTAGAGGAAGATGGGGTGCAAATCTTTACCTGAGGACACAGCCCTTTCTTCCTCGCTCATAGTCACGGATGCTCTAAAGACTGAAAGTCGACATTTCCATATTCATCTTGGATCAAATAAACATCATTCTTGTCAAAACTGAAATTATGATTTATTGTAGAGTTGCTGTTTATGAAGTTTTATAAAAATGATGGCTGATTGGTTTGTATACTTTCCTAATATAGGGTTGTATACATTGTTGAAAGATTGTAAATTAGTTTTATTACCTTATTCACATTTTCCTGGTTCATATTCTACATTTACTTATCATTATTTAATTATACTTTCTCTTATTGAAAGCCATTGAAAGTTACAACTTTACTATAAAGTGAGAAGAGAATATGGACTATAATTAAAATTTTTTTCCAGTGATGGATTCCATGTATTGGCAGAAATAATATTAAACTCGTATCTAGCTCAAATACTATCAATAGAAAAATGTGTAATATCCAACTAGATGTCAGGAATTTCTCTTCCTATTGCATCTGTGTCTGTCTCAGCGCAATAGTGCAGAAAACCTTCTGTAGTTATCTTTAATCCCTCTGCTTCCTGTCATGTGAACTAACCCATTTTATTTGTGTTTTTTCTCTCTTCCACCAAATACCACAAACACTGGGCTTGCTTCTCAGATTCCCAATTATTTCCCCATCTACTTATTCCTTAACAATATGTGTTTTTAATTATAAAATTAATATATGCTTATTATAAATGTTATTTCTTAAAAATAATGTTCAATTGTTTAGAACTACTGTAATTTATTTAAAATTTTTATATAAAGTTTTTGTACTCTTTTTTTTTAATTGTAAATTCTCCAAAAGGAAATCTGTTCATAAACTTTTGAGCATGCATCAATAATTATTTAGGTTAATTTATTATAAGTAAAATTCAGGGCTCAATAAGACTTTTTGTTTTAAAGGTTCTTTATATTACATTTATTATATATGAGGGCTGTCTGGAAAGTATCCAGTCATGTAATATGAAAGATAGCATTTTTGGCTGGAGATACTCCAGCCAGCCCTCCTATGTTCGTGTGAGGTGTGGTGAAAAAATATGGTGAGTGTTTAAATTTAAAAACTGGTAACTATAAAAGCCACATTGCCATTAATCCCTCTCAAAACACTCCCCCTGACTTTGAACACACTTATCCCATCATTCTTGCCACTTCCTGAAGCAGTTCTGGAAGTTCTCTTTTGTGCATGTCTTTAGTTGCTCTATCATGTCCGTGTCAATGTCCTGAAATGATTCAAAATGTTTACCTTTCATGATCATTTTGACTTTGGGGAAGAGCATGGTGCCAGATCCAGTGAATAAGGTGGATAAGGACACATTGTAGTGTTTTTATCTGACAGAAATTTATGTTAGTGTTGTCTGTGATCCATGATTTATGGCACACTTTAAAACACACCTTCTCTCAACTGTAGCTCACAACTGACTGACTGTACGGAACAAGTTGAAACTTGTCACACACTGTTCCTAAGGTTTGATGCATCTCTGCCCATATTGACGATCCCTACTTTTCCGTTGGATGGCACTCGGCAGCAGCATTCACTGTCACATTTTCTTTTTATCACACCTCAAATGTGTTTATATTATTTTTCAGAAAAGTTACCGTAATTAACACTCCTAATTCTGTAATATATGTTGTCTTTTTCATCACATATTTAATTTTGTGCTAATTTGATAAGTAAAATTATTATTAACTTGCATTATTTTAGTTCTTATAGAAGTTGAACTTTTTTCCAAGTGGTTATGGTCTAATCCATTAAGGCTATACACTTAAGAAAATATTATTATGCCATTTCTTGCAAGTGTTTTCCAGTTTGATTTTTGTCTTTTAATATTGTTTATGGTTTATTTTTGTACACCTGATTTACAAGGTAAGTATGAATTGTTGGTTTTTCATCTGTGATTTCTCCATTAACAAGAACAATCTTGAAACAATGGGTTTATAAACAAATTCTTACCAAGGTTTGGGTTATTCACTGGAGCCACGCTCCCACATCTCTAACATTGGAAAAGAGGAAAAAGGGACTTGAAAATAGAAGGATTCTTCTTTGTAAGATTAAAACGAACAAGCAATACAGATCACACTAGGATAAAAAGACATTTAGTCACACACAAGGGTTCTATTTATTGTTGTTTCTATTTCATAACATTTAAGAAAACAGTACTTTCCTTAACCAACATGCAGTCTCAATTGTAGTAAAAATAGCCACTGAACCAAGGAGAGCAGTTTATTTCCTGCTGATTCCGACTAGTTTCCTTTTTGTCCTCAGACTTCTTGACTAAGAACTTAGCCATTATTGCTTTAATTCTGAAGATTCCTCTCACATATAAGTTTAAGTCTTCTAATTGATAACTCTTATATTATCTTTCCTTTTTGTTCATGAGTCATTTCTAAATTATTTTTTTGGGCCAACTAATCAGGAAAATTCTTTTATTTCCTTTACCCTTGTATGATAACAAAATATTGGCATACAAAAAGTTGAATTTAGATCCCTACCTTACTCCAAACACAAAATTTAACTCCAAATGAGGTAGAATTCTAAGTTTAAGAACCCAAATTATAAAACTTTGTCAGCTGGCGAATAGATAAATAAAACATAGTGATATCCATACACTGGAATACAATTCAGTAATGAATTCTGATAGATACTGTAACATGGATTAACCTCAAAAATATTATTCTAAGTGGAAGAGTCAGACCTAACAGACTGTACAGTGTAATTCCATTCATTTGATGTCTTCCTAGAAGGCATATCTATAGAGAAAGAAACCAAATTATTGGTTGCTAAGACTGGGGGTAGGAACGTAGAGTGACTGAACTTTTGGAATTATGGAAATATACTACCTCTTGACTGTGGTGATGATGGTACAATTAAAAATTTACTAGAAATCACTGAATTCTGCACTTCTGGTACGTAAATGTTGCATTTTATACTCAATAAAGTATAAAATGTGCCTATGTTGATATAGCTGTTGTGCATATGAACACAACTTGAATTATAGCTTTTATTTTTTTTCTACTCTCCTTAAAATTCTCAAATTCAGAGCATTCCCCTTTGGTTCAGTTCTGATTTCCTTTATATATTGTCTAATCACAGTGGGCACTTAATAAATATTACAACTAGTTAACTCACTCTTCACAGGAATTATGTGGCCTTAGTTTAATGGTTTCTCTTTAATATTTCATGCTGGGATTTTCAATGAGCTATTATACAATATATACAATGTATAACAACATGGGATTCTCATAATAACTCTGTAGGGGATGATTTTCACCATTTTAAAAATAAAAAGAGGTGACACAATTTAAGCAATTTATCACAAGTAGGGGGTGGTCAAGTGGGGATGTGGAGCCAGGTAGTCTGTGCATTTAATCATGTTATTCTTTGACTGCCCATCTGAACACAGTTACTTCTGAAGTGCATTCATTTTATAAATGCTTTTTGTTTTAGAATAAAGAAATACCTTAGGAAAGCGCCTTGGTGAGGAAGTGAACTTCATGCTATGAGAATTTTCATTATTATTGATTATAATTTAATTATTTAAGTAGCTTTTTGGAAGCTATATTTTTATTTACCCATTTCCTCTTAGACCCGAGAACACTTAACCAGCAGTGCTGTGGCTTCAGCATCTGCTCCAAGATAATACGCAGATTACAGCCCCAACCTTACCCCCAGAGTGCTGGACTTTGACATTTACCACTGGAAAAGACATTGTTAAACACCGACCATTTCAGGATTAGTGACACATTCTGTTTAGAAATAACTCCAGGGACAGTTTTTATATTTTATCTTTACACTGAAACCCAGTCAGATTTGCTTCAGCCTCAAAGAGCGTGTTTATGTAAAATTAAATGAATGAGGCAGTGAGCGGCACATTTTTTTTTCTAAATGGGAAATGGATTAAATTTAAATTAAATTTTAAAAATTCCATCAAATTCCAAGGAAATATAGTAGTGATGGGGTCTGCTGGTATCTGGGAAGTGAAAAAAGGAAAAAGAGAAAGAGAAACAAAAATGTGGAATCTTGAAAGCAAAATTTACCTTCCTCAAATTTTATTTTACCAAAGCCAGTCTCATATTAGATATTAAATATCTGAATATTAGTGCATTTGTTAATTAATTTATTTATTAAGGGTCCAATATCTGCTGAATACCAATAATGGCCCTGGGTTAAAATAGTGAACAGGCCAAATCAGGTATTGGCCAAGGCTTCATGGAGCTGTATTTCAGGAAAGGAGACAGATAATAATACTTAAATTACCATGCAAGTCAATGAATGCAGGCTCTACCAAGGTGCTGCAGGGTTGTTAGTAAAGAACGCTAAGGAGGTCTTTTACAAAGCGATCAATCTAGTCTAGAGTCAGTAAGCTGTTGAAAGAACTTTGGACTGAAAGCCACACAGTGTGTAGGAACTAACTAGATTCCTTGAAGTTGCATGGGTAATAGGGTGGGACCATTTTCATACCCAGAGAAATTATCAGGACTTTTTTACCTCCATGGTTTACTCAGATTTTGGAACCTTTAGGAATACACTTAGTCTGCTTAAGTTTTTCCATTTTAAAATAATATTCTTTTTAAACTGTCCAGATGTAAGTGAAATTGCAGTAATATCTACTGAGTCTCTCAGCTCTGAGATAGGGATCCTTATGTTTTTATTACTATACCCTAATGCCTAAAACAATGTCTGGAAAAAGGAAAGTTCTCAAGAAATATTCTTTGAATTAATTAATTAACTAAAAATATCTGAGAAAAACAGTTACCACTTCTCCATTAATTATTACATACTCTATAAGCATATACCAAAAAATGCTTACTTATCTTTTCATCTCTTTGCTGCAATTATCTTCTGAACATAATGTTTCAACTCCCCCACAAAATGTGTGAAAGCTTTGAAAGCAGGTGGACATTGACAATGTATCCCCTTGTTTCATGATGATTTGATTCAATGTGCAAATTATGTGGTTAATCATGCCAAAGTAATTCCTAAAGCCTGCCTTTTCTCTGATTTGCATATTGTCCTTTAAACAACGCCTGTGAATGCACAGTAAAAAACTGATTGGTATACTTATACAGCTTTATATACTCGTATTCAGAGTTTTATGATGTGATTATACTTGCTATTACTAGGATTCTTAAATAGAAAATCTGTCCTATTATAAATATTTTTTAAAACATTAGAATCATCTTGCTAAACATCAGAAATCATACGTGTGGTCAATTATTAATAATACTATGGATTATATATTTCTCATAACACTAAATCTTTGTGTAAATTTATCTCTCGACTTCTTAAATAACAATGTTCCTTTAATAATCTTAATTACCTTCTGAGGGTATCTCTGAATAGATAAACATTCAATGATGTGCTTTTACTATGAAAATAAAAATTTAGTTAAGAATATTTTCACTTCAGTTACCTAGAATGGACAGTCTCTTTTAATCATCCGTAGTCATGGAAAATAAATGGCAATAATAGGATATAAATAAAATGAAGAGTTGGAAGTAGCAATTGCAGATTTGTTTATAATCGATTTTAAAATAAAGATAAACTATTCTGATAAAAGTTTCTTTCTTGCTTACTAAAATGTCCTAGGGTGAAATATTAAAATATTAACCTATATCTATAATAATATATATTTATAGATATGAACATACCATTTATTAATTGACTAATCATTTTTTGCATGGATTAATAAGCATGCATTGTGGCTATGCATTTTCACAAGTTGAATGCCATAGTTTGGAATCATTAATATTTAATCGTTATGAATAATTCTAAATGTTATACAAGAAAAATGCTTGTATAATATAATTGCAGCATTGCTGTGGTGAGTTGTTCAACTCTCCCCTTCAAAAGTGAGTCACTCATCCCACCTACTACTGGGAGATTTGACTGCTGAGGTATCTGAACTGAATCTCTGTGTTGGAATTGCCCTCAGCCAAAGAAGGTGGCCTTGTCAAAGTCATGCCCCGTCTGCAGTCGGCAGCCTGTAACCAGTGACTGATTGTAGCGGTTCAAGGTGCAATGACATGAAACAGCCATTCCAATTTCAGTGCTGTCTGTAGGATCAACGGAGGCCTCTGTTGTGGCTATTAAAGTTCAGTCCTCCCCCTGGCCAATTTTACTTTCTTTATTCTCTCACAAGTATTGCTTCCCAAATTTCTGTCTCAAAATGTTTCCTAGAAAATCTGATAGTGGACACTTTGTGCCAACTGTGGTTTAAGGAATCTGACTCTAAAATGGATTTGAAGTTGATTGAACCACTAGCATGCTAGCTGTTTTTGGGAGCCCTGACATTATTGGTAGGTGGAAAAGTGACATCTCTGACACGCTATGAAGGTGGAGTAACAACAACAACATTCACTGGGTTGGAATACCAGAGGGAAAGAATGTAGCTTTGGGCACAATATCTCAAGTTTTTAAGATGGTCTGCATGTGAAGTAGTTATAAGGACAAGGAAATTGAATGGCTCTTGTTGAGTACCATTTATACACTGGAAAAAGACAATGAAAATCTGAGGCAAAAACATGAACGTGGAAGGGCTTCTTCAACAGCCTATCAAGCAACTATGATACCTTACAGCTAGAGGGCAGAAAAATTCAGAATTGTGATGAGGACTTGATTATAAGAGTAGTTGATCAACAGAGAATGTTGACTGTCAGTCCTGGCAAGCTAAGACATCAAGGTCAGGGCCCTGATTGGCAAGTGCACAACCTTGAGAGAGAATTCCTCAAAATTTGTGTCCTGGCTCCTCGCTCACCTCACCTTAGAGTTGGGCCTGCCCCTGAGAAGGAGAATCTGGCTGGCTAGTGCTGATGCTTTGGGGTGGGGGTGAGGGGGCTCAAAGAAACTGGTTTTACAAGTGTTGAAAACAATCTAAAATGATTCAACTGCTGTTACAGTAAAGAACTGCCACTACCAGAGTAAAGAATCACCACTTGAATGATATAGGGGAAAGAAAAAAAGGAAGCAGACAGGAAACCCACAATAGCAAACAGGAAGAACAAGTAATTTCTTCTCCTTCTAGCCTCATGCTCTCTCTCTAATGACACATATTGACAGATCCTATAGAGAGCCAGCAAACAAAGCAGAGATGTAGTCTGCAGAGTCCTAGCACCAAAATATAATACGAAGTTGAATCTACAAAGTTGAGTACAAAAGAGTAAAACTGAGAGACAATCATTTAGTAACTACTTTGATAGATTGACAGGAGGTAAAGCCTAATTGCAGTTAGTAGAGAAAACTTTAAGACAGTGAGTATATGAAAATCTTCAAGTTTCTGTAAATTGAGGCATAAAAATGGACCGTTAGATAAAGGAGCAGGAGAAATCAAAAGAAAAGTTTTAAGTAGAAAAGATAACAATTTTTAAGTAGAAAAGTTTGTTGAAAGGAATAATTGAATAAAAGGAAAAATACAAAGAAAACATCCACTATAAAAATGTAAAAATCATCAGAGTAATGCTCTTGAGTCGGTGGGATGAGGTTGGGCCTTGGACAGAGGCACAGGGAGTTTGAACATTCGTAATGATGGCAGAGTTTATTAGAATTGACACGCTTGATTTTATAGATGTGGTAGAATGAACAGGTAAGTGTCATTATTGCTTTTCCCAGTGAAGCAGAAAGCAAAGTTACCAGGGGAAAGTGAAAAGAGGAGACTGAGGTGTTTTTTAGTATTTGTTCAAAAGAGTGGTGGAAAGATATGACAAAAGAAAGGGCTGCCTTGCATTCACTGGTCATTAATTTAAAATGATATGTGTCAGGATGGTGTTTTCTCCAACTATATTCAACTATGAGAAGAGAGGGATGGAGTAGGTTGACATTTGTATAATGCTAAGATTGGGGTTTAAGAGAATACAGGGACAAAGGAATGACTATAATAATGAACTATTGACTCTAAGAAGACTAAAGTGCAAGTAAGAAGAAATGTGAGAGACAGGGTGAGAAAACTTTAGGGTAAGTGGATAATAAGTTTCATAAAATGACTGACAGAGAGACAGCTGGAGTATGCTGAAAAGAAAGCTTTATTGATGAACTTTGGAAGATAAAAATTAACCCATAAGCAAGCCAGCATACATTACACACACATTTTACTACTTACTGTCCAAGTGGTTTTGAGATAGAGGCAGATTTTCTCTATACCAGGGGAGTTTTACAATATTAGGTAGAAAGCAAAATGGTTAGATATAAAACAGGTTGATATGATTCACATCAACATAACATGCTAGATGTTTGTCACAAGCATATTATATTTCATTTTGTATAAAAGGAACTATAGAAAAACTGAGCCCCTGACTAGTTGCTCCGAGAGAATTTAACTGGAAAAGTAGGGGATGTTAAGCCTCTGCACCTTCAGAACTGAAACTATACATTATTGTGCCTATTTTAAACAATTTTGGGATGAAGCATATTCTCCTTTTCTGTACTAAAAAGCACAAGGACTGGGCAAAAATAAATTGAACAACTTGCTCAAGAAATATTTGCTTCTGAAAGATAAGAACAGCTAAGTAACTTTGGTCGGCAGAATTTCAAGATGACCTGCAATGACCCATGCCATTGCACAATCCCCTCCCCCTAGTGTGGGCAGTATTTATAAATTGATTTTAAACAATGGAATATGCCATAGGTGACGATATGTCACTGCTGTAGTTGTGTTATGTTATATGGCAAAGAGTGAAGGTATTTTGCAGATGTGATTAATGAGGGTCCTGAATCAGTTGACTTGGAGATAATTAAGAGGGAGGCTATCGTGGGTGGACTTGCCCTAATTACATGAGCCCTTTAAAAGAGGCACTGAGGGTCAGAGAGGGTCTCCTGCTGTCTTTGAAAAAGTAAGCTACCATTCCAGTTTTTGTCCACATGGCAAGGGACTGTGAAGGCCTTCATTTATGGCAATTATATTTAGGGCCTGGGCTTAATGTTTTTAAGGCAGGTCTTGCAAGGTAAGGAACTGGTTGGGTTGGGCAAAATTTATGATACAGTAGTTTTGGAGTTATAAGCAATAATGAGGTAAGGATCTCTGAGCAGATATTAATGAGAAAAGTGCAATATTTGATAGATATACTGACCTGAAAATGGCAGCAAGAAAGCAGGGAATTCCTACAAGCACAGGAATTGAGTCCTGCCAACAACCATGTGTGCTTGGAAGAGGACGCCCAGGTCAAAAAAGGAATGCAGTCTGGCTGACATCTAGATTGCAGACTTCTGAGACCTTGGACAGAGAACCTAGCTAAGCTATGCCCTGCTCCAAGGAAACCGTGAGATGGTAAATACTGTCTGTTTTAAGACAGCAAGATTGTTATGCAGTAATGGAAAACTGATATACTAAATTAAATGTCAATATATTTATCAAATATCACACTTTTCTCTTTAATACCTGTTCAGATATCCTTACTTCATTATTGCTTGTAACTCCAAAACTATTGTATCATAAATTCTGCCCAGCCCAACCAGTTCCCTACCTTGCAAGACCTGCCTTAAGAACATTAAGCCCAGGCCCTAAATATCTTTTCCATAAATATATTTTTCTGCATTCTCCTTTTTGAAATATCAGTGAGACCATCAAGTTGATGTTCTCTCTCATGCAATAGGTCTCATAAAGTGAGTTTTGCTTGAGCACATGTCAGGCAATCTTTTGGAGAGTCAACATTAATTTAGCCTCTAATTTTTTAAGTAATGCCAGCTAATAAAATAATTAGATGGTTAGATAGAAGAATGAAAAGGAGTTTAAATGTGTACTAAATACATACATACACACACACACACACACACACACACACACACACACACATAAATATAAAGTGAATTAAACATATGTTCTGTTTTTTTCCTAAACTTTTTTAGAATATTTCAAGTTATGGCTCATTGAGGGTAGGTGGTAAAGAGTTACAATCTGGAAATATGTTATGAATAACCCCATCATGTTTACTTCCATGGGGCTAATTTATTCTATTTTGATGTCTGTGGATTCATTTTCCACAGACATCAAAATAGAAAATTGTCCAAGTTGCCTGTGTATTCCCAATTGTTTTTTAGGGCAGAATGAAATTCACAGTTGTCTGTACAGAACTCAGTGTTCAAATGCACAGAAATAATTTATTTACCTTATACTGCTTTCCAAGAATGCAATTCTAAAATAATAAAAATAAGTAAAACATATCTGACTTTAAATTGTTACAATCATTATTTCATTAATTTCTTCAAAGGGAAATTGAAAGCATTATTTTTAAAGTTTAAATGCATACTCTAAACTTCGATGTTTTATGTTTACAAACAGCCCATGATGAGTTCAAATTACCTTAGTCTTAACTGACCTCACTAGTCCATGTTGGTCATTTGCTTCTTTTTACTAATAGATGCTTCAGAGTATCCTCACTAATGGACAGTCGCCATCTTCACTAATACACAAATTAGTGGTTGTACTTCTATTTACACAAACTATGTTAAATAAATCAGTGTTGTTTTCAGAAACACTGTTTCTTGTTGCTTACTGTATGGCTGGGCCTATATTTAGCACAATGGTACAGACCAGGGGTCAGCAAACTATGGCCTATGGTCCCAGCATAGTCCATTACTTATTTTTCTATAGTCTGTGAGCTAAGAATACTTTTACATTTTTAAATGATTGAATGATATTCATAACAAAAATAATAACATTTCTCAACACATAAAAATTATGTGAAATTCAAATATTGGAGTCCACAAATGAAATTTTACTGGGATCATGTCAACATACATTCATTTACATATTATTGATGACTATCTCCATGCTACAATGGCAGAATTAAGTAACTGGAACAGAGACCACATGTGGTGCTCTGGTCATCACTGTGCACTGCTGTTCAGTGCACTGCAAAATCACAGGGATGCAGTTATAGCTCACTGATATTTCAGGGGCCATGTGTCATTACCATAGCTCAACATTTTGTGTTATGCGTATATTTATGTATGATCAGTGCATATTCTTTATATCAAAACAGGAAAAGAAGAGGAAAGAAGTGGACTTTTAATGTTCTGTTGAGCCAGAGTTGAGTATGGATTAGTTGTTAACAAATCATATGGCAAAGCACTGCATTAATTAAGCAATGGCATTGCAACTGCCTTGAAAGAATTTTATCAGACTCACCCATCATAGCATTCTCCATTCATGAGAAAGCAATGATAAAAAAATTAGAAAATTTAAAATGGAATATTTTATCAGGGTAGAATTTTTTCCAAGAAAGCAAAAGAGAAAGAAAAGAAAATGAGGCTACAACCCAAGTTTCCATAAGTTTCCTTTGTTAAACAAGGAACGTCACTTACCAATAGTGAGTTGATTACATCATATTTGACTGCATGAGCTGAAGAAATTTGTCCATAGGAAAATAACTTGTTAAGTCTATTAACGTTTAGGCAAGAATTGTTGTCTGAATTGTTGAGAGCATTGGGAAGAACATCAAAAGGAAAACAAGACAAATTATTATGAGTAATTATCCTCGGTTCATGATGTTACCAACACTGTTGCTTTTTTCTTTCAAGGACACAATGCAGAGTTTGATTTGACTGAAGCATTACCCTCTATAAATAATCTGTAAAGATATTTTCAAAGTTTAGAAACTCTAATTCAGTACATAATTAAGTGGAATCCCCTAAGATTTTTAAGTGTTGGTATTAAAAATGTATGTGAAGTAGAAAAAGACATAGTTGAACACATTTACAAAGCTTATGAAAAATACAAGGAGTGCAAAACATGACTTTTCATTATATTATTAACAGATACTTTATGGAAAACTCTCAAATATATCATGTGTTATTGACCCAGTACTGGCAGTGATAAACTTCCTTTGCTCTTATGAACTTTAATATCCTGATTCGTTCCACCAAAGAACAGTTTGATGGCCTAGCATTGTGTTTTTTTCATTTGTGAAGTTTTTAGCTCAAGGGCAAGACAGATGTTTTCTGAAGTAGAAGAACCACCCTCAGATACTAATATCAAATACCAAATGGCTTTGGAAATTAGTTTTACCTTCAGATTTGATAATATTAATGAATTAATACAGACTTACAAGACAAAACAATGCTTATATGTGACACTCATACTACGGTAGTCATTTTGACAACTAACGTTTTTTAATCACAACTAATGTCTTGCTGCTTTATTTACTTCCCATGCTGTCAAAAGTTAAAATGAGAAGCAAGATCCTCTTTTCCATGCAAATTATAGCTGATGCATTTGCTCAAATTACATTTCCATTAACATTTTTCAAACTTCAACACAAATGCAAAAGAAATTTGTGTGTTTAAAAATCGATTTAACTTTGCAATTGAGAGACTTCCACCTACTCTTCAATTGGAGGGATTAATCTACAATGCAATGACATGCTGAAAGGCAAATACTAAGAGAAGAGCCTAGTACATTTCTCTAAATCCCTTTTAAGTGATGAATAAAACGAAACTAAAATCACATGCTTGCAAACTGATATCAGTATCGTCAGTGTTTGGCATTACCTCTCTGTATGAAAAGACATTTTTAAAGCTGAAACATAAAATTTTATTGTAGCTCAGCATTAATAGATGAATATTTGTTATCAATTTTGGTGATTGGGAACACTAACTTTGAACCCCAAAGGAGCAAAAAGTAACCTCTCTGCAAATAATTATATTCTTCTCATAATAGATCTATATGTATTACAAAAAATTGTACACAATTATGGTTATTTAAATTTCATCAAAAATTTCAGAAAATTTTCTCTGTTTTATGATTACTTATGTAATATCCCAGATTTCAACTCTTGGTCTACAAAGCCTCAAATATTTACTATTTGGGTCTTTACTGAAAAAGTTTTCTGACCTCTGATAGCTGAAAGACCACAGAAATTAAATATAAAGGGATAAATACCAATATATGCTAAGGTTTTTAATGTGTCAAATGAGAGACATTGACAATAAAGAATGTTGGTGTGAATGACGGAAGACCTCTCAAGGGAAGTTGGATTTAAGTTGTGCTTTTGCAGGTGGGTAGGAAGGAGGCAGAAGAAAAAAGCGTGAAAGAAGTTTCTTCATGCAAGGGACCTGACGCACACGTACACAAAAGACAAAAAGGCAAAAACGCAGCAGTTATGTTTAAGAAGCAATGAGATAGGCAATTGGAGTAGGTAAAAAACTTACTTCACTTAGAAGGGTAAGAAAGGTAGGTGAATGGACAAGTTTATCAAGGCTCTTGAATGCCGTGTGTTACAGACTGAGTTTGTATATTGGCACTCTATCCTCTCAATATAATTGTATTAAGAGGTGCGATCTTTGAGAGGGAGCTATGGTTTGGTGAGGCTATGGGAGTGGAACCCTTGCAAATGGGATTAGTGGCCTTTGTAAGAGTCATGAGAGTCATTGCTGCTTCTCCCTCTCTCCGCCACATCAGAATACAAGAATTTGGCATTCCACAAGCTAGAAGAGGACCCTAACCAGAATCCGACAAGTCTGCACCCTGATCTTAGACTTCCAGTCTTCGCAACTGTGAGAAATAAATTTATGTTTATAAGCCACCCAGATTATGATATTTTTGTTATTGCAGCCCAAGCTTGCTTAGACACCAGATTTATTTTGTAGCGGTTAGATTCATGGCATTGAGAGCTACTCCCATGTGCATATTTTTGTTTGTTCTTCACAACTTTAAATAGCTTATTTTTCTTGTTTTCCCCAACTCCTTCAGACAAAATAGAGTCTAGGAAAATGATTTAATAACAAAGAAAGATTAGTATTACAGCATGGCAGAAAGAACACAGTTAAAAAATATTGGACAGTAATTTCATCCTGGTGTTATATGGCTCAAGGCAGCTGTAAATTTTGTGGGTTCTAAACTATGATATGTTATATGTAAAAAAAAAAATTAACTCTATAGTTTCAGAGAAAGAAGTGAAATATTTGATTTTTAAAAATTTAGTTTGGTAGCACATAGGTGCAGAACATGCCACAACTAATGATAGCACTGATCAAAATAATATTTATTTTTAACCAGTCACTTTTATTGGTTTCTGATCATAATTAATGTTTAATCCAAATACAAGCTCTTGTTTTCAGATTGTGGTAGAAAATAATTTGAAAAGAAATGAGAAGGGGTGGAAGGCACAGCACTGATAGCTTCTCCTGCTTTTCAGTGTCTCAGTTCTGATACCATCTCCAGGTAGGTTGGAGATTGACTTTGGAAAAGCTGTCTCTGTGAAGCATGAGAAGATTTGTTTAGCCCTTTCCCCAACCCCAGTTGTCTTTATCTTGGAGAAAAGATTTATTAAAGCAATTTAAAAAATGGCTGTGCCCTAATCTGTGAACAAATGCTTAGCTAATATCCATCCCATCTAATTATTAATTAAAATGGCCCATTCATAACAACTGTAACACAGAAGAAAGGGTATCTGGTTATGTGAAATTTTACTATAAAACAAACTTTTGCCTGTATTCATTTATTTAAAGACACTGGAATTGAAAATATTATTTTTCATTAGTGAACATAACATTTGCTTGAAAATGGACCTATTTTATTACATCTTGAATTTATAATGCAAATGAGTATATAAAAGTGGGATCTGGGGTTAAAAACATTTTGCTACCCCTCTAAACAAAGAAAATACTTTGGTTTAGTGAACAAAGCAAATGGGAAAACATTATGCCATTATTGTTATTTAAGTCTTTGTGATATTTGATGAACTGTGGCTCCAAAGTTCTACCTTCAGGCTTGTTCAGCAACATGAGGGCTGACACAGATTAATGTAAGTTCTTAACATCTTATTTTGTGCAGAGCTACTTTATTTGTATGAAATTATCAAGTGTATAATTTAAATGTAAATGATTTCATCGTATTATTATTTCCCTTATCCTGTGAGAAGGATTTTGAGTAGAAGACTAAGTTTATCAGTGACTTTTTTGCTCAGGTAGAGAAAAGATGCCACAGATACTATGAAAATGGAAGAAAACATTCAGATGTGTGAATTGAGGCAGTAGAAATCAGTAATCGAATAGAAATTAAAAGAAGAGAATTCAGACAGACTTTTAGGAAAGGACTATAAAGCTAGAAAATTGGGGCCCAGATAGCCACATGTGAAGGATACAGAGCCTTGTTGATCTTAGGCAGATAAATACTCAACATACCAAACTTTCCTGAGACTAACTGAGTTCTGGGGTCAGGGAGAAGATGGACATATTTAAATAAAGATTGTATATCTGAGATTTTAAAAAAAATAAAAATGAAGTGTATAGGTTACCTGGTGGAAAGAAAAAAGGAAAAGGACTAGTCTGTAATGTAGGAGCTAGACAAGTTCTATGTCTGAGAGACGAGAGTGTCTCAGTGTATTACCTAAGGATATTTATATTTTGTGTATACATTTATATACACATAAACACATACACATACACATATGAACACACAAACTTTCTGTGATCAAACAGTACTTTCCAAATATGTTTGGCCATGTAAGCTTTTTTTAATGGAGTATTTTGTGTGTAAACATCATTTTATAAAATAAACTTTGGAATTTAGATACCAGGCTTCATCTCATGACAACAGTAAAATCCTTGAGTTAGCAATTCAATCTTTGGTATCTCTATATTCCCAATGCCTGCATATGGTGAATACTCAGCAACACTTGTTGACCCTCACTGATTGGCTCAGTAAACTAGCTAAGCTTGCATTAATTCTTAATACCTGTACAAGTAAGAAAACAGAAGGAGAATAAAGTTGTAAGTTGTATGAACAAGGATCAGGGAAATTAAATGCAGATCTGTTTGAGTCCAGTCTGGAACATATTGTTGTGCTACTCCAGGGAGACCCCATCTACAAAGAGTATAATGTGCCTGGCATGCTCAGGCACAGCTCCAAGAAACAGCATCATCATTGTGTGCCACCCAAATCTCCTCACACGTCCTTGAAAAGCTGTGCACTTTTCATTCTTCTGTTGGACAAGGGTACCCTTGCCTCTCTGTCCTCTCCCACTGCCCATCTCTAGCAGAAGTAGATGGGTCTAAGGGAATCTCTGTGGATATTGGTCCTGGTTTGGGCATCCACGAAGGATTTAGTCCTGAATATGGGACTTTTAGAAGGTCTGGTTATTTCTGAGACACCATAGCATTTCTGTTCAATTTGCATCATCTCTAAGGAGCACAGGAATATGGCTCAACTGGTACTTTTGGGTCTCTCCCAGAACAGTGCTTCTCAGACTTTAGTGTTTATGTGAATGACTTGAGGATCTTATAAAAAAACAGATTCTGATTCAGTAGGTCTGGGGTGTGGCTGAAATTCTGTATTTCTAATAAGTTCCAAGATGATATCCAAGCTGCTGGACTCCACACCATCTGCAGTAGTAAAGCCCTGGAGTCTATTGAAAATCTTGAGGTGGATACTGCCCTACACTTGAAATGTAGAATATTTTTGATAATATTACTATGATCAGTGGGACATATTTTTCTCCTGAGTTGTGGAGTCCAGGAGTGAGCAAGACCTGCTTTCCTGAGGTTGTCACTAAACCAATTGCTCCCGAGTTGTGCAGAGACTCTTTATAGTTTCTACCTCATTGTGACTCTGACATTGGAAGCTTATTTTCAAATAATATGGAATTCTTTGGTGAGCGATTAGAGGAAGCTTTGATATGACTAAAGTATTTGAGGCATTTATTAGATTAGTCCCATTTCAAACTAAAAAGCAAAAAAAGACTTATCCAGTTCAGTAGCATGTGATCACCTATTATTTCAAAGATGATTAAGATATCCCTGTTCTGTGGAAAGTATTATCTGACAGAGATAAAGCCTAAATAAAAATAGAATTATAAGACAATGTAGTGACTATAAAACAATATTGCTACATACAAAATACTATGGGTGCAAAATAGAACGTGGAGGTAATTCTGTGTGGGGCAGTTAGGGAGAACTTCAAAGGGACAGAGTGGAGAAGTTGGCAGAGGCATTTCTAGGCAACTTGAAGAGCGTAGTCTGCAGCACAGAGTAGAAATGCAAGTGTATTTGGAGAACCATATCTCATAATGCATATAAAGTTCTAGCTTGGAATTGTGATAATGGGAAGATGGGATAAGGTGAGTTTGGGGAGGAAATACAGGACCACATGTTGGGGAGAGCTTTGTATATTATGCTAAAGGATATTAATTTTATTTAATTGTCAAGACAGAGTCATTAATAGTTATTAATTATGAAAGGTCATATGAGACATGTGCAATAGAAAGTAACCTTGGTGGGAAAAACAGGGGAGAGACTGGTAACATTGGTGTGTAGGGTTGGAAAGAGAGATTGGACTCATAGGAACCAGTTTTAAAAAATTATTATAATAAGGGTGATGGGCCCTGAACTAAGACAAAGAACATCTATAAGATGGAAAGGAAAAAACATTCCAATTCATGGAATGAAAAAGAGGTCAGAGCTGAGGACAGGGTGATAAAAGGAGACATTTTTGGTACGATAGAAATGATACTCTTTTTTTAGAGTTGACAGTGACTATAAAGAGCATTTGGTAATATGATAGGGTTCTCTATGTTATAGTGCATATTTAAAACATTTACTTGCTTTTTAAATTTAGGTTGCATTTTTTTCTGTGACCAAGAGCACAGATGCAGATTCAGCGGTCCTTTCAGCCCTCCCAAATGGACAAGGGCTGCATCTGGGGAGACTGGTTGCATCATAGTGACATGAGATGAACTGTCTGAGACATGAAGGGAAACTGTACTCCATCTCAGGACCTTGCTTAGGTCAGCTTGTGTATAACCAGCCTATGTGAATTCCTGACTGTCATTTTTTTCTGCTTGTATTGTTTCTTGATCACTTAAGAGGCAGACCTCTTTTTCACATAGATTCTAATCACATGTTCTTCTTTTTTTCTTGGCCTTTTTCCCAACCTCTAAAGCCATCCATAATGATCAATACCAAGGAAATTTTCTTTGTGTTCCTTTTCCAAAAAAAGAAAAAGAGGCAGAAACAGATGGATTCACAGATTGAGGTTTACATAAACTAAACTTTATGGTATTTCCCTTTGGAGTTAAACTAGAAATGCTGAATTATGTGTTGTCTATTTGGTAGAGAGACCCTTGAAACTATAAAGTGAATCATTATTTTATTATAGGATTTGTTTTATTTAATAAATGCTCCCTTTTTGTTAGAAAATGATTTTTGGAAACCTCAAAGACACAAAATCAATGTATATAATCTGAGAAAGTTGAATATACTATGGCAAAACCCAGGGAAAATAAAATGTTTTGGTATTTTATATATAAAAGCTATGCAAACTATTTAATGCAACAAGTATTTGTTGAAACTTTTCTTATATACTTCACTGACATGGGTTCTACGAGTATCCAAACAAATAAGACAGAATTGTTAGTTATGATAGTTTTACAGTGCAGTTAAAGAGAGAAGGAGGGGACAGGGAAGGAGGGAGGGAGGGAGAGAGAAAGAGAGAGAGAGCGAAAGAGAGAGATTGATTTATCCAAATGTTGGCATGGTATGTGAATTTCACATGAATACAAATAGATCTAATGCAAGCCAATGAATGGACTTTGAAGAGGATTCCAGAATAAGATTGGTATGAAGGGGGCTCTGTAGAAAGTCAGGATGCTGCAATACTCTATCTTATTTTGTAATATTTTAAAAATATTTTCTCCATCAGAGCTGTAACACTTTAAAATACGTATTTAAATAACTTCTCACAAGTACATTTCTTGCATACCTTTTCCATCCACTCAGTTTTTTTCTGCCTCTCCACTTCTTTTATTACTATGTTGCATTTTTTCATGAATTCCTATGAGAAAGGCCCCATTTTGTAGGATTCATGCCTGTTCATCCATCTTCCCCAGGGTGACCCTCTTCAGATCAAGTCTGAGTCAATGCATTTTCAGAGACCCATTAGACTGCAAGTTCCTTGGAAGCAGGAATGATCTCTTTTGTTTGTTTGTTTGTTTGTTTGTTTTGCTTTTTGGTATGTGGGTAGCTCCCTGACTGGGAATCGAACCCAGGCCGCAGGGCTGACAGCGCCAACGCTGAAGCCTTAAGCCACTACTCCATCAGGGAACTCCATGATCTCTTTTTTACCACTGACTTCCTGGCTTATCAAGAAGATGTGCTTTGGGTTTACTCTTCATTAACAACAACAACAAATACATTTATCCTTTAGAATGTAAATATTTGTTTTATTTAATGTTGGCTTAAAATACCAATCCCTGTCAACAAAGCTCTCTGTTGCACTTGTGAGCACCCAGAGGGCATATCTGTGATGGAAAGCATTCCTAGATGCTTTTTAAAATAATGATGCTTATGACAAAAGACTTTCTTCTGTAATAAATGTTATGGCATCTTATAAGTTAGGAAACTGATGTGAATAATTTAAAAATTATTGGGCCTACACAGTAGAAAGCAGTAAAAGTAACTTGTTGTTTGGTGCTGTAATCAGAACACCAATACATATTTATTACTTCATTCCTAATTAAACACCAGTATTTTCAAAACATTAGCATTGCTAAGCATTTTTTAGCCCAAATATTATCTTTTTTTGCCTGCATAAAGGTTTATCTTCTCCTGTGGATCAACACCTTGCACAATGTTCCTTTATTTATCAATAGAAAACTTGGGCTTTCTGCTTTGAACTGTGTATATTTTTCCCCCCAAAATAACTAGTGTTGTAAGTAAATTTTTATCAAGTTTCACAAAGTCTAGAAACTTTTATTTGTCTTCCATTTGCCAAGTTAACTGATACTTAAAAGAATCGTTCTACTTCACAGTCATGAGTTTCTTGGATCTCTCCCTCCTCTGTTACCAGTGCCAAAACTTCTAGAATAACTAAACTAATCTTTATGTAAATAGAAACATGCCCCACAGTGCTCTGCAGCTGCTATCAAGATGAAAATACCCATCTTTTCACCTCACTCAGCTTATATCCAGCTAAGCAGCATCTGTAGTCTAACCTCTTTTGCCTCCAAACATAGAATTTTAATGGTTTAGTTCATCTTCACAAAGAAAAATATTTGTTTATTTTTTTTCACATTCCCAGAGTGTCTAAAGTATTAGCAGGATCAGATATTAACAATTCATCTTATACAGTTCCCAAGGAACCCTTCCTAATTTGAGCATGTTTGCTTTTGTATGGTGTGATCACAGTCAGCCATTGTTGGTGTCTTTGGGTGTAAGGAATTATTGGCTATATTCCTAATTCATTGCTAGGAAGATGCCTTGGGTTGCTATTTAGCCAGAATTATTCTGGTTTGTATTATTGAATGAGGCAGAGGTAAAAGCTCTCTGGACCATTGCCATGGGAACTAGGACCCTTCTCCCGGCTGACAATTGTAGTTTGATAATACAGCCATCTAAGATAGGAAGTTCTAGTGTTATTTCAGAATATAACTGGTATAAACGTACAGAAAAAGAACATGCGATTAGAGCTGAGAATACTAAAGGAAAATTCAGTGTAGCCAGTAACGTCAAAGTCTAGATGGGTCTGCTATCTTCAGTAGATTTGTTTTTTCTTTTTAAATTTAAAGCTATATATGTGACTTCACTTGAAGTACCTGAATGTCAACTGGAACAAATTAGTTCACAGTTAAAAAGATAAGTATAAAAATGAATATGACTCAGAGTTGGGAGTGGGACATGTGGGAGCAATAGTTTGAAATCAAGAAGCTAGTTTGTAAAAGTGTGTTATATAACATAAAATACAGGGTGATCCAAGTATTATCTTTGTAACTACTGATGTTAATGTATGTGAGCAATTTGTATCATTTTAGAATTATATATATACATATTTATGAAGGAGTATATATACACGTTCATATTTATGAACGAGTAATATATAGATAGATAGATTATGTATATATATAATTTTTTCTGAGTAAAACACTGTGCTGGACTATGCACATTCAAGAAGAAAAACCTCTTTTTTTCTTTTTATCATGTATATTCTGTATCAGTAAGCTCTTTCTCATGGCAGAACATCTGAAAACTTGAGCTAGGGGTAAAATGGTCCAAAGTGAAGGATTAAACCTCACAGTTATACAGTTAGACCTTAGCCTTAGTCTTGAAATTGATCTATTTTCAAAAAATTGTCTGTACATATCAGCTCATGAAATGAAGAAACAATAAAGAATTATCTCAAGAAGTAACATACTGTTTTGCTCCCCTCCAAAACTAAAAAAAAAGGTAATATGTTTTGAAAGCCATATTTGTGAAAATAAAATTTGAAGTTTTATTTGTGGATAATTTTCAAACTGATTATGACAGGCAGAATTCCCACAACCCTCCCAAATCCCTCACTCATAGTATACAGATTCTGTTTGATTTCCAGGGCTATACCTGTGAAAGATTTTTCTTCCAAGATCAGGTTACATTATAGGTTACAGTTAACCTCAAGACATAGAGATCATCTGGATGATGCCTGACCTAATCACATGAGCCACTTAAAGCAGAGTTTTCTCTGGGTGGTCTCAGAAAGGGAAATCAGAGAGAGTCAAAGCATGAGAGGGGAACAAAGCTATTCTCTGTTGCTGAGGTGGATAAGGACACTTGGCAGGGACCTGGAAACAGCCTCCAGGAGCTTAGAGTTGTCCTGCATCCACAGCTAGCAATACAACTGGGACCTCAGTTCTGGGGAATGAAATCTGCCAACAATCTGAATAAGCTTGGAAGCAAGTCCTTTATCAAGAGTTTCCGAATAAGGATGCAGCTCAGTTGACTCTCTTTTCAACCTGTGAGATCTTGAGCTGAGAACTCAACCCTGCTTTGCATGAGCTATTGACCTATGAAATTATAAGGCAATAAATGCATGTCATTTAAGGCCATAAAGCTTGGCACAATTTGATATGTAGAAATATATAAAAATATGTAGAAAGCAAATACATTGACTTTTCCCAACATGATTGTTTTGTGTCTTGACAGTCATAGACTTAGAAAATCAGAACTAGCCAAGAACAAAATGATGATAGTAGGGGGCAAGTCTTCCTCTCTTGTATCATATTTGTTTAGATTTGAAGAGAGAATCAAATATTATTGTCTGTGTAAACTTCTACAGATTACTCTTTAATAAACTGGAAATTCATTGTATTAGTGCTCTTCAATAGTGGTCTATCTATCTATCTATCTGTCTATCTGTTTATCTATTTATCTATCTATCATCTATCCATCAAGAGAGATTGATTTATTGTAAGAATTTGGCTCACATGATTATGGACGCTGAGAAGTTCCAAGACCTGCCCTTGGCAAGCTGGAGACCAAAGAGAACCAATGCTGTAGTTGCAGTCTGAATGCCAGCAGTCTCTAGACCAGTGGTTCCCAATGTTCCTAACGCCGCGACCCTTTAATACAGTTCCTCATGGTGTGGTGACCCCCAACCATAAAATTGTTGGTAGTTGCTCTCTACTTATGTGTGACTGGTCCGCGTAAGTACATTATGGCACGAACCCTGTCACATACACCTGTATTTGTACGGGGTGTACGTGATGGGGTTCGCATGATGATGTCATTACACCAGGTACTTACATGTGAGCGTATCTGCATGTGGGCGGACCCGCCTGGAGATAGATAGAGGAGCGGTGTCTTGCTTCCTAAGACCATCGCAAATATGTGTTTTCTGATAGTCTTAGGCGACCCCTGTGAAAGGGTCATTTGACCCCCAGAGGGGTCATGACCCATAGGTTGAGAATCGCTGCTCTAGACAGAGGGAAAGCCAATGTTTCAGTGAAAGTCTGAAGGCAGGAAAAAAACTGATATTTCATCTAGAAAGAAGTTCTTTTTACTCCTAGAACTGTCAACAGTTTTACTTTATTATACCTTCAACTGGTTAGATGAAGCCCACAAACATTAGGGAGAACAATCTGCTTTACTTAGTCTACCAATTCAAATGTTAATCTAATCCAGAAGTACCTTCACAGATATATCCAGCATGTTTGACCAAGTGTCTGAGCATCCTGTTGCCCAATACCTTGACATGTAAAATTAACATGTAATCTCTTCTATCAAGAATTATAATTTTATAATTAGTGCTCACACGTACTTCAATGTGTAATTTCCATATTCTGGTTTTTGGAAAGAAACAACAATAGAAAAAAAAGTGAGAGTAGAAAGTGGTGGGGTAAGACGAGAGAGAGAAGCAGAGGGAGAGGAACAGGGAGAGAAAGAGTGAGAATGAGACAGAGAGAAGGAGAGAGGGGAGGGAGGGGAGAGAGAGAGAAAGAGAGAGAGAGAGAAGGAGAGAGGGGAGAGAGGGGAGAGAGAGAGAAAGAGAGAGAGAGAGAAGGAGAGAGGGGAGGGAGGGGAGAGAGAGAGAAAGAGAGAGAGAGAGAAGGAGAGAGGGGAGGGAGGGGAGAGAGAGAAAGAGAGAGAGAGAGGATACAGAGATAACAGAAAGCCACAAATCTTTATCTAAAAATGTCAAATAGATGATTTGCTATGCTGGCAATGAAGCAGTAGCCTTGCACATATTCTTCAGCCCCCTTCATGTGGCATTTTTCAATTTTAAATGGTGTCATAAAACTATTTATATTTCTCTTCCTCTCACACTTAAATAAACACTGATCTATAACAATAGGCCCAAGAAAAGCTAGACTGACTCTTGATTGTTTGTTATGTATTACTAAATTCTTATTAGTTTTATATTGTTAGTTTCAAAGCATTCATTATTGGTTAGTTATTAGTCCTGTGCTTTCTTGTTGGTTCCATAGATCATATTTAAGGTCTTCAGAAACTTTGTAGCCATGTCATTTTAACTGTCAGTGACATTAATTTACATCCAAAAGAATATGAAAATGTTTGGGGGAATCACAAATCATCTTATTTCAATACAAGGAATTTGATCATTCTTTAAAAACATTAACAGATGATAATATTTGTAATCTGACTATAAGATGTAATATTTTTTTATACTACAAGACCATAGTAAACCAAACAGCATGGTATTGGCCTAAAAACAGAAACATAAATTCAATGGAACAGAATAGAACCCCAAAATAAATCCATGCCCATATGGTCACTTCACCTATAACAAAGGAAGCAGGATATACATTGAGGTAAAGACAGTCTTATTCAATAAATGGTGCTGGAAAAACTCTACAGATACATGCAAAAAAATGAAACTGGACCATCTTCTTAACTCCATATACAAAAATAATGTCAAAATGAATTAAAGACTTAAATGTAAGACTTAAATAAAACTCCTGAAAGAAAATATAAAAAGGAAATTCTCAGACATTACCCTCAGTAATATTTTTACTGATATATTTCCTTGGGAAAGGAAAATAAAAGAAAAAATAAACAAATGGGACTACATCAAACTAAAAACTTTTTTCACAATGAGGGAAACCATTAACAAAATGAAAAGACATCCTATTGAATAAGAGAAGATATTTGCCAATGATACATCTGATAAAGAGTTAATATCCAAAATTTATAAAAAAAATCAAACTGAGCACCAACAACAAAACAATACAAAGCAAAGCAAATCAAAGCAACACAAACAAAAATTGTCTAATTGTAAATAGGCAGAGGACCTGAATAGACCTTTCTTCAAAGAGGACACAAAGATGGCCAACAGACATATGAATAGATGCTCAATGTCACTAATCACCTCACACCTGTCAGAATGATCATCATCAATAAATCAACCAACAGCCAGTGTTGGTGAGATGTGAACCTAAAACTAATAATAAAAAAAAAAATTAGTATGTTTTTTACTAAATTACTTTTGCTTATACTAATCAATTTCCAAATTCATATTTCTCATATAACAAAATTAGTAAAGTATTTAGAATTTATATTCATTGATGTATTTGATTACCAAAAAATTTCTGTAATCTAAATTTCTTAAATTTATTACTTTATATTTAGTTTCTATTTTAGATATGACTGTAATTAATTCAACAAGCATTTCTTGATTTCATTCATTTATTCAGCAGATGTACTATGTGTGGGACCCACCGTTGGGTTCTAATTACAAAGTGGGATAGATACAAGGGCTGTCGGAAAAATATCCAGCTGTAAATGCCCCTATTTGTCATATGATATGGATGGATACTTTCTGGACAGCCCTCCTGTAATTTACATATGTATTTGACAATCTCCAAAGTGCTCTATATATAAGGATGAATAAGATATGATTCCTTCTGTCATAGTTTGAGTTTTGCAAATGAAATGTGCAAGTCATTTATAGTGAAGGATCCCTGTGAAAGATTAAAGAGAGGGAGATAGAAAAAGTGAGGAAAGCCTAGACCATAATGCAGGTTTAACAGAGGAGTGGAAAGGAAGAGTCTGAGATTTTAAGGAAGGGTTTATGAAAATTCTAAAGAGTCTAAGAAACTTTGGCCAGGTTGATGGAGTGTCCTCAAGCCATGGCCTCCGTTTGTATCCCACTGTGCTCAGGTATTGGCTACGAGCAGCCCACCGGAAGCATGGCCTCAGCACAAATGTGAGGGTAGATTCAGAAGGGCTGCAGCTAGGCTTAGTCAGTTATGCTCTCAATAACAGAAGTGGTAGATATTCATGGTCACCAGAGCCTACCCCACACCACAGATCTACTTCTCCCTGCATGTTGGGGGAGCAGATTCTTCATGGTTTCCATGACCTATTACCTGAGGGCAAGTTTGGGAAGGAGAGGTTGGTGGGATGAATTGCACCCCTTATTGTTGTTGCAGTTGGTCTCGAGATTGCAACTGGTATTCATCCTCTCTCCTTCACTTCACTACACATTTTGTATTACGTTCACCCTTAGTTACCAGCTCATCTGGCTTATCTGTTGTAAAGATCCAGACATTCTACCTGAGATACAATTGACTCCTTGCTAATTTTACCCTTTCAGGCTGGGTTACTACATGTGTCAATCACAGTTAAGATAGGGAATGTTACTAAACCAGGCAGTACCCAGGTGATCACTTTGGTTCTATGTGCATTCCTCCTTAACTCTATTGTGTAAAAGAAGCCCACCTTGTCTTGTTGATCAGAGTCAGGTACCCCTCCCACAATGATGTCCTTCCTCCCTTGACTGATGCTCTCTAGATACAAGGAGTCCAAAGTACCTTGGTAACAACCATAGTGATATCAATGGAACCCTTTCTGTGCTCTCTGGAAAGAGTTTGCTTTCCTTAGGGACCCAGACCTCTAACCTTTAGAGCCTAAAATATGAGCATCAGAGATGCAGGGATAAGAAACACCAATTCCCCAGTGGGTACTGACTAACAGTAGCTAACCTTACTGGTCCTCAGACATTTAACAGATTAGTATGTGTGGTTGCTAGGGAGTATTCAGCTGGAGGATCCATCAGGTTCTTTTATCACTCCCACTTTACCCCAATTCATATCACGCTGTTTAACCCACTCACCTTCATGTCTGCTGCTGGGGTTTTAGTTGTTGCAGTGTGTGGTTAGACCCTTTAGTACTAATGAGAATTATGGAAACAATATTGTGGTGACATTGGGGATTGAGCTCTCATACTGTGTTTTTTTCTTTACCTTCTGAGACTGTCCAAGTCTAAGTAGGACATTTTCTTTCCATCTGGCTGTTTCACGGCCCTACTACCCATGTTAAGAAAAAGGTCTCAGTATATTTAGCACACACTGTTTAAAGTCATTCTGGACACTATTGTGATTTAACAAGTCCTTCAGTCACCCTCACTCATGGCTCTAGTACCTTAGCTCCAGCATTTCTGAGCTTGACATTTAAACTTTTCTGTTTATTTCTCATTGAGACCCTCTCTGCTTATAAAGCCACATGGTGTATGCCCAGCAGGGATTTCCTCAATTTAACCTCTTATTGTGTATTTCTTCCAGAAATGTCCTTCATATCTTCCAATAGTACTATTGATTTATTTTTTTCATTTCCTTGGATATTTCAATGGGAATTTTTTCCTAAAGTCAGGAGAAATAAATGAGTGAGCTAATGTCATCTTGGAACAGTCTCACATTCAGAATAATTTTTGCAATTTCTTCACATATAATCTGTCAATCCTATTGCAGTAATTTTTAATACAAATTCTTCAATACATTAAGTTGACATCCTGTGGCATTTAATTTTTTCATTTGAAACATTGTACAATTCTTTATGTATTTTTATTATCTATTACATTTCTAAACAATGTTTTTGAGGTTCTAAATAATAATTTTGGAGGCTCTTTCTTTTATCCAGGGTATGGCTGATTTTGTGTGTGTGTGTGTGTTTGTGTATAAAATCAGTGATAAGTCAATAAGAACAAAAGATTGGTTCTTAAAAATCTGTTTATGCTAATATTGGAGAACCCAAGTGACAAAGAGAGACTTAATGTTATTTTTAGCTGTTATATCCTTTGGATAGTGACATAACTGGAACATATTGAAACTCTCAATTTTTGACAACGGGTAATCAGTTAAATCCTCATTGTCTGCATTGCAGGGTGCTTCTCCATGGGCAGAACACAACTAAAGAGTCATGGAGAGAGAAACAGAAAAATTAGGCCATGAAATATAAATGGGATGTCTATGACTTAATCGCAGAATTATTTTAATTCTAGTGAATTAAAATTTTAAATTGTTTAAAAATAATAGAGTACTATCTACACTTTGTAGATGGTTTGATGTAGTGATTATGAATTTAAATTTTATATATTATTGAATGCTAAATAAATTCAGATATTGGTTGGTTGCTTTTATTTTTTGTAGCAACAAGATATAATTGTTTTAATTATATTTTGAATTATATGTATATTTTTGAAGACTTTATTTTTTAGAGTGGTTTTAGGTTTACAGTAAAATCGAGAGGAATGAACAGAGATTTTCCATATACCCCCTTCCCCCACATATGCATAGTCTTCCCCATTATCTACATCGTTTACCAAGGACGAACTACACTGACATCAGTTTACATAGTTTACATGAGGCTCACTCTTGGTGTTAAACATCAGTGGCTTTAGACAAATGGAGCTATCATTACAATGTCATGTATTGTATTTTCACTGTCCTAAATATTCTTGTGGTCTGCCTATTTATCTCCTTCATCCCCCACTCCTGGCAGCCACTGATCTTTTTGTCTCCATAGTTATGCCTTATTCAAAATGTCATATATTTGGGATATACAGTGTAGCCTTCGCAGATTGGCTTCTTTCACTTAGTAATATGTATTTAAGTTTCCTCCATGTCTCTTCATTACTTGGTAGCTTATTTTCTTTAAGCACTGAATAATATTCCACTGTCTGGATGTCTCAGAGTTTATTTATTTATTCACCTACTGAAGGACATCCTGGTTGCTTATATGAATGAAACTGCTGTAAACACCTGTGTATAAGTCTTTGTGTGAATGTTAGTTTTCATCTCCTTTGGGTAATTACCGAGGAGTATAATTTGTTGGATTATATGATAAGAGTATGTTGAGTTTTGTAGGAAACCACCAAACTGATTTACCAAGTTACTGCTGTACCTTTTGACTTCCCACCAGCGATATATGATAGAGTTTCTGTTGTTCCACATCCTTCCCAGGATTTGGTGGTGTCAGTGTTCTGGGTTTTGGCCATTCTTATAAGTGTGCAGTGGTATTTAATCTTCATTTTAATTTGCATTTCCCAGTGATGTGGAATGTCTTTTCACATTAAATTATTTTTGATGACACAACTTCAAGTGTCATTAAGTTAGACTTTTTTATGGTTTTCAGCTCTTTAAGTGATTTGATTATTATATTCATAAAATCTGTTTATGTGGACTATACATACATACATGCACTAGACATGTAGACTATACTATTGAATAAGTAGAAAATAAATTCATTTTCCACAGGTAAGTATAATAGACCACCAGTTGAAATAAAATAAAACCAGTTAATTTACAGTTATTTTACTGAATTTGCAGCTTCATGGTCTCCTGAGTATGACTCTGTGATCTGTACATAAGACTCAGTTCCTGTTGTAGGAAAAATAGCACAACTGCTGATTGATGACATTTGGAAGTAGGTTTGCATTTGAGATAAGTCATTTCTACTGAAATTTCTGTGTGTTTCAAGGAGCAGGTGAGAAGTACGTGAACAGAAGAGAGTAAATTTCTCACATTATCAGTTTCATCAGTTTATTAGTGATGCTACTTATACTAGTCGTCAAATGACTTCAGGTTAGGAGAAGCATAATTGATTTCACTCCTCTGGGTTTGTACTGAGAGGTGGTTCATCCCAGGAACCCTGAACGCCGTTGCGCTGGGACTGGACAGACAGAGGAGCACAGTTGGTCTTCATGACTGGACTTAGCAGACGGGCGCTGTCGGAGTTTTATGCAGAAAACTGCCTACTTTCTCAACTACTGCAAAAGGAGACTATCAAACTAACCCAGGACTTTTTTTACTTTAATTTGTAATTTTAATGTGAAAACAGTCTCTTAAAAACTTATGACATATAATAATATTTGTATAGGCATATATTATATCTGTCTCTCTCTATCATCTATCTAAATGTCAAAGGCATATTTTGATGATAAAATTCTAATTTTCTAACATTAAGAGTTTTGTTTTTTTAAAAGGTACATTTTATACATTTTAACATTGACAATGTTTTATCTTACTTTCATTTATTTTGTTCTTTAAAATTTTCTAAATATTTTTAAATCAATTATATTTTTAAATTTTTCCACAAATCTTACCCTTCTGATAATGACACTATATTCATGGTAATGAATTTCCACTTTCTTTTATCTTTTAAATTTACAGCCTTTTAAATGTCTAGTTTCATTATTTTTTCCTGGTGGCAGGTTTTCTTCTTCTAACTTTAAATACTGGTAGAGTGCTCTTTGAAACATTTAGAACTTAACTTACATTTTTATTCTTAAATTTTATGATAGTCAAGTCATTTTAATAACTTTAAATTGTAAAATAATTATTCGTTTTCCTTAGCATTTGCTTTCAAGTGTTAAGGATAAAACTAGTAGCACGTTTTCTGTGTCTACACCCTATGCTATTTGTTCCAGACCAGATGGCTTTGTCTAATGTGGTCTGACCTACTTAATTGTCATAGAGAGCTAAACCATCAGTTCAGTGAGGACAAATAGTTAATCTTGCATTATCTAGGCTATTTAAGGAAAACAAGGCTACACATAATCTAGTCAATGTGAAACATGTTCACAGAACTATCTCCTTTGTCAACCTAAAATTCTTTGTTATCACACATTTTGGAGAGATTTTGCTGAGTTCCAGTATATGAAAATGGTGGAGAAGGAAATGTGTACTCATTGAAATGCCAGTGCATGATGTTCATATACCTAACTCGCCCATTATGAGCTACAACATGCTTTGTAATCTTGTACAAAAGCATTTTGTGCTTCCTCATAGGCAGGAAAACAAAAAGTGAAATAATTATTATGCACTATTTCACAGCAATTCCCATTTGATGGAAAGAGAAAAAAAAGATTATATTTTCCAGCTTCCCTTGCAGAAAAAAAATAAAAATAAAAATTTTCATTATTCCAAATATTACTAGAGATGTGGAAAAATAAAGATCTTTGGGAATAGCTGGTGGCGTTATATTTGGTACAACAAGAGTGAAGAATAATTTTTCAGTGTGTGCTAAAATGGACACACATCCTACATCTCATTTTTTTACTGTTAGGTGTATACCCTTTTAATAGTGGTTCTCAAACTTTTTTGGTCTTAGGACACTTTTAAACTCTAAAAAATTATTGAAGACCTCAAGAACATTTTACTTTTTGTGGAAAAAAATATATCTATTTGTGGATATATATATCTATATATATATTTGTGGATATGTATTTGGCATAGAAATTTAATAAGAGTAAAATTTTAAATATTTATTAATTTATTTTAAAACAACATAAATTTATTACATGTTAAAATAGGATATTTCATGAAAAATAACTTTTCCAATAAAAGAGAGATAAATTAGTGGAAAGAGTACCATTGTTTTCATCTGTTTATCTGGCTTAACAGGACACAGTTGGATTCTCATATCTGCTTCTACATTTATGCTGATTTAATATTTTTCTCTGGTTGAATTATATGGAGAAAATACATATTTTGAAAAAGGGCATTTGAATAGCCTATTCATATAATTATGAATATTTTTCTTTATAATGCATCAGAACTCAATAAATAGTACTTTTCAAATGTTTACTTGCAATGTAGATTCTGTAGCCATGTCAATAAACATTTTGTAATTTTTTTTACACTAAAATCCATTGATCTTATACTTAGAATAGGTCTTATAACCATGTGTAAGTTTGTTACATCACTCATTGGACATTTGGAAGATATTGGTTTATGAGTGATGCAAATTGGTTAAATGTACACTTATGAGAATGAAAAAAGCAAAGGTTTTTTTTTTAGTATTGTAAAAATATTTCTGACCTTTCATACATTCTTACAAAGTCTTGGGTATGTTTTCAGGCCAAAGTTAGAACTAATGATTTAGAGTAACTCTTGTAGATATGCACAAGGAGACATGAATTATGTGGTTTATTTAAGTTTTCATTATATTGGGGAAAATAAGAAGCAGCTAAATGTTCAATAGGAGAATAAAAAAGCAAATTTTGGCAGAATCATACAGTTAAATTGAATAAACTAGGGATAAATATATCCTCATGAAGAAATGTCAAAAATATATTGTTTAATGGAAAAATTAATTTTGGTATGATATAATAATGCATGTAAAATTTAAGGACATGTAAGAAAATATGGCGTACCATGTGTGGATATGTGAATATATGGTAAAATATAAGCATATAGCTGGGAAAGATCCTAATACCAGACTAGGTAGGAAGAAGAGAACTGAGCTCCTTAAAAAGCCTCAGAGAAACTATCAGGTCAGAGTCAACAAATATAAATAGCAGAAACGTCTGTAATATTCATCAGAAGAAATTAATTAAAGGCTCACAGTTAGAGCACTAACCCAGATCTGTACTTGCCACTACTTTCCTGTAGCTATTGAAGTTTGGCCTATGTCATAACACTTGTCATCTGAAATAAAGCTTTTACTTATCAGAGTCTAGTTTGAATACCTAGTATATACTAACTCAAGGATGTGCATTGACTTAGGAGATTAGGAGATGATCTTTGGAAACACCAATAGCGTGGGGAAATGAGACAAGGTTACTGATTTTTGCTAAGTAAGTTTAATCTTATTAGAAAGTTGGAGAACTGTGTAAAATTCACCTCAGAATTGTCCATCCAAGATATAGTTGAGTTAGGGTATTTATCCACCATTAGGGTCCATCTTTGATGGAGACTTTTCTTTGGAATATAAAATTTCAACACTTTTAGGTTGTTCTGTGTGCAAGAAAACAAAGCTCTTTAGAGAAAGTCCTCTGGTAGAAAAGCAGAGTTATTATCAATAAGGTGAGAAATTGTCAGTGTGCTTAATCATCAGTGGTGAATCTTAATAGTAGAGAGGCTGTTTTCTTTTTTTTTTTCCATGCCATACCTTGTAGATACATTAATTTGATTCATGTATACAAATTAATACAGAGAGCAGTATATTCTATCTAGGTTTACACAGGATAGTCTCCTAAATTCCTGAAACTCTATTTTCTCTTCTGTACCACTAGGTTTTCCATCATTCTCCCAAGTTTGTATTTCCATGCTAGTGTCTGCTTCAGCTGTTCCATCTTGTTGTATTGATCCATTGGCCTTGTTTCCCTGGTTTACCTTTACTTCCCTCTTACCCCTCCACTTAGTGCATTACCTTGCTTTTCTTTGATTTAGGTGTTAGCTACTGAGTCTTCATTAACTTTTGTCATGTCCTCTGTTCTTGTCTCCACAGGGAGTAGGATCAGGTAATTCCCATTTCTCATTATGTGTATAATACTGAAAAAACACATCTAAATATATTAAAACAAATAGGATTTAGAGTAAATGTTTTCATTTCATCTTGATGAGTAAATTGTCCAGTATTAAGTACCAAATGCTTTTTTAAAAGAATCAAAACCTACAGCTGCCCTCATTATCACCTCCATAAACACGGCAAAGCAATGGTTTGCATTTCATTTATTGCCAGCCAGCAAAAGTATATTTGCATTAATTGTATTTAAATTTGACTCATTGTATTTTTGACAGATTTATGTATTTTCCCCCAAGTCTTGAGTAAACTTATAAGACAATTTTATTTCAACCATGTTATGTAAAGTAGAAACATTATTAAAGACACTCTAAAATATAATACATTGAGTGGTTGATAACATTCACTTAACATTTTCTAACTTACACTGAGATTGGTTGGATTCAATGATTCAGGAAGTCTTGTTAGAGCTATTTTGGGTCTCCCCAAATTTATTTGTGACATTTTATTTGCACTAGAATATTAAATCTACCACTTCTTTTATGAAACCTTAAGTATAAGGGATATGTAATAAAGAATGCAGGAGAAATGCTTTTTTAGTTTCATTAAATCTCTGAATTAAATTATGAGAATTAAGTTATGAATTATAAAACCTGTTTCAATTGGAATGGGAAAAATTTAAATAAACAATTTTTATGTAGTAATTTTTCACTTAGGGACAGTGAAATAGTTTTTTAGACAATTAAGAGCAAAACTCTTATACTAAAATGGAAAGTAATATTTAGGGTTTTAAATCACCCGTGGAAACATTTTAGTCAATTACTAGTTACTTCTCTTTACCAGTATAAATGCTATTTCTAAAGATGGAACATGGTTGTCTATTCTTGAACCCCAAATACCTAGTGATAAAATACTTAAAGGGTTAGAAGAGATATTTTGGAGACACCAAAAGCACCAAAGAGAGAAATCTTTCTTAACAGGAAAACAAATAATGGTTTAGACCCCTTTTCTGAGAAAGATTTTTGCAGCTCTGAGCATTTTAAAGTGGAAAATGTGAGTGAAATAAAATTTATACTGATTACTCATTACTAAAGCGTCAAGGATGAAAGCAAGAGTAGACTTACTAAAAATCTCATAGCATACTAAGGAATAGTTTTGACTTGAGAAAATTTCTGAATATAATCAAAGAAAATTGATTTGGGTACATTTTAATATGATTGGGATTCAGGAAGAGATTTTTGGAAAATGACTACCCAAATACCAATTTCCATTCACCCTTGACAGAAATGATAGTGAGCTCCATAATTGATTTTATTATGCCAACTTATCTTTGATATTGAAACCTGATAAAGGCAACACAACAATTTTAAAAACTATATCCCAGACCCTGGACAGACATTTTCAGGGCAAGGGCTACTTCTTCAAGTGTTGTGGTCCACTGGCTATTTATTTTATTATTCTGGTTGTCACCCCAAAACTGCTTGGTGGTCCATGGGTGGACCATAAAATATGTCTTGCCCAGCCCTGCTATATACCAATTCTCTGGTGAATACAGACACAACATGTAAATAAAATGTTACCACATAAAATTGAAAAACATTACTTGCAGGGAGGGCATAAGGACAGTGAGGAATACTGCCTTTGGGGATGTGCGACTTTTAGGTTGTACAGTTCTGGAATCACAAGCTCCTTCCCTAACATGATCAGCAGGCAATACTGTGGTCTTTGCCTGTTGTTGCAGTTGTGTGTCTATAGGTAGAAACTTAACCTATAGACTATTCTGCTCCCTGAAATTCATGATTAAGGGAGCACTTAGATTGATTGCATTAAGCACTCAGCTGTAGTCTATTTCCTTGATTTTTCAGGAGGCCAGCTTTGTCTCCTTGAAAGATAGTCTTCAAGTGACTAGACTTGGATAAATTAATACTCAGCTCAGAAAGCCAGTGGAAAAAGTGTTCCAATTGGGTCAAATGCAGCATGTAAGTTAAAAAGAATTATTAGGACTGAGAAGTAATGATTAGATATGTCGGTATGAGTTAATTTCTCACCCTGAGATGATCTGTTTCAGTTGAGTAATGAAATCAAGCTAGACTGAAATAAGTCAAGAGGGTAGGAAATAAGAAGTGGAGAAAACCAGTAAAGAAAATATTTAGAGAAAATTTATTTTTAAAGCGAAAAAATACATTAGTGATAGCACATATTAAATCTAGAGGGCTTGCTTGCCTGCCTGCCTTCCATTTCTAGCCTTCCTCTCTCCCTCCCTTATTTTCAAGATAGGCAGTATTTCAGAACATTTGCTTGTGATGGGAAGGACATATTAAAAAGTGAGAAGCTGATGAATCAGGAGAGCGTGTGGACACTTACTGGAGTAATGTCTCTGAGTGGTAAAAAGGAAATGGGATTCAGGGTGGCAACGGAGGGGTTGATTCTCGATAGCAACCCTTACAGCTTTTCAACAATAACATGATTAAAGACAAGATAATGTGCATAGAGGAAGGTGGCTTGATATAGTTATGGTTGTGACATCCTATGGAAATTATCTGTATGCTGCTTCTGTTTTCTCAGTAAAATCAGAAGCAATGTTGTCACCTGAGAGGGAGCAGAAAGAGGAGAAATTGGAATGCAGACACTTTAAAAAGCTGATAATAAAAATTAACTGTTTATTTGAAGAGAGTAATTTTCAGTTTCTATTATGTTCTTTTTCAATGATCTTGGACTGTAGATGTTTTCTTCTGGTATGGAATGATTCCTTAGCTTAAAAATTAGACTTCCACTTAAGATTCAGAAAATAATGTGTCTTATATTATTTTGGACCAATGGTTAGCTATTATTCTAATTTCTGATAGCAATCACTGTTGACTTAAATATTAATATATGTCAATACTTTAGTTATTATCATATAGGGCCAAATAACTGAGTGTCATGATTGGAGTACAAAATACTGCAGGTTAAAGGAAAGAGAAAAATTCACCAAACAGAAGAGGATGTGGAAAGATCTCTTAGAGGAAATGGCATCTCAAGTCTGAGACATCATTATGAATGACACTGATAAAAGACATTATATACGCATATGAGAGAAATAGAAGGTCCAGCATAGTAGCTTGAGGGATGTTTATAACCAGGGGGTTGGATGAGGAAAAGAAGGAAGAAAGAATGATTGGAAAGAGAAGAAATCAGAGAATTAAGAGGAGACCTAAGGCACTTCAATTCATCCAGTTACTGAAACACTGTGCTGATGCCTAATACTTTGCTAAGCACTGGAAACATAAGAGTGACTCACACCTCTAAGGCATTCACAGTCCACAGAGGAGACTTAGTTAAATGTCTCCTCTGTGGCTGAAAGTCTTTAGGTTGAGTGAGTCCTGAACACGTTTTAAAGGAGAGAGTAAAGAGCCAGAGAATACAGAGAAAATTATATTATACTGAAATGTGAGCTGTTTATTCAGATATTAATTAGTACATAGGCCAGGAAAACCTGGCTATTTTGTTGAACTCTTTTTGTTTAAATTTATTTTACTTTGTACAAGTAGAAATGATCTTTAGTTGATTATGTTGAATATCTACCCTTTGTTTTGCTTGCTCCATGTTCTCAGGACACAGCACTTTCTTAGCTTTGCTACTGTGAAAGTTGCATGCAGAGCTGCTAGGCTGACTATACTAGCTAGAAGTAACCTTTGAAATTTTGCCATTCAGTGAAGCATGAGACCATTAAAAATGAAATTCTCTTAAGGCAAACTGGGGACCATTGGTAAATTGCATAGGTCAGAACTGTTGGATTTCATTTTCTTGTCTAATAAAGGGCTTTCTTGTTATACAAACTTGTTGCTACACAACTTGATTTAAAACATAACTCCATTAGTTGGCTGAATAATTCAAATGATAAACTTGTTGCATATTGAGTTTTCCTCCATAAAACACTGCAAATTATTTTCTTCCTCTGAATAGTAATTGATGACGTATAGAGAAAATGTAAGACATTTTAGTATGTGTTAGCTAAGGTTTTATGGGTAAGGATTTTTCTTCAGTTCTTATGTGAGATCCTATAACTTTTTAATCTCCTCTAATTTTCATTTGGCAATCCTTGTCATGACAAAGATTGTTAGCTGGTTGGAACAGATCTCATCATTACTTTTTGGAACTATAGGCATCTGATCTATGACATAGCTGGGTTTTTAGTGTAGGACTCAATCAAACCCAGGACTTCAGGCTCCTGGTCCAATGCCTTACTTGTGACATAAAATGTATATTGTTTCTTACTAATGTAATGTATGTGTCTACTTTATCACCTTAAAATATTAATGATCACATCTGTCTCAATAGTTAAATTAAGCAACTCTAAATTCTCCAATCCATCTCTTCTGAAATATCTTCCTTCTTTCATCAGCATCAAGCTGATATTCTAGTGCTGTCACTGCCTTCTAAAGAGTGTGACTTACTTGATGACAAAGTTATGTGCTCTAATTGCTGATACAACTTCATTTTAGGATTCAGGAGAAAAGGAAAGGCCTTTCTCCTATTGTTATGTGCAGCTGTAATCTTTTATGCCACTCTGACTCGACAGGCCTGGACTCCTTGATTCTGAGTGTTTTCCTAAAATAGCTCTTTCATTTACATATACATAGTCAATATTCCCACAGGGTGGGGGTGCTGGAGCAGGAGGGATTTGTTTTGTATTTAAATCAGCCTTTTCTAGTGACGAATGGCATTGGCCCTGGTATTGAGTCTGAGGTAATTGCTCAGAATCCCCTCACTCATGAAGAATTTACCTTCTATAACTCCTAGTGTGTTTTCTGCTCATGACCTCCAATTAGGTCATTTCAATTTATGAAAAATATGTCATGATGCAATAGTCTGACATTCATTTTATTCCTTTTTTCCTGTCACCTCTTGGTTTCCTAGGTAAATCTTTTTATATCTCTTAACAACCTTTTAGTAAAAATATAGATATAACCAAACAAATACAAAACAAAAACAGCAAAAGAAAAAAGAAAATATTAACACTCTATCCCAGACATGCAGTAACATGAAAATACAGTTTTTGAAAATGTAACTTAGATGGGGAATCTAGTAAGAATTTGTGTGGTTTTAAAAATGTTAAGTCAATCAGTACTAGTGTCCAGGTTATAGGAAATTGGAATTTTGACCATTCCGTTATGTATTCATGCCAGAAGCATAAATCATATTCTTAAGAGGAAGGAAAGTATGTGAAATACGTTACAAGTTTCAGGAACCCCACTCTCACCACCTGCCTTTTGTGGAGTTTGTATAGCATAAAGAAGAGAGAAAATGTGAGGCTAAAAAAATTACTTTATTAAAGTCATGATGCAAATCTAAATTGTTGTAGCAAGGTGATGGATGCTTCCAGCCTAACTTTGGCCAATGTTTAAGTAAGTCACAAATCTCTGCTTCCATTATAACATTTCACTTTTCTCTCTTCTCATATTAGAGTATTATAATGGATAAGAGCATATTGTGGATTCAGACTCCAGATTTAAACCTCACCTTTACTACTTAACTCCTAAGAGGTCTTGAGCAAGTTAAATTCAGTATCCCTGTCCATTAAATATGAATAATAAATTTATCTACCTCATTAAGTTTAACTAAGGTATTTCAGGTAAAATGTTTAACACAGTGGCTGACACAGAATAAATACTGAATTGTGTTTACTCATTACTATAATAACCCCAACTACCAATACAAGCAATAGGAATAGGAGAATGGAGCCTGTGACTGGCTTGGTTTCTGCCTTGAAGGTTTCCTTTACCTTCTCTGAGTTCTCAGCATTTTATACTTTACAGAAGCATGGGGCTCATAACACTTTCAGGTTTCCAAATTACTTTTCTTCAGAAGCTTGGCACCAAGATCATTTGGTTTCTTTTTTCATATCCAGTATCAATAAGCCAGATAAATATCAATAAGGTAGAAAGAAAAAGCACAACATCTAAAACAACTGGAGTGCAAATTATAAGTGAGTGGACTTGTTTAATTGACAATAAAAGAGGTTTCCACAATAGTCCCTACTGTTAAGCTACATAGGAAAATACAAAAATAAAGCAGTTACCACACAAAATGCTTGCTACTTAACTCAGAATCCAAGTTACCCCTGGCCAATTTAAGTCTCTGCCTTCCTCATCAAAATCAATGCAATAAGTCAGATATAATAAGTGAGTTCTCCAGAATAATGTAATCTGCAAATGTATTTAATTACTCATAATGATTTATATTAAAGCTGAATGTGACATTTTCTAGCAAAGAAACTTAAGTTATTATTATTGAAATGTGTTTATCCTTTGAAATAAAGAGTAGAGTTCATCTTATAAAATTGTGGGCAAATTAGATTAAGTAATAGGCTCAAGAGCGTATGAAGTCAACAGTTGGAACAGGACAGGAGTTCTGATTCATGGGTCTTTTACTCAATTCTCAAATAATATTTTGCTTATATCTTTAATCACATAAATATTCTTGGTGGTTTTGCTTCCTGTTAGAAATGTAACCTAAAGTTTAATTATCTAATTAATCTGTTGACAACTTGTAAAGATGATTATATTAACTTAAAGAGAAAGAATCACTTGAATTTAACCAGATGCTAGAGAGTTTTATAAGGATTATCAAAGACATGGTGTTTAGCACCTATTTGGTCAAGATATTGTTCTATATATCCCTTCCTGTCAAAGACCTTGTATTTTCACTAAATATGTATCTAGGCTTGGATGAATGCAGTTAATTGATCCTAATATGTAGTAAGTTAGTTTTTCCAGGAGTTACTTGATGAACATAAAATATGCTCATACAAAAGTTGCTTCATTTTTAGAATCAATGAAATTAATATTAGTACTGTTATAGCAATCCTGTTTGTGAACTGTGTACAATGTTCTGGATACTGTGTGTCTTAGGTCAGGTTCACTGGACGTAACCCTGATATGAGGAGCTTGTGCCAGTGATTTATTGAGAAAGGGTTCCTAGGTGAATCCACTAAGGGTGTGAGGTAAGCGAGGGGAAAAAGTGGGAAGAAGGCGACATGGATGTGATTTGGGCAAAGTTCTCGGAGGCTAGCTCAGCCTGATCCTATACAGGGGAAGTCTGGAGAGAAAGTTATGCCTCAGACTGTATTGCACTTTTAGGTGAGGCAGCTGGCACCAGTCAGTCATGGTTTAAAGTTTTTCTTTTTAGAAGATTGCAAGCTTCCAGGCTTTCCAGGCCTTTCTCTGGTGAAGCAGCCCTACACGCCATTCTCCACATTTGGGAGAGAGATGCAGAGAAGGCATAAACCCACAGAAGTATCGCTGATCTTTGTAGGAGCTAAACATTATTGTCCAAAATTTAGTTGAAGGGAGTTCCCTGATGGTGTAGTGGCTTAAAGCTTCGGCGCTGGTGCTGTCAACGCTGCGGCCTGGGTTCGATTCCCAGTCAGGGAGCTACCCACATACCAAAAAAAGCAAAAAAAAAAAAAGAAAAACCAACAAAATTTAGTTGAAGAAACAGAAATTTAGCAAATTGTTCAGAATTACACAATAACAAAGGTCAGATGTTGAATTTGAATAATTTTTAATACTTCGCAATGATAATGGTGTTTCAGATTCACAATGAATTCATTCAAGGCATTAAAATAAATGTGGTTTTCAAATACCTCATAAATTTTCTTAAAATAGGTAAGAAAATAGTGCTATAACATGATATATGTTATTCCTGATGAAACATCTCCAAAGACATTAAATCCAATTTTTAAACACTTCCAAATAAAACAACATAAAATTACTACAGTTAATTGTGTAGCAATTGTCATGAGGAGAATCTTAGAAGACCTTTAGTTTTAGTTTCAGTCTAACTTAGCAATAATATTTTGGCATGATGTAAAATTATTTACTGAAGTATACAGAACAATACTGTCTGATTTCAAAAGCAAGAGTCCCATTTAAAATAAAAATACTCCTGAGTAGGCTACTACTGCCTTTGAGTCTAAGTTTTCATGAACAATATCTCAATTATTTTCTATAATACAATAACCCTCTGTTTTAGGCATATTTTACACATGAGAAAGTTTAGGATCAAAATGATTAAGAAAAATTCCCATGTCACCCAGCTATTTAGATTCATGATCTGAACACAGGTATTTGACTCAAGAACACCACGAGTAGACTATTGCACTGCGGGCCAATACTAAAAAATATATGCACTATGTATCTCCTATGTTCAGTGTGCCACTAGATACTTTCATGTCCCTTGTGTCAGAAATGACCAAACCATTTACATTACCACAGTGAGTGTGTATGTGTTGGGGGGCAGGGGCAGGAGCGCTTTAGGCCTAGTTAAGAATTTGATGAAAGTCAGTGATTCTCCCTCCCAAGAAAATTCACAAATACACACATTTTTCACATATGTAATTTCAGTTGATATCATGACATCGGAGTCTCCAGGTTAAATACTTTAGGTCATCAAGTATGACCATCTTAGAGTAGATTGAGTGGGAGACAAAAGCATGAGGAGACTTAATCACATGGTCTACACATGAGAAACCTGCAGATCAGAAAAGAGAGAAGGAAGGGAAGAAAATGGCAGAAGGTTACCAAAGCTTCGTTCTCACATTCATCTTTATTTAAGGATGTCTCTGAATATACTGTCATTCAACTTTTGGGATGAACTTGTCATGATTTTCTATCTTGTTAACATCTTCTGATTTCCCCAATATGTAAAGTCTCTATATTCTGATCATTCTAAAAATTCTGCCACGTCTACATCCTTCTCAGTCCTTCCCCTGCTCATCACTAGGTCCACAGTTATCAATCACTGTTCCAGGAGGAAACAAATATTATGCTCATATTAGGATAATAAGTATCATTTTATTAAGGACCTATTTACAAAGGATCTGGCAGACTACCGAGAATCCTCAAACAGTGTAGCACCTTAAAGTTAGTGACAGTCGGGTGATTACTAACCCTAGGCCTTGGGGGAGGGTGGGGTAATTACTTAGAACTTGGAAGCAAAGAGTTGTGTGAAGAGGATTCCTTTAAACAGAACTATGACGTGATCCAGGGACATTGTAAGTCTGAGATAATCACTCAGTACAGGATCTAGGAGAATAAATACTCTGACCTGCCTTCCCTAGACTCTCTGGTTTTGTTAACGGGCTCCCATTGTCCAGTTGAACCCAACACGAAGCATGAGAAAATCATCTGCTGTAGCCCAATCAGGTCATTCTCACAACAGAAAGCAAATAAAGCCTGGATCCAAAGCGGGTAAAGAGAATGACCAAAGAAAGTATGTATGCACACAGACACGCACACCACACCCTCCAGTCCTCTTGCCTCAGTCAAGTCCTGAGTTTCTACTGAAGGTGGTATTCAAGTTGCTCCTCTTACGAAGTCTTTTCTGGTGCCCTGCCCCGCGCTGAATCTAAAGCAGGCCTTACTCTTGGAAAAGGCCTACTGGTTTGAACTGAGCCACTGACTCTTGCACTTGATCTACCTTCTACCTTATTTAAAGAATTATTTGCCTGCTGTTTTCTTTATTCGTTGAGAAGTGACTTAAATGGAGAGGCTATGTTTTATGCAGTTTTAACTTCTTCCCAACAGCTCAGTAAATGTTTGAGTGATGGACTGAGGGCTCTGCGAGTTTAGTTTTGCCTATATTAAAGTGAGGTATAATTATCAGTAATTTTTCTCCTGAAGCATACATTTCATCCTTTTTTGCTTTAAGCTTGCCAAACTAAAAAGCATTTAATTTAGGTTGCTTGGATACTAATGTTTTCTTCTATGCTTTATGAAAAGATGTTGTAATGCCTTTCAAACAATTTGTTGAATCTTTTAATTTTCTCAGGCATAGAAGACATTGCCAGATGCGTTCTAATTTTGATTTACTTACTATAGCCAAATAAGATTAACATAATACTTCTTCGTATATTGATTTATTTTTTCACTCATTTAATACATGTTTTAAGATGAGGTAAGCATGAAAATTACAATATAATCCAAGACAGAAACTGCTCAGTGATTACAAAGGGAAGAACACATTAAGTGAGATCAGAAAGGGGAACAGAATTGAACCAAGGGTAAACAGCCAATTCTAATCTAGTTTTGTTTAGAAGCTGTATATTTTGCCTCCCAGATCAGAATTCACGTAGCCCACATACTGGCTTTTTTTTTTTTTTTAGATCTTGACTGAGCTTCACAAGACTAAAGAAAAACGGTGAGGGAGTAAGTACTTCAGAGCTGACATAAATAAATCTACAGTCCTGCTTGATTTCTTAACACAAAGTATAATCTGTGCAGATTCTGAAAGCAGAGATTCTGACAGATCTATAAATCATGGTAATAAGAGAGTTCCTTTTCCATCCTGGAAGTGTATTTCTGGTCTTGTTGATTGAGAATCCGAAAACTAGAGGAAATGTAAATGTGTTGAGTGGACAAGCCAAATATTTTAAAAGAAGGTGAAAAAGAGCATATTTTAGAAGTGATAAGACAGAGAAGCACATAATATATGACTTGGCATCAGTCTTCGATAGGAAATGAATGTTCCCTACGTGGCATGGCTTCGGCACGTATTAGAACAACATCTTACTTCGTGAACTGATTACAAAGAATAAGCAATGAAATTATTGATACCATAAAGGCCACATTGTTACTTACTGGAAAGATAGGTTAATGTTTAGGAAAGTGTAAAATATAATGTAGAGGTACATATTTTCATACAATTTTTTATTTTTAACAGAAAGCAGAGCTCGCTCTCTTTCATAAAATCATTGGAATGGCTTTTGCTAAAAACTGAACTGGCATTTAGCAACCTCCTAGGGATCTATAATACATATTTTTAAGGCAAGGTATAATCTTTGACTCAAGAATTTCTTGACTGCCTTTTTAAAGAAAAATTTTAGTCCATATGTTATTCAGATTCCTTAGTTTTTCTCTAATGTCCTTTTTTTGTTCCAGGATTCTATCCAGAAAATCACATTCCACTTTGTCGTCATTTTGCCTTTGGATCTTCTTCTTGCCTTTAGTATTGCTTAGCATAAAATCCTTCTCTGTTGCTTAAATTATTTTCAAATGTTCTTAACTGGAATAAGGAAGATAGACATACATAAAAAATGCGAGGATTCGGATGACAAGAACAAAATGACTTATATTTTATATTTGTATTACATCTGCCTCACTAATTTTGTGCATTGGCTTTCTTTTCCTGGTATTTTAAATATGAATTGAATTTACAAATCAATTTTACTTTAGGGGTGCATTACCATCTTGTAACATAAGAAATCACATGTGAAGCAATGCGAGCCAGGAGGTCCCAAATGACTGCCCCTCTCTCTGTGTCATGGAAATGCAACTTAACAGTGTTTAAGCCTTTTATTGAATCTGCCAATTACATTTTAGCCTCTGGGCTCATTTAAAAGCGTAACAGGAAAACAGGCAGCTCTTGCCAATAGCTAACAAGACAGAATTAGTACAAGGCATATTAACAGCACTTTAAAAAGCATTATAATTGTGACACAATGTTCAAAGCAAAGATATGCTAAGGGAACTATAGAATTAAGTTGGCAGAATATTTTAATGGAGTTAATTACTTCAGTGGCATCTAGGACCAATCTAGAACTGTGTAGAAAAAAGTATTTATGCATTTTCAATGTATATTCTATCAGAATGATTTTCCAAGGCTTAAGTTCTGATGAAGAAATGAACACAACAATGAATTGGACATGATCTCTGTCCTTAAAGAAGCTCATAATGTAATGGGGAGCATTATACATGTGTGCACAAATTATGGACAAGGCAGTGTTATGAAAGAAAGTGCTGAGTGTGAGTTAATGTGGAAATGGCCACTCTCAGTGTTCTAAATTGGGTGCTCTAAATGAGAAGGACAGTCCCAAATTCTGTCCCAACCCAGCACTAAGATTAGAAGAGCAAAGGATCATGAAACAACCAAAAGGCAGCCTGCTAGTAAGGTTTTAAAGACACAGCATATTGGCTGTGCGGAATAGATGGCTTGATGCCCACAGAGCCTGTTAGCTTCACAAGGCAAATGGTAAGGGATGTGAACATTTGGTGGCTATTATAAGAGGGGAAAGATGTGTTCCTTAGTCTCTTGGTTTGAAATAATCCTTTTTTTTTTTTTTTGTAGTAGTAGTCGTTGACCTTGTAATAGAACCAAATAGCTAGTGAGAGGCCCAATTGGTGGCCCAATTAGGAATGGCTCACACTACTCTGTATCAGTTATCTACTTAAATTTCCCTGCTATTAGAGGTGACAATGAAAGGACAGACTACCAAGAATAAGCTATAGTGGCAGTCGCTTTGCAATGATAAGGAAATGGAGGATTTTAATATCTCTGAACTCTGAGTTAATATGTATGTACATCTTCTGAAAATAACAAATTTTGGTGAACTCCAAGCAGCACTGGGCCATGTGAAAAAACACTATAAACCACATCCCAGGGTAACAGTGGGGCCAGAAGCATTCATTCGCTGGAGGAAGCACTTACAGTAGACCCCTTTGTTTCTTTCTTTGCAGCTCATTGAATCTCTACAGGAACAGTAAATGGAGTAGGGATGAAAGCTGGAGCATATTTGCATACAATCTGGATTGATTTTTCTTATGTAGAAGTGGCCAAAATCATTGCAGCTTTGTTTAAAATAGTTTCTTTTATAAATGTGAAATAAAGTTGAAGGCACCATGCCACTGTGGATTCTTATTATCATGTAGAAAAACAACCAATGGATAATTTGTTTTATTCTTAAGTTCTTACAAAACATGTTATAAAAAATAAATGCAGGATAAGGTCCCCATGCAGTTAATTCAGAAGAACCTTGAACTTAGTATAAAATTAAATGTATTAAAACAGGGCATACCATTAGGTACCGCCAAATGTACACTATATGCTTGCTATAGTTCATTAAATCTTCCTAGAAACATCCCAATGCTGCATTATGAAATGTGTGTGCATGATAGGGTTAATCATGACAAAAAGAAATACAGATAAGCAATGATAACAGACATCATTGATACAAGGAAGAGGAATAAGAAAGCAGAAGAGGAAAAGACTGAGGAGGGAAAACTGAAGATTGGAGTAGAAGAAACAATACTATGATTAGGATAGTCAACTTGTAAGATGCTGTGATCCAGGTACTTACTAGTCTACAGCATCAACTGCTCAGGAAGCAAATACTACTCATTTTGGTACTTAAAACTAAGCTCTCATAAGTCATAAATACACATTAAAACTTCATAAACAGAATGGCTGTGCAACCCCCTGGGAAATATTTGCAGCAAATCCTTCTAATTAAGAATAGCACTCTAGTGTTATTGTACTCATGCAAACAATAACACCACCAGTAACTTAACAGATAAAGTAGGAAAATGACATGAGTAGACACTTATAATGTTTGCAATTTTTAAACTTAATTTTTCATTCTATTGACAAATAATTAATTGAATAATAAAGATTTGCCAGATATGTGGCTAAGCCCTGTGGGTGTGGAGGTGACCATGATGGGTTTCTTATTCTTGTTATTTGTTACCCAGTCACTTTGTTAGAGTCAGAAGGGTAAACATACAACTTAAAATAACATACAACAAAAGCATTAACAAACATTGAGAAAAGGCAGGGGAGGATCTTGGGGTGGAAGTGATAAAAAAGAGTTATCAAGGAATGAAGTGGTCAGTAATAGGAAAGTGGGTGGATGACAAGGGTATTCTAAGTAAATGGAGCAACTTAATGGAATTTGTTTGTTTTAGTGAATGTGAAAGTCCTTTGACCCAACTATATAAGTAGTTGGTTGCATTAGATTTTTTATTCCATCTCAGTCTCCCTCTCTGCCTCTGCATATCTATAGATAAGAAGAGAAACCCAGTTATGAAAAGAAGACATATTGTACATCTAAATCTTCATTTCCATTTGTAGCAAAACCATATAAGATAGATAGGTACTAGAAGAGTTGAGTTTTTGAAAAGCAGTGTTTGAGACAGTTTAGAAATTCGAAAACAAACCAGCTGGGCCACAATTGTGCCATAAACTTCAAAAGAGTAATACTAGTCTGATCTGGCAATGAATAATATTATAAAATTGAACATGTTTAGTGATATTTCCCAGAACAAAATTTGGATTCTGGAGATTTTTTGAACAAAAAATATCTATGTCTACCTATTATACAATTAAGGACTTGTTTATATAACAAATATATTTGTGTAATTATGTTTATGTAATTTACGTTTTTTAATTGTTGTAAAAGAAGCAGTGTGACAAATTTTAGAGTATTGGAATAGGCATGAATACTCCTTCATAAGAAGTAGTTTCATGATTCAAAAAGAGGGTATACAGAGAATATTTAATTTCACAAATAATAATATACCTGTATATGCATAGGTTACATATTAATAAATCAAATATCATCTCTGACTTTGGGTATTTTGCTAAGCTTCATGGTTCCTTGAAGCTGAGATTAATTACTCCTACCTCCTCCTTAGCTTTCAAATATAATGATCTTAAATAGCACTTACTTTTGGTTGTTGTACGCTGTGTTAGAGGATAATGAAAATGCAAGTAGGTTGAAATATCTGTATGAGTTTTAGGAGACAAAAGACTTTTTAAAATGTGATTTTGTTATATTTTAAGATCAGAACTTATTCCCCCACCCAGAGGCACACTTCCTCAATTTAGTAATGAAAGCTGTTGAAAAATACTCTTCAGTTGTCATTTTTACTTGCATTTTCCCTCTGTTGTTTTAACTTTTGCAAAAAAGAAATCTCATTTTTGTCAATTTAGAATTATATGCCAGGAAACTTGTGATCTATAATATCTTATATTATGGGAGGTTTTTCACAATCTAGTTCTCTAAGAGTTGATGTTAAACAGTGTTCTCGTGCCCTGAGTAATTGTTTACTGGCTACCCAATAAAGAAATCTCTCACCATCTTTTTTCTTAACTATATAAAGTGATTAATATGTATCATTATTTTCACTTTTTTGTATATCTTGCTAATAAATGTAAGAAACTCATTTCCTAATTACATTAAAATCTCCTTTCTAAATTGAGTCTGTTCTCAAATGATTAACACATCAATCCTAGGTTATTGAACTGCGATATGTTTAACTATATTTAGATTTCTTGATGAAAATCTCATATGTTCCTAGTGTAGGAAGTGAAATGCTCCAGATGGGCTTAGAGCCCAACACAAGTCCCTGCTCCGTCCCTTCCATTCAGACTGTTACTTTTCACCAGAAAGCACTTTGTACCTGTCTGGCTGTTTCCTTAAATATATGCCTCTAAATTTCTAAATATCTTGCTCACAATGATATCTTGATATTTTTTTTCAGTTTTAGATAGTATCTATTGATTTCTCAGTGTGGAAGATGGTGATATAGTTATTTTATACTCCCACCTCAAGTGGAGTGAGTTTTATATTACAATTTTGGTTGGATCACAATACTAAGTTTATCCTATTAAGATTATGTAAATATTATTCACAAATGAACTAATAGTATATGATGATTTCCTTTTCTTTCTTGTACTCTTTCGGTGTTCTAGGAGTTAATAATTGTCTCTTTTTATTTGCTTAATTCTATCATTAGTTCAACACCAAAGTCTCTGCAGTAATGTATTATCACCTCTTAATATTCACAAACAAATTTGGAAATTAATAATTTCTTTTCTTAAAGATATTCCTTCTTAAATCCTCTGTCCTCTTGATTTGGTTTAGTATAGATGACCTTTGGATCTGCTGCACACATGTCCTCATGGAATCTCTCATGGGTCAGAGCCCTTGTATCCCGGAGCCAGTGCCTCCACTTCATTTACTTTCTTCTGGTTTCTACCTTGTTTTGATGGAGTGATCATGATTCCTGACAAAAGATTCAGGGGGAAATGACTTTTTGAGCTCTTGGATGTCTAATAAAATACTCATTCTGTGCTTATGAATAAATGACAGTATGATTACTTATATAATTCTGTTTTGGGAGTTGTTTTCTTTAGGAATTGTGAAAGGATTGTTTCACGACTTCTAAGTACTAATGTTGCAGCTAGAGAAATCTGATGCCATTCTGCTTCTTTAATATTTCTAAAGAAATTAAGTTTTTTTTAATGTTGAAAGACCTCAGCATCATTACTTATCCCCAACATTCTAAAATTTCACTGTGATATAATGGAGAGGAGATTTTTATATTACTTTAAATAATAAACTATTCTGAAACTGTTGTATATGTTCTTCAATTACAGAAAAAATTTGAAGATAATATGGAGTTTTTCCATGTATCCTACACCCAGTTGCTCTATTATTAACATTTTATATTTGTATGGTATATTTGGAACAACTAATGAAGTAATGTTAATATCATTATTATTAACTAAATTCCATGCTTTATGTTTTTGTTGTTTTTACCTAATGCCATTTTCTGTTTCAGAATCTGATCCAGGACACCTGTTACATTTAGTAGCTATGTCTCCTTAGGCTCCTCTTGACTGTCACAGTTTCTGTGACATTCCTTGATTTTAATGTCCTTGATAATTTGAGGAGTTCTGGTCAGGGATTTTGTAGAATATTTCCCAGTTAGGATTTGTCTGATGATTTCCTCATGATTAGACAGACCAAGATTATAGTCTTTGGGAGGAAAACCACAGAGGTAAAGTATAATACTATTTTAATTAAATGATATCAGATGTTCGCATGAATATGGCTTATCACTGTTGAGGTGGCTGAAGTGGTGTTTTTTAGGCTTTTGTGCTGTAAACTTTATAAGCAAGTTACTATGTACATCCTAAAATTAAGTACTAAAGAGTCATGTTCGCCCTACTTAAGGGCAGAGTATTGGCATAAATTGTTTGAATTTATCTGCATGTCAGATTTATTTCTCCTCTCTCATATATTTATTGATTCATCATTTATTTAGTTTTTTTGGACTAGTGTATATTTATTTTATACTTTTATGTGCAATTCAGTATTATAGAATTTATTGTATTGCTCAAAAGTTTTTACTGTTTGCCACTGGAAGCTCTTTCAGTTGATCTCTGTGCCACTTTCACATACCTTATCATGGTGGGTATTATTTTTTGAGCTCTTTCTTACTTTCTGGCACTAGAACATATTCTAGACTCATCTTGCATGCTTTCTTTCCCAGTCCAAGAATCAACTGTTTTTTCAAGGAACCCTGTATTGAGAATGATATTAGAAACCAAGAACTGAGCACTAAGTGTGTTCAGGGCTAATGGATATCATTGTTTCTAGGTTCTCTAATCTGACAGAGCAAGAAAATATATGTGTATGTACTAATCCAGTATGTACACATTATCTATAAGTATTTCTATGTGTAACCACATTGGTCTGTATTAAAATAAACATAACTTTATATTGATATCACTAATCCATTCTAGCCTTCTCCACTTGCTTATCTGCGAACTCCCACTACAACAATGAGAAATCTGGATCCCACAATCTGCCATTCATTTGATTAATTATTTAATTTCAGTAAACAAATATAGTGATATCAGAATCATTAACCCATAGTCTCATAGACACACTTTATCAACTGGACCAAGTCTTACATATTTAATTCGTTCCCAAAATTACTTAAGTCAGCACCTTTCTGCCACTATCCCTTATTCCCTTAAGTTATATTGCTTTATATATCTGCAATACACTTAGATTGTTTACATTCTGCATTACATCCTGGGATCTCCCAACATCCTGCATACCTTTTTAAAATTTGAATAGATTAAGATTCATCTTTTGTGCTATAAACTTCTGTGGGTTTCGACAAATGCATAGTATCATACAGTCACCATTATAGTATCATATAAAATGGTCGACCCACTCTAAAAATACCCTTTGTTTTACCCATTTGACCCTCTTTCTTTGAATCCTTGCAATTATGTTCTTTTTACCATCTCCATAGTTTTGCCTTTTCCATAATGTCAGGTAATTGAAATCATATAGTATGTAGCTTATCAGACTTACTTCTTTAACTTAGGAATATGTATATGAGATATATTCATGTCTTTTTGTGGATTGATAACTCATTTATTTTTATTGCTGAATAATATATGATTTTATGGATATATTGTCATATTTTGTTTATTCATTTACCTGGTGGAAGAAAGAGCATGTTGAATGCTCTCAATTTCTGGTGATTATGAATAAAGCTACTCTAAAAACATACTTGTGTAGGGTTTTGTGTAGGGATAAATATTTAAATTGCGTAAATACCTAGCAGCATATGGTAAAACTATGTTTAGTTTTGTAAGAACCTATAAACCGTCTTCCAAAGTACTCATAACTGCACCATTTAACCTTTCCTCCACAGTGAATGGGTTTTTGTTGCTCTGTATCCTTTTTCTAATTGTTAAATTTGTTGGGATGACGTTGATTAGTAAAAATTACATAGGTTCCATGTGTGCAGTTCTATAATACATCATCTCTGTGTTATATTATGTGTTCATCACCCAGAGCCAGTTTTTCTTCCATCACCATATACTTGTGATCCTGTCCCTTCTCCCCCAACTTAGTTACCCTCAGGTAACTAAACTATTGATTGTGTCCATGAGTTTTGTTTCTTTGTTGCTTTCAATTTAATGTTTCACATGTGAGTGGAATCCTGTAGTTCTTGTTTTTTTTCTGTCTAGCTTATTTTACTTAGCATGAGACCCACATGATGATCTCAAATCCATCCATGTTGTCATAAATGACCCTATTTCATCTTTTCTTATAGTTGATTAGTATTTGATCGTGTAAATGTGCCACAACTTCTTTATCAGTCATCTGTCAGAGAACACTTGAGCTATTTCCATGACTTGGCCACCATGAATAGTGCTGCGATGAACATTGGGGTACAATTACCTTTGCAGACTGAGGTTTTCAAGTTTTTTGGGCAGAAACCCAGAAGAAGGATTGCCAAGTCATATGGTAATTCTATTTTTAGTTTTTTTTGAGGAACCTCCATACTGTTCATTGTTAGCAATTAGCATTTTCAAATTTTGGATTGTGACTATTTTAGTTTGTATGTAAGGATATAAAATATAATGGTTTTATATTGAAATTCCCTAATAAAAAATGATGTTGAGTGTATTTTCATACATTTATTTGTCATCTGTACATCTCTTTTCTGGGCAACACTGGAAGGTGCAGTGAGGCAGAGGGAGAATACAAAAATGGTGTCTACCAGCCTCCAGAGAGTATTTCAATAAAATGTGTGTTAAGTTAGATTAGATCCCTAACCCTCAGGCTGAGATTTTAAGATAGTCAAACAAGCTCCATTCACAGAAAGTTTGGGTGCTTTTCATCAGCTGCCTCTGCACCAGGCTCTGGGGCAGGTATGTCCACCTGCACAAACCCTTTAAGAGCTGTTTTTAATGACTATTGCCTTGAGGATCTCATGGACATGAAAACCATTGACTTTCAAAACTAGATGTTTTGGGGGCTTGTCTCTCAGGTGCAAGTCTTCAAAGTTGGGGTATCCAGTGTGGGATTCAAACCCTTTGTTCCTCAAAGAGAAGCTCAGAGTCTTGAATTCCCTTCTGATCGATGATCACAGTGCCAGGGTTTATTGCAAGATTGTGTCCCAGCCTCTCTTACCTTCTTGATGTGGGGTTTTTCTTGTTTTCCCAATGTGTAGAGTCACTTAGCTAGGTTTCTACCATGGCCTCCGGAAATGGTTCCGTATGTAACTGTAGATTCATCGTGTTCATGAGAAGGGATGAGTTCAGGATCTTCCAACGTTGTCATCTTGAACAGAAACTTGGATTTGAAATCCTTTGCAGGAGAAATACACAACTGTCCCTAGCCTCTATTTTCCCCCTATTAATTATATAGATTAAAATTTTTTTTTTAATTTTTAGTAGAGAAGTTTGGGAAGATACTTGATAAACTGATAGAGAAATCCTGCCTCTCCTTTAAAGCTCCTAGGGGTAGCTGCCTCCAGAATGTTTGATAGTGGGCTTAGCAGTACTAACGCCAGGGTTGAAAAAATAGGTCCAATAAGCCATTCCTACATCTCTCTTCAGTCTCCTTCATGTCTGTTCCAACCTTACCTCTTCCCATTCTTATAATGTTATTTAATCTGTTTTTCATCTTATTTCATTGAATTTAGCATTGCTAAACAACTCTGTATGGACAAGCACAGCATTTTCTATTTCTGTATCACAGAGCTCCCCCAAATTCTCAAGTTGCCTAGGAGTGAAAGCTGGAAAGTTATTCAAGAGAGGCAGACTCATAGCTGATATAGCAAGGTCACTATATAGAGGATCAGTTTTCCATGGTCCACAGTTTATTAAATGCAATTTGATCCTTATACATATTTCATTTATCTAAATCGTATTTATTGCTTTTTAGATGTAATAAAATAAAGCTTTATTTTTAAAGGAAACAAAAATATAGTTTCTGTGAACACGGTTTGAGCCTTTATCATGATTTTAAATAGAGAGTGTTGAGTAAATGTATTTCCCAAATAATCACTTCTATTATTTTCAGTTTAGCCTTTAAGGAGCTAGTTTAATACATATTTGCTAAGATTTTTCACTTTCAAATACTCCTATGAGGATAGCAATATTAATCTTCTTTATGGATTTAAGATTTTCTGAAATAACTTCCCTTAGCCAGTTCTAACCCCCAATGAAACTGTATTTGAAGATGGGGTTTTTTAAAGGGTAATTAAGGTTAAATGAGGTCATAAGAGTAGAACCCTAATCAAATGGGACTGTTCTTATAAGAGAGAAAAACACCAGGAGACTTCCATGTACAGCAAGAAGGCCACGTGGAGACTCAGCAAGAAGGCATTTGTCGGAAAAAGAGGTATCACCAGAAACCAATTCTGCCAACACTTTGGTTTTGAAGTGCCAGATTCCATAACTGTGAGAAAATAAATGTCTGTTAAGTCACCAAATCTGTAGTGTTCTCTTATGGCAGGCATAGACTAATACTATCTATCTATCAATCAATCTATCTATCTATCATCTATCTACTTACATATCTTCAGCAAAATGTTGTTTGCTAAATCAATACAAAGTGATTATACAAAAAGAAGCTGAGGTATGAGGAAATAGTTGGAGGAGAAAACCCAGACAAAAATAGTGATCAAGGGGGAATGACTGAAACCAACAAAGGAGTTTGAAAACAGAAACAAAGGCTCTACAGAGGGTCATGAAGTAATGAATTTTGAGTAGGAAATATTTAAGAGTATCAAGTTTTATAGAGAATCCTATTAGTATAACAACAAAATATAAGCAAAAGGATTTGCAAGATTAGTATAGAGGGCATAACATACATACAGTAATGAGTTTAGAAGTGAAGATGGGGAGGAAAATCAGCCTGGGAAGGTACAATCGTATCAAAACGGGGTTGTTTAGGTTAATGGATTGAGACAATTTCTAAGCTAGGGTGAAGGGAAGAGAAGAGAAGACTAAAGATTAGAAATAGAATGTGAATAATTATCAGAATATGGGCCAAGGAGGAACAATTCCAGGAAGTGAGGGAGACGAACTTGGGAAGCAGGGAAAGCCTCTCTGGGAAGTGCACGGTGAAGTCAGCAGGTACTTGCTTAAGTTAATACCAATGCAGGAAACAGGAAGGCCGAGGGTATAACACATAATGATACTTTGACAAATGGTCTGAAAGGCCAGCTCATGCGAAGTATAATTGCTAGATTTTTGTAACTGTACTCTGAACTGCACTCTTTCTCTTCATTCTTCTTGGTCTAAACCGGGGGCTTATTACCCCCCTGGTACAATCTAAAGTAACATGCTCAGTTTATTCTAGAAAGCTTACTAACTTTTGTGGTGATCTCTCCATCTTCAGGTAATAGCAGGGCCTCGAGCTTTTTCTCTTGTCATGCTTCACTTGCCGTACTTCCACTCCCTCAGCCTATTAATAAAAACAAGTTATGCAATCCTCAAAATAGTTGCTTGGCTACCTGGCAAGTGGTTGAACGTACTAAGATGCTTTATGTCACGTATGCTTGTGGTATCTTATTTATTAAATACTTATGTATTAATACATTTTATATAATAAAACTGTCAGATTTCTTTACAAAACATTTCAAATGCTGCATTGAGCTACAGCAGAACTACATGTCAGTGTAGTTTGTTTTCTAGTGCAACATTAATTATATGTATAATTCTTTAAAACAGCCTATTTACCTTTTACTGGTTTGAGGAGTTCAAACCTGTTGGTAGACATTATATTGCTTTGTCACTCAGTGCTGGTTAATGTACTGTTGGTTTCAAGTTCAGAGATTCTGTAATGGCAGTAGGGCAACCAGAACCTACAAACCCATATTGCTGTCTCAAGATAGTAAAATTCGTACTGAGTCTTACTGTTTCTGATCGAGTAATGTGGTCAGCCATGAAACAGTTACTATAAAAAAACGTTACACTTAATTGGCCAACCCTACTTCACATATTTCTAGAGTTAGGAATAAAATCAGAATCAAGAAAGTAAATGGGATGAAAAGGGGAAAACTGATTTTATTGAAGAAAATTCAAGTTTTTTTGCCAGAAAAAGAGTTAATGGATACATGTTAGTAAATGAACAGATATCTGGTACATAATGTAATTGTAAGGAAAAACACAAATTTTTGTGTGTTCAAAGGTGGAAGAAGGTATTTATAAGCAAAGTCATCCAGGAGATACTATTTGGGTGTAGCAAGAGGAACTTTGAAATGTAGTGACTTAAGAAAGTATTCTCAGAGAAGTGAGTGTGCCTGAGATATAAAGAAAATAAAGTGAGGTATGCATGAAAAAGACTGCATTGTGGACAGGGAATAAGACATTTGAAGGACAATAGTAAGGACAAAGAAAAGTAGATTGGCAACAGATTATGGAGCACTTTGGCAGTCAAATGACTTAAAGGTATTTTAATGGGCAGAGTTTAACCATTAATGTTTTTCAGCAAAGACATGATGCAGTTATACTAGTTAAAAGAACAACCTGACAACAATAATGCTTAGAATAAATAGAACTATTTATATGGAGAGAAGTAGAGGCAGAAAAACCAGTTAGGAAGTTGTTGGCCATAGTCAGAGCAGGATGTAATAAGACTGGGGCTAACATAATATATTTGGAATGATAAAAGAGAGGATGGCCTTGAAATACTGGAGAAGATAGGAGTCCCAGGATTGATTTTCAATGTCAAGGGAAAAGGAAGAATTAAAGATTATTTAGTGGTTGAGCATGTGGATAATACTTGTTGAATGCTTTTAATAGAAGAATGAAACACATAATGGATAGCACATTTAGCAGTACGATAATGTATTTTGTTAAATTGCTTTGCAATTTTGTTCTTACTTATGTCAGGGACAGAAAAAGTAACAAGAGTATGATAATACATATGGCTTATGTATTAGTTTCCTAGGACAGCTATAACAAATTGCCACAAACGTAGTGGCTTAAAATGTACACATTTATTATCTTACTGTGCTGGACAGCACGAGTCCAAAGTTAGTTTTGCTACAGTAAAATATCAAGTTGCCAACAGGGTTGCATTCCTTCTGGAACCTCTGAGGGAGAATCTATTTCCTTGCCTTTTCCACCTTCTAGAAGCTACCTCTGTTCCTTAACTCACGAACCCTTCTTCCGTCTTCGAAAACAGCAGTAAATATCTCCACATCGCTCCCTTTCACATTACTCTCATCTCCCTCGTACATTTGTTAAGGACTCTTGATTATGTTGGGCCAACAAAATAATTCAAGATAAGCTTCCCATCTCAAGATTTAATTACAGCTGCAAAGTCCCCTTTGCCATGTAAGGCAACGTATTCACAGGTTCCAGGGATTAGGATGGGGACATCTTTGGGGGTGCATTATTCTGCCAACCACAGCATGTAATATGATAAACACTCTGAAGAAGAGAAAAGCACATTGGCCCAACATTTCAATATCTTGGTGAGAACTCTGTGTTTTCTCTGGGGGTTTAAACAATATCAAAATTGCGTTGGCATAACTTAAAACGAATTCTGCATTGAACTTAGATATATTCTCTTTCAAATTACTAAAATTATTATTATAACACTTGGAAACGATGTACTTCAATTTTTTTGATACTCTAGGACATTGTAATTGGAAAAAGATGACCAGCATACTTTTTTCATTAAAATATTTTGTCTCTACCTCTTCCTGCTTCACTAACACTGTACGTGCTTATTTTTTTAGAACTAAAATATAGCTTTTATTTTCTGTTACTGTAATCCTTGAACATGTCATTAGAAAACCTGATTAACAAAGTAATAGAGATTCTTACAATGCAAGTGATTGTGAGCTATTGTCAAATGAATTTGTCTTTGTCTTTTAAATGCCATGTTTTCAGAATCTTATCATTTATCTGAAAAACTGCTGTTAATAGAATGCTTAAATGGCATCCCAATTTCCACCAATAATAAAAACATCTCAAGAACTAAACAAGCTGAATATTATTAATACATGCTTATTTTATATTAAACTTTCTTATATATGGTTGATCATGGTCATCATTTTTTAATAATAGCATTGTTCTAACTTATTTTTATGTGATTTTATTCAGAGGACTAAAATCACTTGCGTATCATATTAATACATCATATGCCATTTCAGTGAGGCTAGACACAGATACTGACTTTTTTCAAAGACAATGTATTTGAATCTTTTATTAATTAGAATAAAAAAGAATTTCCTTAGGAGTGAGGATACCTACATGTATTATATAATATGTGTTTGTGCTTAATATTAATGCTTGAATGTATGCACGAGGGCTGTCTGAAAAAAAATCCAGACATAAATGCCTCTATTTTTCATATTACATGACTGGATACTTTCCAGAAAGCTCTTGTATGCATATTTATATGCATACACCTCTGTACAAACATTTACTTGCAAAAGTATTTTAAATGGCTTGAAAAAATAAAATCATAGCATGATTGACATGTGGCAAAGTAAGTGCAAAGAATACAATATAAGAGTGTGCAGATGTGACAAGTAATTGTATCTATATTATTATGCCAGCCCCTTAACTTGTATCTTTTCTTCCCATCTCTAACTTTAACATTTGTTCCTCACATTTCTTCTAGAGTAAGTTCTTTAATTTGCAAATATGACCATTTTACTTCCCTACTCATACCACTCCAGTGAGGTTTTACTTTTCTACTGACTACCAGAAATGCTTAAAGTTCTTAAGGAGATAGTCTATCCCAGCAACAAAATGCCTCCTGCCTAATTCTCATCTTATGTTCGTCTATCACAATGCAAAAAATTCAAAGAACATTGATTTTCAGTATACTTTGAAGAATAGAATGATCACACAGAGATTATTCAAACTTGTCATGGCCTACACTGAATTTGTTACCATCCAAAAAGTGTCATTTTCCACGCACTTTTAGACAGTCATCTGAACAGCAAACCTAAAAACGATGTGCAACTTCCTTGTGCTTCACCTCTTACATCAAGTAAACCTTGTAATAATTCTAAGTCATGTGATTGTTTTAAATAAATGGATCATGTTAGCCTGAGTATCATAAAATTTTAAAGTAATTAATGATAAAAATCTAAGGTCATTTTTTATAATTCCTCAGACTTCACCAGTGAATGTCCTGATATTCTTCTTCCTTGATTGTGTTTGCAGAGATGGACTCCAAGCCTGGGTAAAGTTTGTTCACTCTCTCATCAAGGAAGCTGAACTCTTCTCTCCTATCTAATAGGGAGACAAGTCCACTGAACTGCCCAGCTCTTTTTCCTCGTGTAAAATGAGACTCTTTATTTGGATTTATAGTTGCCAACTCTTTAGCTTGGCAGAAGATTTAAAAGGACTCAAAATGTATTTGCAGCTGAAATTAAATTCAGTTGCTTACTGTAAAGAACAGAGAAATTTTTACTCTCAGTCTTCTTTGCAAGAGGAAATACATTTACTGAACTCCTGGTGTAGTCTCATTCAGAGCATTCAACCATCCCAATTCTATTGTACATAATTTTAGCACTTTCTAAGTGTTATACTTTTTTTAAAAAAATGTATTGGTATTTATTATATTTTTAAAAAAAGTATTGGTACTTGTTATGACAGTTTAAACTTCATTTGTACACCCTTCCACAAGAGGTCTACCACTTCCATCTCTTGTGATACATCTTATCAAAGCATGGATTGAAAATTTAAGTTTTCATGAAAATCACAGAAAGGCCGTATTTAAATAAAATATTTGAACCTCATCTTCAGAGACTCTGATTAAGTATTTTTGAGGTAGGCACCAGTGTGCCTGAGAATCCTTTTTACAGGCACACTGGTGACATCGATGCCAGTTGTCATTGGACCATAATGAGAATTTACCTCTCAAATAGAGCAGGATCTCTAATATTAACAGGAGTTTTGTGCCTCCTTTAACCTGCGCATCCAATCATCTGTCAAGTTCCACAGCTACCAGTTCTCCCATGATGTTCGTTTCCATTGCTGCGTTCACTTCTGCTGGCACAATGGTGGAGCACGCATCCAGAGCTCTTCTGCAATAGCTGCTGCAGTAACATCCTGAATCCTTGACTTCAGTCTTGTCCTTCCAAATCATTTCATGTGTGATTTATCTCCTGTAGCTTGTTTCATGACACTCCTCCATTTAGAAATATTTCAAATCCCTCTAACTTCTACTTAGCAAAGTTCAAAACTGTCAAACTTCTTGGTGATACTAACGTATCCTGCATATCCAGTGTTACGTTATAATCTTGCCCTAAATGCCATCATTTGCAATCTCTACTTGAGGAAATTCTACTCAATTTTAAATCTCTGAGTCAAATATCTACCTATTTCGTGCAGCCATTTCCATTTCCGTAAAGCATAAGTAAGAACTTCCACAGCATTTTATGCATATGTCTATCCTATACACTGTGCATAACTGATGTTCAAAAACATTTAATATATGAAAAAATGGGTAAACCCTATTGCTATGACTTTCTCTTCAAATTCAATTAATCTTTCAGCCATTTTGATTTTTAATACTTACTGAAGTAAAGCACATGTAGAGAAAAGTGCACTAAGTGTAAGTGTGAAACTAGGTGGATTTTCACAAAATAACCACCCAGTGTAACCAGAACCCAGATCTGGAGATAGCACTTGACCAGCAGCCTAGAAGCAACCTCAGAGCCCCTTTCTGTTCCTGTAATAATTCCCCGCTAAAGGTGACTGTTATCCTGACTTCTAACACCGTAGATTAAATTGCCTGTTTACCTAACATAAATGAAATCATACAGTATGTACTTTTTTGTGTCTGGCTCCTATTTTCTGTGTATTGTGTTTGTAATTTTTACCTATATTGCTGCATCTTAGCTGTAGTTTCTTTACACTAATTGCTATTTAATAATCCATTATATAAAAGTACCACCATTTGTCTAATCTCTTGGTTTGGCATTTGAATTGTTCCTAGGTTGTTACTCTTACAAATAATACTACTATAAACGTTTTATTCATGTCTTTTGATGATTGTATGTAAGAATTTCCATTGAGTACATAGCCAGGAATGGAATTGTTGGGACAAACACTATGGAAGTTTTTTCTAAATATTTCACCAACATATAATCTTCTACCTTACTTCCAATGAAGTTATTAATTCAGACTCAGATATTTCTAATTGAACCAATTAAAGAAGCCTCAGAACTGATTTTTTTGCCTGTATCCATCAGTACCATCCATTTTCCTCAACTCTGGTAGAACAATCTGTGTAAAACACAATATTTATTATATTTTCAATTGTCTGATAACTTTTTTTAGATTCCTTGTTACTTACAGAAAAAAAAAATGGAAGATTTATAACACAATACTTTATGATCTTGGACAGTGTTAATGTTTTAGCTTCATAACCTCAAATTCCAATTCCAATACAGTATTTTATTTCAGTAATCTAAAATTTCATTATAGCCACTCGTGATATATTTAGTCAATGAAAGGACCTTGACTTGAATGTACACGTGTTTTCTTTTTGTTGATTCTAGGGAAATTCTCCTTGGCCTAAAGGTCACTCCCATTGAGTTCTGGCCTCACTTAGGTATTGGTTGACCCTTGACTCATAAAATGGTTTGTTATTATTTAGGGTTTTTAGCAAATACTGTTGGAGACTATAGACCTTTGGTTTGATTCACAGAAGGTTCACAATGTTATGTTCACTCCTTAGAGTTGAAACAGTATTGACTGAGGGTCCTGATAGACTGAATTCCTAGGTGGGATTAATTAGTACAGGTTGTAGAACTACATTAATGTTCCATGAAATAAGCCCACCAAATAATTGTTGGAAATGTCATTTAAGAGTGCAGTAATTAAGGCTGAGGGATACAGAAGGAAACCAAGGCCTCTCTTGAATTTCCAGAATTTTCTTTCTCTATCTGAAGGGCATTTTTCTGAGGAAGCAGAGACTGAAAGGAAAAGTTATGATTGTTTGATGGTAAAGTAGAATGTTGGCAACATCTGAACTGCATATGAGCCAAGACTTGGAATTCGTCTATACTGTGGAGAGAGAGCAATTATTGTAGATGAAGTGGACCATTCTAGTAGGACAATTAAGCTAGGAAGCAGTAAGATGCTTTATCTCCTGGCAGGCAATTGATCAAATTTATAATGCTGGGGGGGGAAAAAGAGAATATAGAACAATGGACTCAGTGTAAAAGTTGGACAATAGGAATCCTGTCTATAATCAATTTGAATAAATAAATAAATAGAATTTTGTACAAAGCTAATGGGCCAATAGGCTGTTCGAACAAGAATGTTCTCAAGATATCTCCTGCCAGGAAACTCACCTAATATTTTCAAAATATGGGAGATTTTGAATCTGCAGGTTAGTTAAACGTAAAGATCTATCCAATTGATAGATCTCAGAAAAACTAAGGCACATTTATAGGATAACTCCTGATGGCCGACATCCTTATTTTATGGGGTACAATGCACATTTCAGCCTTGAACTGTGTTGAATGTTTGTTAGAATCCACTATTCTGAGCCCCACCACAGACCTAATTGACCTGGAAACCTCCAGTCGGTGGAGGTGTAGTAGCAGCCAGGAGACTGTATTGTGAAATAAGCAGCCCAAATGATGCTTTTGTGAAGAAAATTTGAGAAACTATTTATATAAGGGTCAAATGAGATACAAATAAGTCAGAGCAAGCAACTAGTTTAAGAGTTAATAGAGGGCAGACTTGAAAGAGTTTAGCTAAACTCTTAGGAGAGATTGAACAATTACTATTTTAAGGGTCAAGACAGATGACTGGTATAGAGAAAGCTCAATTCATATGAGTACATGCAAAGTCAAACAAAAATAGGATGACATGAAGAGACCTGGTCCAATGTATTGGAGAAGATTTGGGTGGCAGACGTAGAATCATTTTCTGAAAAAAATTACTCCAAATGGTAATTTGGCCTGCAGTCTTCTCTTAATCTTGGGCACATTTTCAAGTTGGAACTCGGTTTGATAAACTGCTCTCACTCTTGTGACGTTTGCCCCTGTGAGGCTGGAGAACCTTCCTTGTTCCCTCAAGAGCTGTGGTATGCTCTCCCTAGGGAGGACTCCATGTACAGCTTGGGGTGATACTTGAGAATGTCTGTATTTCCAAGGGCGACTATTTTATAGTCAGCTTAGTCTTTTGCTTCATACACTGGTTTGTGTGTGTGTGTGTGTGTGTGTGTGTGTGTGTGTGTGTGTTTTAGCCAGTCCTTTCCTTGTCTACAGTTACAGATCTTGGATTATAAACTCTGACAATAAGGCTATGCATTAATATTTGTTCATTCATAGCAGTCGATAATTTTATAATGCTAAAAAAGCACTTTAAAATTTTTTACTATATAACATATAAAGACAGTTAAAGATCTTAAATAAAAGAGAACATATATTTTTTTCCTCCAGTAAAATACCGGGGGGAGGGGTGAATACCAGGGGAATTTTTTCAGGATCTTTCTATTTTCTCTATCTCCTCTGAATCTCTCAGCTTCTTCTATTTGTCTTTTCTATCTTCTGTTTCCTGTCATAATCTACTTTATAGTATTCTATGTTATCAAAAATTCATTTTGAACTGGTAACAAAAAGTTAATCAGTTAATGATGAATAAAACCTTAATACTACATTAAAGATAAAAGGATTTATCATACTGCTTTTAGAAAATGACTGTTATGAGGAGATATGTTGGTTAACTTCGATAATTATTTCTAATCCCATTTTCTCAATTCCTCTCAAATTTTATTGTATCAATTGCAATTCATAACTTCTATATGTTTCTGAAATGTTTCCTTTTGAATCACTATTTTCAAGAGTACAAAATAAAACTTAACTGGTTTCAACATCTATTTTACAATTAATAGAGTAGTTCCTATCAGTAACCACTGGGAGGTAGCACATGTATTGTGTGTAAAATTTCAAAGTAAAAGTACCTATTACCTGAAGTTAATGATAGTATTTTTATTTATTATTTGCATCAAATTTGTGTTAAAATAGATAATTAATAATGATGGAAAAATTGGTGAACAGCAAAAATGAAAGAAGACAAGCAAACAAATGCCATCCATGCTGTTAGGAGGTCAGTGTTTTCAATTGAAGAAAATATATGCAATGCTGAATACTTGAATATTTTGCCATGACCATCACTTTCTGAAAAACTAAGTAATAGAAAATCATATTTATGTTCAATTTGGGAATAATTTAGTAACAAAAATACTTATGATTGTACGACTGAGTTAGAAAACAGCATTTGATATAGGAAGCTAATTTATAGACCTACATGTATCTCAGTGGAAACATTGTTTGACATATATTTTCTTTTAATATTTATTAATTTGTTGTTACTAAAATGTATTACTAAAAATTTAGACAGTATATATCTTTTGGAGACTCACCGCAGTAATTCAATTTTCTGTTTATGACATGTTGTTTCAAGCTTTATTAATGTGGACATTGACCTCAAGCTTTTTAAAAAATTTTCTATGGAGTTTAATACTTTTAAAATGTAAAATACTTTGAAATCTTGCCAGTTTTAGGTATGTCAAAAACTATTTTGGCTCAAAGAATTTGGGTTTAGTTTTGACCAATATTGAATTCTAATTCACCTTTTTTTTCTTAGTAATTAGCTGTATTTCAGTAATAGTGTGTATAATAAAGAAGTACTTCGTTATAAATCATAATTCATAAATTATATCAGAAAAATCACAAAATTAATTCATTAGGTAATAGTAATTTTTTTTATTGCCACATGTAATCTTTAACCAAAATGAAGTCTTAAAATAGTCTTATTAATTTAATTATTGAGAGCTTTTGTAATTTTGCCAAGACAAACCACCAACCAAAAAAAAAAAAAAAGAAAAGAAAAGAAAAGTAAAAAAAAAGAAATGAGAAAAAATTTCATGTGATTGCTTAATTAGCAAAAAGAGAAAATATCTCACACCAGCCATGGTTAGGAAATATCATGGTGTCTAAAATGACATTTAAAGATTATTTTACCTTGATATTGACTGGCCTTTTAGAAAATCTAAAGAATAATATTTATTAATTATAAGTTTCAACATTAAATGCAATAGGCACTGCATTTCTATTGTATTTATCTTGTTATTATCCAAATATGTAAATTCCATGTCTACTGTAATGAATCCATCTTTCAAAAAAGAACTCTGGAATGCTTGTTTTTGCTATATAATTTGTAGTTATTTTGGAGCCTATATAACATTCATTTTGTATTATCGTTTTGTATTTTAATCTGACAATTTCTCTTATACAAATCCGCCTACAGAAGAACTAGGGTATGTCTTCTTAGCTCATCAGGTCACCCCCCCCACCCCCGTCACAAATTCAAATAATGAAAGCCCAAACATTGGATAACCAGAAATAGTATAGAAGCTCTCTTAACCAACCATCCCATAACTTACTAGATCATTTAGTTTTTTCCTTCCCCTTGAAAATATAACATACTGATGTTTCTGACACACTGAACATTCAACGAGTTTGCCCACCAGTAAACCTGCAGACTTCCACCCTTATTTGTTGTTCATACGTTTACCTAGTGCATCAGTCAGGGTTATTAGCTTTCTATAATAGAGCATCTTCCAGATAGTTTAAGCAGAAAAATTACTTACCTAAAATATGAGATAACAAATACGCAAAACTCCAGGTAAACCAGAATCACAACCTGTGAGACAGGGTTTCTCCCCAACATTCAAGGAGCTGGAGAAACGAGTAGAACTCTGGCTGTGACCTTCATTCTTTAGCCACATCTAATTCTATCTCATCCAAGAGGAGTCTTGTGAATATTTGTGTGGAGACTCCAGTCCACACTTTCAGCCTCTTGTGACCTAGAGATTCATGGCTATGGTACAGTTAGCCTTCAGGAGGACTGAACCAGCAGGAAACTTGAGAAGGATTGACAAAAAGCCCCTTTGGCAAGGAAATTTTGGGGTTTGGAGTTGCCAGAATATGGTCTAGAAGCATATGCTTCAGGTGGGTACTTCCTTTGGTCCTAAGGACTGCTTGTTCCACAGAAAAGGGCCTGGCCAAAATGACAACATCAGTTGCTAGGGTCTAAAACTGGCATTGCTTGGAGGTAAAGCAGTCAGGCACTGGAGCTATTGACCGTCAATGACAATGCCAGTAACTGGCAGAATCTCTATCACTGCTCCTGGAAATATTCACCACCATTCCCATTAGGAAAGCAATCCTGTAGCCACTGTTTCTCCACAGGAAGGCAATCTGGGTAATTTACCTCCTTTCTAATGTGCCCACATCTTAACTGTAAGGGAGTTTGAGAAAATCTCTGCTTTTACTTTAAGGAAGACTAACTCAATAGGTGGGAAATTCTCTAAATCGAGGAAGAATGTTTACTATTTTTACATGGCTCCAAAGACACAATCAATATTTAACAGCTTTTGGGTTGTTTTTTTCCCCCAATGCAGTTTATGTCAGTTGCATTTATGCAATTACATAACTTAAATAAATATTATGTAAACCCATGAAAATTAAATATTAATAATTAGAGGGAAAGTTATTTCTTTGAAAACATTGTTCAATTGTTTGAAAACACTTGATGAAGAGGAGTTGTTTTAGAAATATTATTAAATTATAGGTGGAAAAAAATCATTAAACTCTAAAAAAGACTACCGTTTGATTCCTTCTCAAGGGTTTTAGGTTAGGTTTTCTTTTCTTTCTTTTTTTTTTCTGAGTATTTCCCTGACTGGGAATCGAATCCCAGCCACGGCATTGAAAGCGCCAAAGCCTAGCCACTACACCCCTAGGGAGCCCCCCCCCCCAGGTTAAGTTTTCATTTCATTTTTTAAAGAAAGCAAAACTGGAAATCAGTTGTAGATAGCCCATTATGGGTATGGATAAGGAAGGAAAGACAACAGTCAGTAGGTATATGATTAAAGAAAAGATGTTGGTCTTACATCAAAAGGTTATTAGCACAACATTTATTAGCTGGTTTGAAAACTGGGAGGAAAAAAATTATGGTATTGAACCACAGAAGTGAGGAATCCGTTTATCATCCTGATACTGAAAATTTTACAGAAGCAATGAAGTCATTTATTGATTGAGAATTACTCCATAATATAGTGAACTTTATTTTGTGATTCCTCAGTTGATTTTACCTTTTTAATTAACCAATTGATTAATTCTGATCCCATTGGGTAAGTTAGTGCCTCTAATATGTCCAGATAATTAAGTTATGGTTGTAACTTGAACACTTATTTTTTTAATATCTGAAGTGTTTATTTATTTTTTTTATATTTATTTTTATTGTTAGACTTCTTGGGGTGACATCTGTTAGCAAGGATTACATATGGTTCAGGCATACAATTCTACAGTGCATTGTCAACTTGTTGTATAGTAAGTTCACCACCTAATGTGAGTTCTCTTTCCATCACCATATATTTAGCTTCCCCTCCCTGTAACTTGAACACTTGAGTTAGATTACTTTGTTTTTCATCTAGATTAATTTTCCATGGATTCAGTTATGCCATATTTAAGAAATGATGAAATAACAGCTTAAAATTATTTCTGCCAAATCTGTACAGATAAAGTGAAACTAAGAATGAAAATTATTACATATAGTTAACTAATTAATTAAATTCTACTATAAAGAAGAGGGATTGGCAAATTTTATACATCGAATTGGTTTAAGTTACTATTCCTATATAAAGGACAATTGAAACAATTATGTAACTGATTATTATTTTTGCTTTATTCATATCCTATGCTATTAGGACCTGTGTTAGTAACAGAAAACACATCAGTCACTCCCTTGGAATGAAGGAGGTCAAGAGGGAGGTAACACAAAGGGACATAGAGAATGTTAAGAACTAATAGTATGTTAATTATTTTGATTGAGATGAAGATTCTACGTGTGTATACATAGGTCCAAATTTATTAAACTGTTACATTAAATATTGACAGTTTAGTGCATGTCAGTCATGCCCGAATAAAATGTGTTGTTGTTTTTTTCTACATACCAACTCTCTCAGCTGTTATTCAAAATTAACCAACATTTTGGATTCATTTTGCTTTAAAAGTGAAGTTTCCTGGTGCAGTGTCGTAGGTTCCTTCCCGTGATAACAGTTAGCTCCGATCTTAATTGCCATTGGAGTTAATATTCACGTGGACTCAGTCTTCTGACATTTGTTTCTTCCGGGATCTTTCTTGACTCCTGCTCTTCGTTCAGACCCTTTAACCTGGCTTGCCCATCTTTCCTATGATGCTCTTAAGGTCAGCTCTTACACAGAACCCCCACTGTGCCTTCATGACCAGATGGGTTCTGGCTGAGTGCAACTCGCATTCAACGCCATCCCCTACTCCTCTACGTCCTGCCTTGTTATAACTTTTCCAAGTCTAGCTCCTTGCCTCCCCATTTATCACTTGGCTGGGGACTGAACTGTCTCAGACTGTAACTATTAATCCTCTTTGGTTCCTGGTATCATTTATCTTTCTCTTGTGCTGTGCTGCTGTATTTATTTTTCCAATTTGGTTTTTGTTTATCAGCCCATATTTCTGAAACAGATTGATTCTTGTCATGTCTTGTCATTTCTAAGCAGAGCTCCATCCATTATATTATACCTTAACATTTTTATCAGTCAGGATTGCTTTCAGCTGCATATATAGAAAAACCAAGTAGTAGTTGCTGAAATCATTAGTCATTTGCCATTTACTTTTCCTCTACTACAAGAAGCCTGGAGTTAAGAAGTCCAGAGTTGGTGCCGCAGCCAAATACTATCAACAGGAATTAGATTCCTGTCTTTTCAGTTTCCTCTGGTTAGTCCGTTATTTTTGTCCTTTTGGGGTATGGTCTCTTCTCTTTTGTTTTTGCCAATATTCAGCCTCTTCTTCCTTTAATGAAATGTACCCTTTCTTCTGCCTTTGAACTTAGAAAGAAAACATTTTATTCAGGCAAGATTGACATGCACTAAACTGTCAATTTTTAATGTAACGGTTTAATAAATTTGGACCCATGTATACACACGTAGAATCTTCACCTCAATCAAAATAATTAGCATACTATTACTTCTCAGCGTTCCCTATGTCCCTTTGTGTCACCTCCCTCTTGACCGCCTTCATCCCAAGGGAGTGATGAATGTGTTTTCTGTTACTAAAAATTTGTTTTCATTTTCTAGAACTTTATAAAAAAAATGGAATCATACCGTATATACTCTTTATTTTCTAAGGCTTCGTTCACTCAGCATAATTATTTTCATATTCACTCATGAAGTCTTGTCAAGCAATAGTAAATTCCTTTTTATTGCTGAGTTATATTCCATTGTATGAATATACTACTAATATTTGTTTATCTCTAGTCACCTGTTGATAGACATTTGGGTTGCTTTCAGTTCAGTTTGTTACAAATAAGGCAACTATGAACATTTTTCTAAAAGGTTTTTATAGAGATATGCTTTCTTTTCTCTTGAGATGTCTAGGTCATATGATACATGTTTTATTAAATCATTATTGTAATTTATTTAACATATATCATGTTAATATAGAAACTATATTATGAATTACATCATGTATTATACTATGCAACACAATGTATTTATTGTAAATATTAATGTTTTATGAAACTTTTGTTTCCCAAAGTGATGGTACCACGTTACATTCTCACCAGCAGTGTATGAGAGTTTCAGGTGTTTTATATCCTCACCACCATGTGATATAGTAAATCTTTTAAATTATTGTGTAGTTGTTTATCATTGTGATTTTAATTTGCATTTACCTAATGAATATCAATGTTGAATATCTTTCCATGTGCTTGGTTCCCATTTTTATCTTTAGGGAGGTGTCTGTTAAAATCTTTTGCCAATTTTTATTGGGTTACCTGCTTTCTTATTATTGAGCTTAGATATGTGATTTGCAGATATTTTCTCTCAGTCAGTTTTTTCTACACAAAGGTTTATTTTTTCATTCTTTTAACATTCTCTTTTGCAGATTAGAAATTTTTAATTTTAATAAAATTCAACTTCATCTCATATATTGTGCCTTTGGTCTAATATTAAAAGTGATCTTTACCTCACTCAAGGTCAAACAGATTTTACCCTGCATTTTCTTTTAGAAAATTTTAGTTTTAGGTTTTACATTTGTGGTATGATCTATGTTGATTTTTAAAAAGGTGCTAAGAGGTATAGGTGATGTTCACTTTTAAAATGTAGATACCCAAATTACTCCAGTATCATTTGTAGAAAGCACTATTCTTTCTCAATGGAATTACTTTTACACTTTTGTTGAAATCAACTGGTAATATATGGGTGAGTCCACATGTAGAATTGCCTCTTTTCCATTGATATTAGTCTGTTTTTATACTAATACCATGGTGTATTGATTGCTATTGCTTAAAACCAAGTATGATATTTCTCCAACTTTGTGCTTTTTCATAGTTTTGGTATTTTAGCCTTTTAATTTCTGTATGAACTTGTTAATCAGTTTGTTTACTTCTGAAAAACATGAGATTTTGATTGGAATTGCAATGCATCTGTAGATGAACTTGGGGAGAATACACATCTTTAAAAAATACAGTTTTTTCATTCACGCATATTGTATATCACTCTGTTTAGCTCTCTTTAAATTTATCTCCTCAATGTTTTGTAATGTATAGGTTTTGTACAGTAAGATGGCCACTTTTTTATTTTTCAAGTAGTGCATCTTTATTTCAGGTCATAAGAATAGAGGAAACACTAAATATCTTCTCTTCATAAAGCTTGAAGCTTTATCTTTTTATTTATTTATTTTTTTGTAAGGAAACTCTACCAAAGAACTTAAAACTGCATCTCATTGGCCAAAATTATTCATATAGTAGAATGTACTTGCAAGGCAGTTTGAAAAGGCGATTTTTTTAGCCACTATAATGGAAGATGGCAATAGTAATGGGTATGATGCTTGAGTAGTTGGTCCGTAAGGAATTAAAATAACATCTGTCATGTGTTTTTCAAGGTTCAGCTACTTTATTGTATTTACTATATTTTAGAGTGGCAAGAATTTTTTCATCTTCTATATAGTAGAAGGGCTGCCCTTTCCATTGGGTAAGTGTTTCAGGCTCTTAACTTAAAAATATTGGGTCTAAAGTAATAGCTTCTCTAGGATTAAGCAGTGTTATTGCTACTTAGACTGACTTTCTTTATACATTAGAAGTAGTTTTCTAATTGTAAGTTTAATTTCTTTTATTTTTTTGTGGAAAATTTAAGTCCATTTTATAATAGGAAAGCTCCAAGGTATTTACATACTCTATTTGTGTTAGTTCTGGTAGTGGAGTCTAATTATCAAGCTCTCAGTAATAGCATGGTTTGGGACTAGATTGTCCAGCGTATGATCAACCAGCAGGTGAAAGGTAAGAAGACGCACTCCTGAATAAAGGGGTGGTGTGTGCGCCTCAGCATCCGATGTGCATTTCCCTTGTTATTCCCCAGACTTTCATCACATAATATGTGCGATACTGGAGATTGAAACCGGGAAAAATGTTACATTTGGCATTGAGAGTTTCTTGTGATCATAAATATTGATAAACTTTGGAGGTGGTTTTGATGATCATTTTGGTCATCTCCTTTGTGACTCTTTGGCTTTACAAAGAAGTAAAATCTTCCAAGCTACTGCTAATCAGAGTGATCATTGTCTTCTTTGAATTACCCTATGATTGCAGTGATTATAAATAAATGCTGTAAAGCTACCACTAAATGTCATAAATAGCATAAAATACTATTAAATGTCATAAATGTGATAAAATACTACTAATATTTTTTATCTCATCTCTTCCATTATATATTATTAATTACACTGTTATGGTATAACCCAGAAATAAAGTATAGCAGGAAAAATAAGGTCTTGCCACTGAGGTGAGGAGAAATGAATCTTTCCTTTTAATTATTTTCTTATTCTAGCTGAAAAGTACTGTTGTATAATAAAGACAGCACAGATTATTTTGGAGTTCTAAAACTTATTCCAACACTCTAGCAGAATGAACTTGGGCAACTAGTGTAATCATTCTTGATTTTTTAATCTCTAAAACAGAGATGATAAAACCTACTTACGGGGTTGTAAACTTATTAATATAATAATATATGCAGAATATCTTATATGTATTATAGTAAGCACTAGTAAATGGGGACTAAATATAAGAATATATAATGATAGAAACAGTATGGGAAAAATCTATATTATTAATACTTTCTTTTTACTCTATATTACTCTAAAACAAAATAAACATTGGACCCCCTAATTCTGAGAACTTTAATATTAATACAACTTACTTTTCTATCCCCATATTCTATGCTCTCTTCCAAGCATTAGTGCTACAGATGCATTTCTTTAATAATGACAACAAAAGAAAAACCTGATACAAAAAATAGATTCAACCCACATTGACTCACTGTTGTTGAATTTTAATACAATAAGTTCTTTTCCCTTGGTTTTAGGGCCAGAAACCTTAGGCAAAAATGTAAACTTAGGAATTCAAGAGATTTAGTTATCTTCTTACACTTAAATAAAAATACTGGTAAATAATTTCTGGAATTACCTAGATATGAAGGCATTGCTACTACATGAAATTCATATAGCTGAAGCCTGTGTTTCTATATATTTCTTTGAGATTTTTAGCCATTTCAGTCAATGGAACTGTCAATGTGTCCTTGTCATTGCGCCAGTGGCAAATTTATCTCAAAATTTAAATCTAGGACATTAAGTATCACTGAAGATTTTTCTTGTAACTGAAACATTTAGAGGAAAAACAAAGATGAATTCAAGAGAGAAAATAAGAGCATTTTCTGTGTCATATTTTTTGCCCTCCAACCCCTCATAATGTAAATATCATATCATTAGAAGGCTATCAGGTAAAGCATGTGTGTGTGATGTGCATGTATACGTTTGCCTATGGGTGTACTTGTGTGAGTACGTGTGTATGAGAGAGGATACACGTTCAATTATGGTGACCTTCAACATAAATAAAATAAGTAGACTGTGCAGAAAAATGTCATTTTATGACTCCTGACACATTATTGAAGTCAGGCATAAACTAGATCTCATAGCATTTACTATCAGTCACCAGGGCGTGGGAAAGTAACTAAAACTTCTATTCCTTGAGTGTGCTCAAGTACGAATGATCATCTGATGACTGGGAGCTACAGGGGAAAACTGTGCAGTGCCTCTAGTTTACTTCAGTTATTGTTACTCTTTGTCTCAGTAGCATCAGAGAGTTCAGGCATACATGTGCTCTCTCTATGTTACACACCAAGTATTCTGTATCAGTATTTCTTGTATCTTATTCTTTAAATGTTATCTTCCTCATAAGTATAACCAACACTTAATTGAAAGCTCATGGGTGATTCATCAAAAATGTAGGGCATGCCACAGTGGGAAGGGTAAGGGTTATGGAGTAAGACTCAACTAAATTTAAATCTCAGCTCCATGATGGATTTCCTTGCCCTGCTCATCAGTGTTAGAGTTTGGATCAGGGTGAGAATCAAATAATTAACTGTCTGTGTTTCAGTTCCCTTGTTTGGAAAATGTGAATGATAATAATTTTCCAACAGAGCAATGGTAGGTAATAATGAAGTAAGTGCCTGACATAGGTCCTCCTCAAAAAATTGAAGCTATTATATGTGGTATTATTATCCTTCATATTACAGTATGGTATCATTTTGCAGTGTGGGTTTCGACAAGGTGACATAACTAATATTTTTCTCTTCCAGTTTACATATCTGGTTGATATAAAATTACTCTTATATGATAAGCTTTTCTGTCAAGCTTTAAGAGGTTTCAATTATGGGAACAGAACTTTTAGGGGTAAGAAAAAATGTTCAACAAATGTGAGGTTTTAAAGAAACTTCTAAATGAATTGTGGAGCTTATAGGGTAGAGTGGAAAACATGAATTAGGTTGGCAAGGACAGTGCACTCGTAAGATGAGTTCAAGAAAGATAATAGGAGCATTTTCTGTGTCATATATTTTGCCCTCCAACCCCTCATAATGTAAATATCATACCATTAGAAGGAAAAGCAATGTGTGTGTGATGTGCATGTATGTTTGCTTATGGGTGTACTTGTGTGAGTATGTGTGTATGAGAGAGAATATATGTTCACACATTTAGAAAGGATAAATGAAATACTCATTTTTATTTTTAACCCTTAGTCACTTTTGACCCTCTCTCTCTTTTTTCTTCTCTGTCATCTCTCCAAAAACCTGATACATAAGAAGTATGTCCATTTATGTAATGATGGACAAAACATTCAGCCCACATTTAAAATAAAAATAATCATAAGAACATGTAGGAGACATTCTGTATTTGAGGGTTAATAGCTCTGATTGAAACTACTCTGATCATTTGCTGCCTAGATGATGCTCTATTATGTTATCCTTGACTTAAACTCCCAAGGAATGCCCAAAATATTGCTTTGGAACTCCAGGAAGAACACATCTTGGACCCAATAACTATATGCATTTAGAGGCAAGAAATTGCTGTGATAATTCCCCTATAAATTATTTCATGTGAGTAAAATGCAACTTTAAGCTTCCTCAAAGTTTCTAAAGTAGAGCTATGAATGTACACATTCAGAGCTATAAATCATATTTAGGTATAACTGACTTTATTAATCACTTCCATTTCTCAAAGTCTTTTTGTAATGTAAAGAAATGGAAACATCAGTGCTTGAAACTCAGCTACAGTTCAATGGATTCACAAATTTAGGCAAGATTCTGGTTTAGAAATTACACAAAATAGATGAGCTGTAGGCCACAATCTTTATAAGCTTTCATAAGCCTTCTGTGAATATTTTGATAGCTATTATGTCATGAATAAATTTGAGCACTCTTTTCCTTTGAGTCCAGGCAGTTCAAGTGTTATACTTGCCAGAAAATACAATTTTAGACATCATTAGAATTAATGAAGTCATAGTTTCAAACAATAGAAATATTCACTGCACTGAAACTATTCTTGGATATAAGGAGACACATTTTAATAAGTTTTAAAATTTCCATTCTTTTTTTTTTTTTAATTCATTTTTATTGTTCGACTTATTGGGGTGACATCTGTTAGTTAGCAAGGATTACATAGGTTTCAGGCATACAGTTCTACAGTGCATTGTCAGCTGATGTAATTTTTGGGTCAATGATTGTAAAAAACTTTATCAGGTATGCAGGGCCGTGACTTCCCAATTCCAAAGCCTCCCTCTTCCTCTCTTTCTGAATTAACTAAAGCACCACTAAAACTGCTCGTGGCTCTTTTTTGAAATATTATATATGTGTTTACCAAGTTCCTGTAATAGTCTTAAAGGCTTACCTGTAATACTTTGAGGTCAACACCTTCAGTAAAACCTTAGAAAACTGAGTTGCAAATAAGACGTGGTCTTATCTTGTATATGTTGAACTGATACCTACCTTCACATTTCTGATTTTTAATAGACAAGACTAAGGTGGATAATCAATAAAAGAGAAATTAACTTTATTTTAGGGAGTATTTCTCCCCCATGTCTCTGGTTAATTCATAGCATATTTCTAACACTAAAGTTGATGTCAGCCATCTGAGTTACTCATGATTAAGGAGTCAGAATGTTTAGTGGCTGATTTGGCTTTTCCTTTAAAGCCAGACCTTCATTAGTGACAAAAAACAGCAAAAAGTTGAAATAAATCAGACATAAAAAGTCAAGATACATATGATTTCACCCACATGTGGGATATAATACCGAAAGCCACGAATGAGCAGGACAAATAAACAAGCAAAAACTCATAGACGCAGGCAACAGTTTCGTGGTTCCCAGAGGGTAAGGGGGAGGGGAGAGGTAGTAGCAGAGGGTAAAAGGGGTCAAATACATGGTGACGGAGGGGGAACTGACTCTGGGTGGTGAGCACCCAAGATGATGTATTATGAATTGTACACTCGAAACATACAATTTTACTAACCACTGTCACCCCAATAAATTTAATAAAAATAAAAAATCAGGAAAAAAAAGCAACAGCAGAAAGTTTAATAGAATTTATATTAGATCTAACAAGTTTTATTCTTTTAACCTCTCTCTTGAGCACTCATTAGAGGTGAAAAATGAAAGCAACACCTTCTTCTCTGGCTACAAAACTGTAAAATACTATAACCAAAATTTTTATGTCATAGGGAGGAACACAGAGACAACCAGCTAACCCACTCCATCCCCACGAACAGAAACAATTGCCTTTAACAGAGGAGTATTGACTAGGCCAAGATGTGCTATGACCCCTTCCCTTTTCTAGGGTCACCTAACTTCAGTGTTTTATGGCAAGTCATGCCAGACAATCTTGTTGAAAAGCATTCATTTGTTGCTTGTATTCCCTGTTATCCAATATAAACCATTTAAAATTGTGATTGAATCTCTTATACCATATTGTGACCAGCTACTGAGGCTGAGAGAAGTTAATGGAGTTACCTGGGAAAAGTCATGGTTTTATTAAATTAAAGATCTGTTTCTTGTTTAATGTCTAAGAAAAAGGAGATTCCACCACCATTATCCTAGCATCCAAAGAACACAAATTTTTCAGGTTAAAAATTAAGAGCTGAAGTACTATGTAAATCTTTTATAACTAATAAGAAAAAAAAACACTATACATTTCAGAGAGTGATGTCGTGCTATTATTCATTTTCTTCCCTTCTCTCCCACCACCTCCCTCCAGAAATGCTTTTTAATCACACTTTTGAGTATGGGTTTCTGTGCTCTTTTGATTATTCAAAAGAACAAATGATGAAGTGATGCTGCCATAATTTGAAATTATAAATTTAAGAGTGTTAGACCATTATCATTTGCCTTCACCCAGCAACAGTACTCATAATTCTCTCTACTTTCCGTGCATGCTGGCTGCTGGCGGTATGTGGTTATCTCTTCTTAGACAAAGTGCAAACTACAGTCTATGCTGAAGTGCTCTCTTTCAAATTACGGCCACTCTGGGTGATGTAGTCTTAGACTGATATTGTAGTTAACACTTTATGTCCACATGATGCAGCTGTGCATGTTCTAATACCAAATATAAACAGATAAGATTAACAAAAGGATTTGCCATCTGCTTTGATAAATAATGAACTAGAAAAAAATCATCTTCCTGTGCATAATATTTAAAGGATATAAAATAAGTTCTAACTTGTTATGGAGGAGTCAACATTTTGCATTTGACAAGTTTGTGCAGAGTTCCTGGTTCCACATTCCTCTTCCTCATTTTGGACTCAGAAGAAAAATTTGCATCTCACCTCTGGGAATGAGTTGCACATTATCTTTGCCTTTAGACGTCTACTAAGGCCAAGGCAAGCTTTTATTCCTTTCCATGCATAAAGCCACACATGCCAATGTGGTTTTGTGCTAGTATTCATTCAGAAAGCACTTACTGAATATCTGCTAATGCATGGCATGATACCAGGATCAAATATAATTTTAAAAATGTTTAGAGAGAGAGATCTTATACTCAGTATAAGTCAGCTGATGAATGAATATCAAATTTTAGAGACATTAGATGCTAAAGAACAGAAGGAAAACTTTAAGTGGAGGGTCTGACAGGGACATCACTGAAGATAAATCTTTAGTACTTAGTGGAAATAAAAATTAATATACTGAATATAATCTAATAAAACCAAAATTTATGTTTTCATGTTAAATAATATTTTTAGATAGTGAAAAGTTTCCATTACTAAAAAGTTTTGAATGAAAGATAGGCCATTGGATTTCACATACCACTAAATGGATACAAAAGTCTAGGAATGTGTTCTACATATATATGTGCTGTATGAATATTTGTGCTTTTTAGAATGATATGTATCTAGATTTGGATCTTCAGTTAATTTCCTAGTTATTTAATCAATTATTTTTAAATACTGTGTTTAGAATGCCAAAATAAAATAGTATTTTTAAATAAACAGTCCCATGAAACAGCAGGATGGTTGCCCTTGTTTTAGGATAGACCTGGGTTTGAAGTCAAGCTTTATTACTTAAACTTGTGGGATCATGTGCAAGTCTTTTGGAATCTTTAGTTTCAATTTTCTTATCTATCTGTGACAAAGGAAATTAGCATATTTGTGACAGAGAAAACTGAAAAAGCCTGTGGAAAGTTATAGAGTTGTCCAGGTAGAAAAAGGGGCTCTAGAGATGCTGAGAACGGGAAAGTGGCAAATGAGTGGAGAAATTTCTTGGAAATGTCAAGAGAAAGGTGGCATGGCTAGGTGAAGAACTGTGGGAAAACAGAGATTTTTAAATGAAGATTTTATAGTATTTTAAGATATATTTAATTCTATTCTTTTTATTAATTATTCAATAAACAATCCACTTATTTCTAATTTCTAATAAAATTGATTTTCTTTGGGGAATGAAGAAGAGTTAGACCCTGAAAAGTGATGTTAATAGATACTGCTTTCCATGGAGGAATCATATTTAAGAGACATTTGTACTAGTGACGGTAAAAATTACTTCTCAGATTGCTGTAACATGTTTATAAAGTATTGAGCATGTTATCTGACATACAGCATGTGTTCAATGTAGAGTACTATTTATTATTTCTGGAGATAGGAGAAAACTCAAGGTGAGCAGACGTTGTGGTACAGTGAAGTTTTAGCAAACAAAAAATAAACAGTTGGGATTTTTCCTTGAAAGTTTGCTTCTATAATGAATACTTCCTTGAATCTTGTCATAATATAATTTATCACTTTAACCAAAATAATTATTGTAAACATTTGACTACATACCTAAATATGGTGGCTCCAGTTTAAGATATTTTTCTTCTTTTTCTTCAAGATGTGGGTAACCAGGGTATAACATTAATAGTTTTCAAGATTTAGGTTCAAATGATTAGATATGTGTTTTAAAGAAACCCTCTAACCAGTTTGTTTTACAAATACAAATACAGTGAATATGTGTATGATCCAAACAATGTTGAATAATTTATTTGGCTTCAAGTGATGAAAACAGGTGTTGGCTGAAGAGGCCCTGGTGGGGTAGGGATGTGAGTAGGATGTGGAGATTGTCAGTCATCCTTCTGTGAGCTATCAGAGTCGTCATTTAGGAAAGAAAGGGCCTGTGTGAGGCTCTACACCATGGCTTCTTGGGTGCTTCGCACCTGCTCGGACAGTGAGAGGAAACTAACAACACATTCGCTCTGGGAATATTTGCATTGCTCCAAAGAGGCATGTGTGGGCTGGGCAGGGCTAACCTCCGAGTTCTTTCTGGTGCCATGTGGATTAAATCAGGCAGACATTCTATCACCAGCCAGGTGTAAAAGAAGTGAGTAACACCTTAGGGAAAAACTACCAAAAGGAAATTAATTCTCAAAAATTAAAAACAAGGAAAAAGGAGGAGGAAGAGAAAAAATATTTACACATATATTTAGGTATTATATATGCATATGTATACAGTAGAGATAGTTTTTAAAGATTTTTCCCGAGTGTGTGAGAAGGTCAGACATCATTATTATACTAAGTACATCCCCTACTATCCGTGAATATACTTCAAACTAGATAAAAATCAAAACTTTTTCTACTTGTATTGACACTCAGAAGTTATAGAATGGGTATCCATAATTAATTGTTTAATTATTTTGTCAAAACAAGGTCTTCTACAATTGAGTTGTGTAGCTGAATAGAAGAGCATGGAAGCAGATCCAATAGTCAGTTTAAAAAAAAGATAGACTCTCTGACAGGATCGAAAATTTCTATTATATAAAATCAATGAAGAGATAATATTTTCTAATTTCAGTTGTTTTAGATATAATAACAATTAGATATAATAACAAACATACTTATGCTCTTTTATAGCTAGAATTATGCTATTGATTAATAGTTTCTAGACATATGTTACAGAACACTATTTCGGGATACATAAATAGATATACAAAAACGTTGTAATTTGTGAAGTGAGTTTACATCACTTCTGAAACACTTTACTGGTGTAGTCCTCCTATCGGGGGTTGGGAGGGATTTGATTTACAAACTATCACTAAACTCATTACTTGAGCTTGGAACTATGGTTCCTTTTACTCCTGATTCTTCTAGAGCAGCGGTTCTCAACCTGTGGGTTGCGACCCCTTTGGGGGTCAAACGACCCTCTCACAGGGGTCACCTAAGACCATCAGAAAACACATATCAGATATTTACATTATGATTCATAACAGTAGCAACATGACAGTTATGAAGTAGCAACGAAAATAGTTTTATGGGGGTCACCACACCATGAGGAACTGTATTAAAGCGTCATGGCAGTAGGAAGGTTGAGAACCCCTGTAGAGTATGAGTAAATTTTGTTTTTTATGGACTGGTCTAAAGTTGACATCTGTGTCTGTGGCATTAAAGTTCCATTCAATTGGGGAACAAATCATATTTGTTTGTTCATTTTCTCATGGGTCAAAGACAGCCTCGTATGTTTTCAGGAACTAGGATCTGCTTTATTCTGTTTCCAGGCCACAGGATGTGTGAGAAATGCTTGAAAATAAGTAGGAAATCTAAGTGGGTCCTCATGCCTTCTGAGAGCTGGCAAAGAGGAAACAGTGCTCCGTTCTGAATTTAGGGTCAGCTGAAAGTCAACAAAATCCAACCTTCCACATGATGGTGAAGCATGGATTTTCCACCCACATCACAGCTGGTTTCTTGAGCTGTCACATCAGTGTCACCTACGAAGTGTTCTTTGCTTGAGATAATTTGGCAGAATCTCCAACCCTGGAATATTGGAATGCAGCCAATCTAACAGCATGGCAGTGAGCTCCCAGGAAGCCCATGTGCCTATTGGATGTAGGACTGATAGAAAGAGGATGATCTGAGTAGCTTGGATAGTAAAACCTTTTTATGGGTGTAATAATTTATTGCTCAGGATGTTGGAAGCAGTATACACTAGTTTTCAGGCAATATAAAGCTCCACAAACTATCTGGTTTTGTGTGCTTAATTTATTTTGTTTTGCTTTTCATTTAATTGAAGCAAAACTATTTAAAATAAGGGAACACCTATTAGCAAAAGCATCTAGCAGACCAGAAATTTGTATGTCCCCAAAGACTCTGAATTCAAGATTAGGAGTACTCGATTTCAGAGCACTTTTCTGTCTTGTCCCAATAGCAAGCTTATTGAGCAGAATTCATGATATTTAATTTTGGATAATCTGTGAGAACAGCCAGTGAGCTCCATTGACTTCTGCAAATCCATCCTTATGATTACAAAACAAATGACTGTCATAAAATCAAATTTATTTGTCCCCAGGTTTAAAGGAAAGAGCTGTTTCTTTAAAAGAAAAATAATATACTAAGGAAAGACTGAGATTATAATTGTGAGCCTAGATACAGTTGGATAAAGCTGGGCTTACTGTGATACTGAAGCTTAGAGGAAGGGCTGATCCCACCTCTGTGACCTAAGATGAAGTTGACCATTGAAACAGTCTACTCATTAAGTACAGTACAACTCTCAGTACTACTGTTTAAAGAAAGACTTATTGGAACCCTACTCGATGGCAGAATATTTCCATACCAGCTACCTGTATTAGTTGGCTAGGTCTTCTGTTCATAAAATGACCTGACCACCAAGGATCACAAGACACTTAAGAAAAATCAATAGCATGGGAGAGAAAAGCCTAGGAGAACAAATAGAACAGCTAATATTAAAGGGAACAGATACCAACTTGACAATCTAAGTAAATAATAAAACTGTAATTTTCGTACTCAGATTAGTTTGAATAAATAGTAAATATATTAAACAAGAAAGACCTGCTTTAAAAGAGGATTCTGAGAGTGCAATAAAATGTTCTAAAAATAGTGATCCCCCCAAAAATTAATAGCATTACTAAAAGACTTAAAGGAAGACATTTAAAATACAGAGCAAAGCCATATAGAAATAGAAAACAGTTGAAAATGTTAGAAATGTACATAATCAAGCCCAAAACCCCATTATTTATGTAATAATTGATTTAAAGGAAAGAGAGAGTAGAGAAATGGTGAAGAGAAATACAGTAAGGAAAGCATTTTAGTCAAATAAGAGAAATATGTGGGCTTTAAATATATTCTATTAGTGCATTTTCTTTTCAAAAGAAAAAATTGAAAAAGAGAAAACAAACTGCAGAATGTTATATATACAATATGTTACCAATATAAAAAATTCTATAGTATGCAATATTACAGTGTTACAATGTTATAACAAATGATATTACACTCTTATAAAGCCATAGTATATATTCTTTATAGAGAATGTATAGAGATGGAGCCAAATCATAAAAATTTGCAGGAGAATGATAAAGACAGTCAATTTGTGTATTGAAGGCATTATGAGGTGCTCTAATTTTTTTCATGTACACTGGGGACACTTCTTCAATGAAACATCTATGATTATACACCCCTGTTCATTTTGAAGTCAGTAGTGGGAATCGAACGCAGGCGAGATCACGATAGCAGTGAAGGCTCTAAACTGAGCACTTGAGTTTGTTTCGACCCCATTCTCAGAAAGCCATTCTCAAAGCAGGCTGCACAAATCCTGATATATCTGTATGGTAAGTGAAGTCCTCCAATAAGGATTTCGCAAATGTGTGTATACAGCGAGCTAAGTAGGTAGGTAGGTAGGTAGGTAGATATAGGTAACAGACATGTTCACATCTACCTACATACAGAGATACAGAATACAGACAAGGAGATAGGTACTGACTTAGACATGAATATATAGAGATGTATGGAGATAGAGTTAGGGGAGAAAACACCTGAGTGGTGCCCTCCATATCTAGAAAGGTGTATAGTTACAGCAGTAACACAGGAGGAAAGCGACATCATGATTAGCAAGTCAGAAATGGACAGAACTTGGAAGGTGGAGCGGAATATTTCTGTAGTTTTCAAGTCACGTTTCAGTTCACACAGAGCTGTTCTGGATGAGCCCCAGAATCCTCTCTTCTGTCTCCCTCCCTCTTCTCAACACATCGCACCTGCTTGGCCTTTTCCACTCCCCTGTCCTGCTGACCTCTGTCTGGAGACGGCCTCAAAGTCCCAAAAATTGTGCACGTGGTTCCTGCTCCCAGGAAGGGTTGCTCTAGGTCCTCGCAGTTGCAATGGAGGTGACGCTCAGCTTGCATGTAATTCTGAATGAAGCCTTTGGCGGTGTGTCTGAAGGGAGTGCATACTCTTCGGGGGTGCACGGAGTGACCTATCAGAGTACAGAAATGTAATTTCAACAATTCTACTTATATTCAGTTTTTATAAGTTCTTTGTAATATTTATTTTTATAATGCTCAATCATAAGAGACATACATATAGTAGTATATAAAATACATTTAAGTATAAATGGACATATATTGCAGACTCAATTTATTTAACTAAGAGAGGTACATTATCAAGGGCTACCCTGAAGAATAAAAAAAAAACTATTATTGACATGTTCAACTTAACATGTTAATTTTGCTGCATTTTGTACGAGAACAATAAGAACATAAAATAATGTATCTTTATATCACCTTAACAGATTTGCTTTCCCCAGTAGAAATAAAGAGAAGGAAAAAAGGGGACGAAAGAAATATATCTTGTCCTACAAGGGAAATATCAAATAGAAAAAACAAATTTAAAGACAGCAGAGAGTTAAGATTTTCAAAGTGTGTCAGCTCTCGCAGGAGGAAGTAATGTGTGCAGAAACAACGTAGGGTGACGAGGTGCCTTTAACGTGCTGGGTTCTGATTGTTCTCCCTGCTTCTCTCCTGCTTCCACGGGTCTCTGCCACACATCAGCTCTGGAACCCTCCATCCCCATAAATCAGAGCTGGTTGTTCTCCTGGTCTCAGCTCTCCATTTGTGCCCATCTCACTCAGTGTGAAAACTGAAATCCTAACCATGAGCACAGACGCCTGCATGCTCTGGCCCCCGCAATCTCTGCAATCCCATCGCCTGCAGCTCTTCCACCTTTGCTCACGGTCTCAGTACAGCGAATACATTCCCTTTGAGCTCAGGGGTTGGCTTTCCTATCTCTCTGTGTTCCATCTTCTTCCTCTAAACACTCACATGGCTTCCTTCCTCTCCTTTATTTATATCTCCTTTCAAATGGAACCATCTTTTCAAATGACCATTGTAACTGAAACAGGATCTCCATTCATTTTATGTCCTCGTACTTAGTTGTAATAATCCTCCTAGCACTTATTACCTAGCACACACTAGAGGTGTTGAATTAAAAAAAAAAAAGATGAACAGGGAAAATTTATTCAGTGCTCCAGACTTCAAAATTCTTATTTAAAAATAGGGAAGAGTTAAACAAATTGATTTCCAGGAACCTATTAATACCTACGTTTATAATGAAAGTATATTCATCTGATTTAGTTTGGTTTAGTGGCATTATTTTAGCATACTCAACAATCATGTTTTTTGGAAGCTTCTCAGTGGATTGATACCAACATTTAGCAATACTACATTTAGCAATACTGCTAATGTCCTCTTTGCAATAAACAACACTTTTGAAACAGGTTTATTTTCATTCTGAGAGGAGGGGGTTATTGAGATGATGGGGAAAGCTGCAGGCCTTCTCCCAACATTTGCGGAGCTCAGGAAAAGAGGCCCACACACTATTTCTAAATATGTAAAAGCTGTAAACCAAACTATTGTCATGGCCCAGACTAGTTCCCCTCCGTTCCTTCACCCTCATCCAAACCATTTCTTAGTACAGATAGAACTGTGGAATCTGGTGTCTGAAGGGGCAGCAATCTCCCCAGCCAGACCTGCTGTCCAGAAGCCTAAATGGTACTGGGGACCTGATGTGACAAGGCAGGGTGGAGGCAGGACCTTGGCGGTGACAGGACCTGCCTGAATGTGTGACAGACACTGACCAATTCAGACTCCCCAAGGAGCCAGACAACAGCTTTCTTCCCCCAACATACCACTTTTCTGACTCAGAATTTCTCGGCGTTTCTAAGAGCTATGCCACCTACCTCTAAAGATTTTAGGCAGTGAAACGAACAAAAGCATCTGGCCTGACTGGCTCAGTTGAGCTCAAGTCTTGATCTCTTGTGATTTTCACCACAGTCCAAATTGCTAGCAAACATTCCAAAACATTTTTAGGTACCCCCAAACAACACAGAACATCTCTGTGTTAGTTTCTGTAATATGTGGGATCCTCTCAGGCTTGGGGTCCAGAGTAAAGGTCTCTCCTGCCCAAGTTGGAGCACAGGACCAGTAAGCCAAGTCCTGTCACTGAAGAATTGCTGATCTGAAGAATTGCTCCGTTCTTAAGGATTCGCTGACTCAACTCTGGCCCTTGGACACACTATTGGACATTTCAATAATGATTATTTCTTTTCTGATAATTTGGAAAACAATAATAACAACCTCTACCTCTATCAGGAGAACATATATAAATGTCAGTTTTAACACTCAGAGATCACTTCATGGGAAATGTAAAATAATATAGAAACATTGGGTATCATACATTGTGTGCCCTCAAGATGTTTTACAGAAAATGCTAACAATGTGTGTCTAAAAGTTTTTATTGAATAATGTGTAATTTACATTTTAATATATATCGAATAGACTCTTAAGTGAATCTAAGTTTAATCATAAATAGATACTAGTTGCTTACTTGGTAAATAAGTGAAAAACAATAGAACAGTTATTATTAATTGAACTCTCATTTAGGGTAACTAGACTTTCTTTATTTTAAGTATATAGACTGGACCAGTGTATATGCCAAGATTGAGAGAGTGCAGATGGATCTGGGTAAGTCAACCACCTTGAAAAATAATAATAAGTATAATGATGATAATAAAATTTTAAAACTCTAACCACATTTCTTATTGTTAGATATATAAAATTTGCATTTGAGATGGTGTGTTGACACATATGCTAACTTTGGATTTAGTGAAAGGCTGAATCTTAGCAATAAAAACATCAGCATAGTCACTGAGTTCCCATTAGGATAAAGCATACTGCTGGCTGCTATGGATAGATTCAAAGATGGGGGAGACAGATCTTGATCCTAAGAAGAATATACAAAGATAAGTATATAAATTAGTATAGCAAACCCAAAATATGATTAATGTGTATACAAAATCTTCAAAAAACCTTTTTAATGTACATTATCATAAAATTCCTGAAAGAAAGATAGCCATCACAGATGATTACGTGTATTATAGATAAGGTTATGACTTGACTGCTATCACAAATTAGTAAAATAGGGAACTGGCATTGAAACTCTAAGTCTTTGGATTTCAAATTCAGTGCTTGTCAGTCACATAATGCTTTCTTTTTCAGATGAGACACTGTGCATTTTACAGGGCAAATATTTTGGTTCTGGCTAAGTCTCTGCCTTTAGCTGAGGACAGTTGATGTTAGAGAAATCACATTTATTTTAATATAAGTCTAAGCAATGTTTTATTAAATGATACTATAAATCAATTGTGATTCCATAAACAGGGTGGAGATTAGATCAGCCAAGCTGTTTTCTAAATGGGAGGTGACTGGTTTTAGGGTGTTCCTCAGGCAGGAGGGGAGGGTGGATGAGGTCTCATTTGCTCCATAGTCTATGTTTCGTAAAGCAGTTAACACCAGGTCTGCACTGGGGAAGTGCTGGATGTACGGGTTAGCTATTACTATTTTTGGCTCTGTTTTAATTCATTCGAGGGCAAAGTAAAACCTTTGGCTCAAAGAGAAATCCCAGGCAGCAGACACCAAGCTCCCTGCCCTGCAGGTGAAAGGGGGCAGATCATCTCGCAAAGTGTCTCTCTACCAAGGCCTGGGGCATTTGCCAAGGAAGTCGCTGGGGATAGGCTTATTGCAGCAATCGGGTTCATAGCTTCTAATCATCCTAAATTCTTGCCTGTCAAAAGGGAAAAACACAAAAGAGAGAAGAGGAGGAACACTTGACATACTGTGCTAATAACTGCCTGATTCTTCCTGGCGTCACCCCCCCAAATCTTATGTGAGGGAAGCTTCAAAACTGGTACTGAGCTCACAAAAAATGTCTGGCACTGCAGGGATCACCCAGCTCTGGCTAATAGAGAACTCAAGGTCAAGGAATCTTACTATTACCACTTTACAGATCATTTTTTTTGTGGATGTAATTGTATAATTTTTCCATTTTCTATGGTAGTTCTGCAAGGAACACTCGGCTTTGTTCACAATAAATTGCGTCCTTCTGGTGTAGTCAGCCTCCATACTTGACTGTGACCTTCCAAGGCCAACACCAATGTATTCTTTTCCTTTCAGTATCCTCTAGTCCTAGAACAATGCTGTGCATGTAACTGTTAACAAATTAATGATTAATAATACTAAGTAGGTCATAACTGAGGATTGTGACTGAAATTATCTAGACACTTTTAAAAATAATTGAATAAATATGGTTTTGTTACGTAATCCAAATATATATGAATACTCTAACAAACAATGAGAAACAATCCATTGGAAACTGCAAAAGAAGCAATGGCATTATAAACAGTTTTCAATTCATAAATTCTACAGAGACCTGAAGATTAGGAGAACAGATAAAACAATTAGGGTTTTTGTTCTGCTAGAAGGCCTCAAAACTTAAAATCAAAACATTTTCTAGTGGCTGTGGTACTTTCGTAAGATTTAATTCTATTTGCTTGTTTTGAAACCACTAAACTCTTCACATGACGTGCGGAGTTGATTTTGGGAGCAGTTATATTCTAGAGAATGTAATACGTTAAACTGTGTCTGAGGCTTTGTATAAATGACTCCTTATGTCATATTTTTAAGACTGAGTGCTGTAAATTGAAATTTGATTTCATAATCACATGCATATTCAGCTTATCCTGGGTTTACCCAATTTAAGTATTTATCCTCAGTTCATACTGGAGTAGTTAGGTCAGTGTTTTCCTCCAGAGGACAATTTAACAGTTGGCTGTGTTCTTAACTGTTAATTGTTGTTAAATAAAACATTGATTTCAGTTAAACAAAAGACTTATTAGAAGCATGTTAAAACAATCCAATTTGTTTTTCATTAGAAAGCATTTATTTAAACCTTATTTTCACTGTAAGTCAAATTATTTTCACTGTAAATCAAATATCTGTTCAGGAGTATTAGAATTCCTTGGAGTCTTATAAAGGTAGAACATCAGGTAAATGATATTTTTTTCATACTCTTAATATTATGGACGTTCCCTTTACCACCTTTGACTTGTAGAACACAGCAAAGTGGCACATAGAAAATATTTATCAATTATTCCTTGACCCAATTAATCAATAAATAAATCCTACCAGAGAAATTTATCTGCCAATAGCCTTTTCTATTGGAGATGAAATGTAATGATATTTAAGTTAATATTTGATGTTACTCTGTTGTTTATTTTTGAAAAACTATTCTGTCCCTTTATGTGAGACTGGAACTATGAGGCTTCCCTAGGGTAATATGGCTATTTCAACTAAATGTCTATATGCAAATTAAGTGGGATACTGATCTTCACCCAGCCTCTGGTTTAGTGCAGCTGAACCTTACAGGAGCTAGGCTTTATTATTGAATCAGGGATTCCTGGAAAAGAATAAAAATCTTTAGGAAAATGGCTAGGCATAGTAGTGTACAAGGGCTATCAGGAAAAAATTCAGCCATAAATGCATCTATTTTTCATACTGCCTGTCTGGATACTTTCTGGACAACCCTCATGTGCCAGGAACCATATTGAGGCGGTTCTGATTTTCCAATATTAATTTTCATTGTTATAAGGTAAATTGAAAAGCAAAATAATCATAAGATAACATAATTTATTAGTGAATAGATCACTTGCAAAATTGAAAATCAGAATTCAGATTTTCCTTATCCCTAATGTTCATATAGTTGGTATTTTGTGAAACATTGGATGCTTTCAACAGTGCAATGCAATACAGAGCAACTTGATGAAAAAGTAAAATTGGCAATGTCAGGATTGTATGAAACCAATACTGGGAGTCTGGACAACCGCTAGAATCCAGTGCTAAACTATTCCCTATAAGGCATAATGGAGTCAGAATAGACATGTATGTGAAAGAAGTCACTAACTCTTAAAGTAAACAAAGAAAGTAAATTATGTGTTTGTGTGTGTATTTAGACCAGGTACAATTTTGGGCAAATTTGTAGGAGAGAACAGTTGGTGTTTCAAAAGAGAACATTTTGATCATCGAATAATTAAAATACTTGATAAAAATGCTGCTGAATCTTTGGTGTGCACAATATGATTTTTGAGAGGTAATTTAGCCATGAAAGTCAAATGTGATGTTAAGGCTGTAAATTTATGATATCAGGAAACTTTGTCAAAAAATTATTCTTTGATAAACAAGGACAAGTGAATATTTGATTCATTCATTATTCAGATAGTAAGTTCATTTTTGTAATAACTCATTTTGTTAAATACAAAATAATTTGAAAAATTGTTTCATTTAAATATAGAAAATCCAAATCAAGCTATTTTTAAAATTATTTCCATCTGAAGTGAGTATCCATTGATGATTCTTGTATGTGCTAATCTTTACTATAATGACTGCAAAACAATGGCTTACTAATCCATACTCTGTAGTATTTTACTATAAACAAGAGGTTTTCCTCCCCATTCTCTCATTGATCAATCTCTCTGCTTATCAATCTTCTTAACAAATGTATTATTGTCCTTAATGATTTTGATGCTCAAAGTGACCCATATTTTGCTAGGAGATCATTTAAGGTGGCTACTGTACCATTGTGACAGGCCTACATAATTTTTTGAACATGTCCTTACTTTATAGTATAACAAGATGTTCCAGGCCCATCTTCTACCATCCTCTTCCAGCCTGGACTCTCCAAAGACCCAGGATTATTTTAGTGGGAAATAATATCAATGATACAATTTCTCATCACTGTGTGCTTATTTTTATTGTGATGTCTTTACTTTGGGCCCTTTCAGTAGCTAGAGCTAGGAAAAAATAAACACACATGCACGCATGTGCACACACACACATTTATGTACATATGAGTATATAAGGGCTGTCCAGAAAGTATCCAACCATATAATATGAAAAATAGGTATTTATGGCTGAATTTTTTCTGGGCAGCCCTTGTATGTACATACTCATATCCACATATACCAACATACATACTTATCCATGTGCACTTGCACATGCATTATACACACACACACATATTTTAGAAACCAGGAGCTTGCACAGAATCCTCTAACTCATCCCCAGAAGTTTTATTCTTGCCTTTTTCCACTTCATATCTGGTGTGTTTTTTCTTCCACAATGAAAACCTTGGGGCTCTTGAGCCATTTTTCTGCTAGAGCCTGCTCCTGCTTCTTTGAAGAGTACTTTCTTTTCAATAAACTATCTCTGTGTTTCACCTCTAAAAAAAAGAGAGAGAGAGAGAGAAAACCTTGGCTCCCAACATTAACACGCTTGCTCAATCCTGTATCACATCTAAAATAGTTTCAGAATTGCTTCATCAATAATTATTAACCTGGTAACTCTGACATTAGATTCATTGTTCTTCAGGTACATCCAATAAAGAGCTGATCTCAAAAATAAAGAGGTTATAAAGTCTAAAAAAAGAAAGACATTTGGAAGGTATAGGTGAGAGGAAGTCAGTCCATAAAATGCTGACCTTTCATCAAGTACTGATTTTTCTGCTTTTCTGTGGGAGCATTAAGGAGGGAATGATCTCATAGATTTCCATTAATGTCATGACCTATAGCTTCCGCTCAACATTTCTGCCAATTATGGAGACCTCACTATGGGCTTAATAATGTGCTTACCTATTTTCTTATGCTAGGTTGACAGTTTGTTCACTTCCCATGGCCTTGACTTTGGCTTTGGCATCCACAGGAGGTAGGCAGTCTGTCAATACTCTATCACAATGGTGCAAAAACCATCTGGCAGCTAGAATCTGGGACAAGTATGGCAGCTCCTGCAGATTTGTATTTTGCATGTGATTATTCAGCTGGCTCCCCCATCCTCAAATGTTAGAATGCATCCTAATGCTAGAGGGCTAATACATGTAATTAGAGAGGCGTGGTTTTTGCCATTCCCATCCCACTGCATTAGTCATCAGAAGTTATAAACCCTGACCTACTGGATACCCAGAGGGCTTAAAGGCTAGGGGTGGACAGCTTGAACGGGAGCCATCATTGTTTCTGACCTTGGGTGATTAAATCAGCCTAAATGAGAGTTCTACTCTGCATCTCACATTAAACAAAAATTTTTAAGCATTCCACTTTTATGTGTTTCCATAAGACCCATTATTTTTAGCTATGTTTACTTTTTTTAAACATTTTTTAAATTTAGGGAGCAGCGCGAGTGTAGCAATATAGCATAGCAAATTAACAGTTTCCAAAAAGGATTCAAAAAGTAACAAATATAAAGTTGTATATTGGAAAAATACCCTTTAGTTAAAAATTTTTTGCTAATATTAGATACATTAATGTTCTTTTTTTATAATTACGAGTAAACAAGTAAAAATGATTCAGAAGAAGTGAATTTGCATCCTTTTTGTTTCTTTTTGGAAATACCTCCCATTTAGTTAGCTTTATAATTTGAGCAAGTTGATTTGCTAAACAAATGAGGTGGTATATATGAAAAGGGGTGTAGAAAGATCTTCGTCTTCGAAATTCTTGTAATCCATTTACCAAAAGCAATAAAATTGAGTTGTTTTTTTTTTTTAAATGATGAATGAAAACTTCCAAAAAGTTCTCTACTAATGTTCCTGATACTGAGGAGAGGCTCTCAGGGTATTTTCCCAATAGTGACATCATTATACCCGAATGCTATCCGACCCTTTGTCCCTCACAATCGCGACTTCAGTAATGTCTGAAAATGGAGAAAAGAGGTATGGAGGAACTGAAGGAAAAAGTGAGGAAGGCAGGAGGAAAGGACAGAGGGAGGGAGGTAGACAAAGAGAAGGGGACAGAGAGGACAGAGAGAGAGAGGAAAATAAGAAGATCGATGGAAAGGACAGAATAAAGGCATAGATATGGAATGGGAAAATAAGTAGGTCCACTTACTTATTTTGTACGCAGCGAGGATTTTTTCCTAAAGAAATGTAAAGCCATGTCACAAATAATTAGCAACAAAACCTTGTTCTCAGCCCTCTCACACCTCTCTCCCCATCCCATAATTCCTGTTCTTGGAATTTATCTCAGTAATTAACAACCTCATTCTTCCAGTTGTACAGTTGGGAGACCTTGGGATCATCCTTGCTTCCTCTCTTCCTCTTACATCCCACGTATGCAAATTAACATTTTTAGCAAATGTTAGAATCCTATCGTTACTTGTTGCTGCTACCAGTATTCCTCTGGTGAAAAACTTGTCATCATATGCCTGGATTTTTGCTTTAGCTTTCCAAAAGGTTTTATGACATCCAATAGTCAAAGTCTCAGTGAGGCATCAGAAGACATTGTTTTAAAAAACATCAAGCCCCTCTTTTGCTTTAAAAAAAAAAAAAGAAAATCTCCTGGCTTCTCATCTCAGAGTCAAAATCAAAGACCTCACTGCAACTTCTATTAGTTAGCTTCTTTACCTCCACTCTCTGCAACCATGTCACACTATCTTCCTGAACTCAACTGCTAACGTTCTTCCATTCCCTCTTGTTCACTCTGTTTAGCAACTTCTCAGTCATACCAAGTATCTACTTACACAGGAACTTTGCCGTTGCTATCGTCTAGACCTTCTCTCTAAAAATACTTAATTTTGCTCAGTTGACTGTATCAGTGAAGTCTCCCCCGATTATCTATTCATCAACATCTAATACATATATTTTACTTATTTACTTGTTCATTATCTGCTCCCCTCTGCTAGAAAATATGAACCTTGTGAGAGCAGGATTTTGCCTGTTTTATTAATTCCTCAATTCCCAGAACCTGGAAATGGTTGGATTCAAGGTATAGATAGCACACAGCAGGTGCTCAGTAATTTGTCATTGAATGAGTTAATGAATAATTAGAACAAGAAAAGCTGGACGTAGGCAAAATCGCAAAGGAAGCATAGTTCGCTTTTGCTCTCCCTGAACCCGCTTTTCACTTTCTTCCCCTCTCCTCAGGGGCTGGTAGAGGCTGCTAGGAAGAAATGGGATTTAGGATGAGAAGGATTTGTGTGATTCCCAGTTGTATGAAATTGGGCAAGTCGGTCGGTTATCTTTCTAAGACGTGGTTGTTCTCTTTCACAAAATGGGAATGATAATTTTTCCCTTTAGAATTGTTACAAATAAGAATATAAATTATCCACTGCAGTTTGGGGCACATTAAGGCATTCAATTAATTCTCTTTTCTCTTTTTTTGTCTCTTTCACAATCACTTCTTTTTGACTTCATGGTACTCAAAAGTCCATATTGGACTTTATTGATAGATTGAAATAAATACATAAACCAAATTAAAAATAGAGTAAACAGACTCTGGAGGGTGAACACACAATGCAGCACATAGATGATGTATTATAGAAATGTACACTTGAAACCTATATAATTTTACTAACCAATGTCATCCCAATAAATTTAATAGAAAACAATACTTTGTCAACCCTCCCCCAAAACAAAGTAAACTGTTATCTAGTGTGTAGATAAATGTATTAGAATATAGTTTTGGTAAATCAACAGCTTAAAATTAGTCATGGCCATGATATTTTACAGTTAACTATACAAAAAGCTCCACTGATATACCCTTTCTATCACTGTTTTTAAATAGTAGATATGATGACTTGCAGGCCTTATAAATTTTAGGTTTTTCCACTATGAAATCCATACCTTTTGTTAAGCCACATAATTCTTCCCCATGCCCTGAGGAAAATGTATTAAGTGCCAATTCTTATTAAGGTAACTGTATTCTGTCCTCAGAAAAGCTATTTAGGGGCAAGAAAGTGCTTTGCCAAGGTATCCAGTAAAGATTTGTTCCTGTAATTTTATGTGGGGCAAGAATTTTTTGCCTAGGTCTCATTAAGATTTATTTTAAATTCTCTGAATGACTAGGAGGGAATGTTGACATTTCAGTGTACACTTAGATAAGACGAACATTACCAGGAAAAACACTAACTACTTTATATTTGTGGGTATAATATTTGGTAACTTTTTAAATGTAGCTTTAAAATAAATTCTGTTCTTACATTTCTCATTCCAGATAAGTGAGTTACCATAAACTGTTTTAATTTCCATAAACCTGCTTGTGGAAATATTTAGAATTTGTGGCAGCACATATACAAATTACTTGCTAATTATGTTCAAAGAGTGATATTGTCAGATTCAACCTTAAAGAATGCCTTTGTATAAGCTTCTCCTTCCATTGATCTGCCATCTATGATGGGTAAGTGCACAACACAATGGAAAGACAAGAGGATTTGAGCCAAGCAGGGTCTTTAACTTGCTATTTAACCAAACTTTGTTATCATATATCGCTTGATTTATAAGGTAAAGTCCCAAATGTTATGTTCGGTTTTTACGATAGACCAAAAGTGTTTTAGTTTACATTAAAAATTCAATAGTAAGTTGTTTTTGCAGGCAATGTGTGGCATAAATCTGTATTAAATATTATGAATTTAATTGTATTAATTGGACTATCATCATCTGGTTGATAAAAATTCCTTAATAGTGATGCAATATACAACCTTAGCTTTTCATTACAGAAGCTGCAAAAGATATATTGATAGATTGTATAATATTTATCTTTACAATATTTCTCACCTTTATTAATTGATTGTAACATCTCAAAAATCCCTAAACTGAGGAAGCATATGCATATTTCTTTCTAAGAGAAGATGCCTTTGAGATACGTAGGAAAAGGTGATCCAATAATTGGTCTAGCAATAAAAAATATCTAGGATTTAGTCCTAGATATCATTAATCCAGAGTAGCTTACTCTAGGGTAAATCACTAAAATGTATTATAACTTATTAAATACAAAAGTGATCAGTGATGCTTAAGTCACGCCCTGTGGAGCCCTAAATTTTACCCATCAGGGCTGCCTCAGGATGCTTGGGCCTTGTGCTTCCTTCTTTAATTAAAACAACCTTCATTTTGTTACATGAATAAGGACTGTATATAAAATGTACTTAAAAATATATTCTAATTTTAAAAAGCAAAGTTACTAGACCATGTAACATTCTCCCTTGTTCTTCCCTGCTCTGTGGTTATCTTATTTGTCAGAGATGGCAGTGGGAGCTAGTGGTAGGTTTAAAAATAAAATCCTGATGTTAGAACAAAGAGTCAAGGTTTTCTGTTGTACATTTAGAATTGTGTAACTACAGTTTCTGTTTTTGTATTTTGTTTTTGTTCTTTTGGTAACAAAACAAGCTATTGTGGTTCATTTCGGCGATGAGCAGAATGAGGGGCAGACAGCTTACATGCCTTCACTTTATTTTCATTTTTAGTCGAAGTTCAAGTGTGCACTAAAGCCCCACATAAGAGGCTACTTTCTCTTAAAATAAGCTCTCATTAAAAATAAAAATAAAATCTTGGATTCAGGGTGCAGGAGGTATCCAAGGTTAACCTGAGACATCCTGTCACACCAGAAAGTAAGCAAGCAAACTTGCTTGCCTCAGCTGTCTAAGCGAGCAAGACTATTGAAGGCACGACACAGAGACTTCAGAGCCATTCTGAGGAAGCATTCACTGGCCAGTGGTGGGACAACTTGAACAGCAACAAATTACAATACAAACTACAATGAACTGGGACACAAAAAATACTTTTAAATCTATGAACTCATAATCATATCACCCCCCACTCCTCCCAAAAAATACCCTCATTGCTCAATTTTAGAGGATCCTAGAGAACAACTTATTATTTGATGACAGGTTAATGAAAGGAGAATAATTACTTGTTCTCTCCCCTCTCCAATGGGACTATCCCTCAGTGTAACCATAGTTGTTGAGGAAAAGTTTATTTCTTTTAAGTACTTCAGCCTGTTAAAAAAAATAAAAAGTTATAAAATTATCATATCAGAATTTTCACTATTTGTTGAAATCATGGATCAAGGCAGTGATCATCAATGGCTGCTAACACACACACACACACACACACAGAGCCAGATATGATGTGCTTGTGATGGAAGTATACAACAGTCTATGAATTAGCCTTGCTGGAAAATTGAACATAAATCAAGCCCTTATATCTAGCTACAAATTTACAGGAAACACAGGGGATAGAGAAACATGATCAATAACACATGGATATCCAATAGGCAAAATTCAGACTCTAGGTACATCTATACAACAACTCTATAAAAGTGTCTTAAAAAGATAAATTGTGAGTGAGATGAGAGAAAGAGAGAGAGAGGAACTCTATACATTAAGAGTCTCAAAAGACTTGTCAACTAGTTACAACATACCAACCTTATTTCAATCATGATTCAAAAATTATTAAAGGACATCTGAGGAAATTTGAATACTGACTGGATATTTTGGGATATTAAAAATCGGTGTTAAAATTTTAAGTGAGGAAGAAGTATTATATATATGTTTAAAAAAGAATTCTTTAAAATATACATAATGAAACATTTGTGAATGATTTGATTTGTGGAATTTTATTCAAATAGTCTTGGTTAAGGGAATGAGTGGGTCTATGAATGAAACACAATTGGAGCTGGGTGATGATGGGTATGTGGAGATATATTACATAATTGTCTATACCTTGCAATATGTTTTAAGTTTACTATAACATAAACTTTAGAGTTAGTATTAAAATTTAAAGTAATGCTTTATTCTTAAACTAAAATCCTAATTGAGTTATCTTCATTTTTAATGTCAGTACAAAATCTCCACTTGTAGATGATTTTTAGAAGGACCATTAGGCTATCCCCAAACTACAAGTTAAGCTGCTAAGACAACCTATAAGAAATTCAAAGATATCCTTAGTCTGGCAGAGGACTTTTCCTTCCGACATTGCCTCTGTTACTATGGCCTTCTAAGACATTCGCCTTCTATTTGCAAAAGCAGAGCTAAGCATTGCCTGGGACGAACTGGAGTGGGTGAGAAGATGGCAGTGGGATGGAGGTGGTTGTGCAAGCCAAGTCTGTCACTTAATCTCAAGAGCAGAAAGTTATCCTATTTCTGGACCATACAAAGGCTGATGTACGTGAAGTTGTGCGTGGCCCCCACAGTTGAGGAACTAACATGGCTTCTCAGCCTGGATATGCCCTGGCTTTCTCTCATATGCTAAGGGTAGTCTGTAGAACTGGCTCTTCTGTTTTTTTTTCTTTTCTTTCTGGGTTTTTTGTTTGTTTGTTTGTTTGTTTTGTCTTTTGTATTGGCCACTTAAACTGCTTGGCAGTCCCCAGAGGCTGGCCCTTTTACTGAGTCACCACATATCACACATATCAGAACCCTCTTCTTCAACTCTCATTCTTCCCTAAGATAACCACCATCTGGAATCTCTGCCCACAACCTAAACTGACAGTCTTTTAGATGACAGAGGAAAGGAGGGAGGGTCCTCAATTTCCTTTTATATTCTGTCAATGTGGCCCCAACTCTGTGCCTAACTTTTCTTGGGTATTTTGTTTGAGTCTTCAAAGCGTGATTTGGAAGTTAATACCAAACATGAGTCCTTCCTTGTTTTATTTTTTTTTCATCATTCCTTTGTAATATTCCTACTTGTTTTTGGAGCAGTCCTACTTCTCTTTGGAGAACCAGAGAAAACAAAATAATAAAAATTCATGTTTCAAAATAATTTCTGACCCTATCAGAAGCAACCCAAAGAGAGTGCATTCCAGGTCAGAAAGCAGGATCAGCAGACAACATTTCGTTGTAGTCTGTTGATTTTTATTTGTTTGTCTAACCAATAGTGCCTTGCTTTGCGTCAGGAGTGTTCCGATGAATAACGCGCCATCCTTGTCCTTGTGAATCTAACAATCCATGATACCTTAGATACCACGCAGAGGATGTGCCCTGAGGAGAAATGGCAGCTCTCACAGGCGGAGCTTTAACTCAGCTTCGTGAACAGCCTGTTGGAGTAAGGACTCTGCAGCTGCATATGAAAAGATGAGAAGATTTCGTCAGGTTTAGGAAGGTGAAAGGGCATTTCACAGAAGGGAGTGGCAACAAAAAGCATTTTGGGCTACAGTGGGGTGCTCTGGGCCAGTAACTAAGAGCAACTTTGTTTTATTTGAACCTAAAATATGAACCAGGAGTGAGGGAATCGTTTGTGTGCTTGTGACTTTTGACCAAGAATTGTTGGGAGCAGGAGAGCAAAATGGCTTGATTTGCTTTTTAGTACATTTCTTTGATTGTGTGAAAAATAGACTCCAGGAAGCAAGACTGACGTCTGGCACAGACGTATGGCGCAGGTGAACGCGAACAGAGCTAAGGAGAGACGGAGAGGAGATTGCTTTAAGGAGGAAATGCTATTGACAGAAAACCAGGAAAGGTGTAGGAATTGTGCAGGCTGTCATCGATGCCCTGGCCTCCACATCTCTACTGGCAAGAATGGATGAGAGGCCTTAGGTTTTCTCTTGTACATTGCAGGAAATGCTCCCTCTTCTTCCCCCTCCCCGGCACTCCTAGCCTTACCGCCATTATTTGTGTTAACATCCTCAGTAAAAATCTAAGTATGCCCTTCATCCTCATTTACATCAGTTATCAGGAGAAGCCCAGGGACTCCCAGGTCATTCTCCATCCCTAGGTTCTAATCCCCATCTGGTTCTTAGTGCAGCGAGACACTGCTCTTCCTTCTCGCATTCTCTGTACATTTTTTCCAAATCCATTTTTTCCTCAAAGCATTTCTAACATTCTCTATATTTTACTCATTTGACTGTCCTGCTCTCTGACCTCCCTGCCCTCAAATGCACACACTAGAATATAAACTCTACGATGGTATCAATTTTATCTATTTGCTCAAGGCTAGTTTTCCTGTATTTAGGACAGTATCTGGCAAAATAAACATTTGTTGAACCAGTAAATTTAAAAGTAAAAGTAATAACAAGGCTTTTCTATTGATTTTACTTTGAGGGTAAGGGAAAGAGAACAGTTGAGACTGATTTCAGGTTTTGACTTCGATGACCTGATACTGTAACTGTAAGCATTTGCTAAAATCAGAACTGGTTTTCTTCTATACTCTGTACTAATATTAGTTTTCGGCTTAAAAAAAGTTGATCAGAAAGCATACTCATGGTATCTTGCAAGCAGTAAAATTTATTTGTTGCAGGGAGTTCCCTGGTGGTGTAGTGGCTTAAGGCTTTGGTGCTGGTGCTGTCAGTGCTGCGGCCCGGGTTCGATTCCCAGCCGGGGAGCTACCCACATACCAAAAAGCAAAAAAAAAAAAAAAATTATTTGTTGCAACCAGTGAAAATTATTTTGTGGTAAAACTTCACAGAAATTTAAGCATGACTATTTCCAGTACAATAGTCAACAGAAACAATTTTCTAATCTCATTTCCCAAGAAGTGGAAAACCATTAATTGTGTGTTAAATATCAGTGACTTTTAGGCTCTGAAGAAAAGTGCCATCATGGAACATTGATTGCAACAGGAAGTAAGAGAGAAAATGGAGAGGAAGCAAAACAGTCTGAGGAGGAGAATGCTAAAGGGATCCTTTTCTTTTTGGCCATTTCTAAAGACAACCTCAACGAAGGACAGTAGGCAGACATAGATGCAAGAGACAGTGGGGGGGGGGGGGAAGAAAACTGACAGGTGATAGCCAGCCCTGCCTCAGCCAAGCATAGAACAGCCATGATCTGAAGTATGCATCAAGCTATTATTTTATTATTCCATAAGAAATTACTTAACATTTGACTTTTTGATTTAAAAAAATCCCTTTATCTCCATTCACCACCATATACACACTGTATTTGCTAACAAACATATGACCCAGGCAATATATACATAATTTTCTATAAATGATTTTACATTTTGGTACCTGACTTTGGTTATTGCAGAATTATTATACGTAATTATAGTAAATGTCTAGGAACATATAAAGATTTTAAAAATATTTATCCAAACAGAAAAAAGTTAAGTGGGAAAGTGGAAATGAAGCTCCTATTAGTTATCACATGTAATATTCATATGCCTTAAACATATTCTCATTTGATCATTATCACCATCCTGGAAAATATTTATTTTCCCACTGTTACAAATGAGGATGAGGAGCAGTCAGCTGCAAGTTGAGAGAAGGGAAATCTAATCCATGTTGTCTGACTTTAAATGAACTGTCTTTACATACACGATATTTCATGCAATATCTCAAAAGGAAAATATCATTTCTGTGCCCTAGGTTCTGAGAGCCTCATTGTACAAACAGGAGAACATGGTCATCATGTTTAGGTTGCCAGCCCTCCCACACTTTGCTGGCATTTACAAAATTCTGCTAAATTTGGCTTAGATGCAACACACATACTACAGGGAAGCGTTGTTCTGTGAGTGCTTTGGGAAGGAGGAGAGAAAGCAAGAATGTGTTGTGGGAGTGCAGACAAAGAGAAATGTTCTTAACATGCAGCCCTGACTAAGAAAGATTCCAAGCTTCAGAAAATGTGTAGGAGAAATAAAGCAACCCACAAGATGAACCTCAATTACAACAAAATATAAAGACTGAGAGTTTCCACTACATGTATCATGCTCGAATATTTTTAAAATTTATTTTATATTAGTATACCTGTATATTCCTCTTGTTCAGCGGCATCAACCTATTTATTCACAACTAAAAATTAAGCAAGAAAAAAATTTAATGAATTCAAAAAGCAATTTTCTGCTGAAGACAAGTAGTGGACAAATCAGATAGTTATATGAGGGTTGTCCGGAAAAAATCCAGCCATAAATGCTTCTATTTTTCATATTACCTGGCTGGATACTTTCCAGACAGCCCTCGTATTATTTAAGAGGATGGAATGATGCCATTGAGACGTCCAGTAAAGACACTGCTGATACCATTCTTTGGTTAATGGTGTAAGTTTAAAAGACTGACCTACTTGGTATTTATCTTTGGCATAGCATGCATAACCTTATTTTATTTTCTTTTTTTTCACTTTTTGATACGTGGGTAGCTCCCTGACTGGGAATCGAACCCAGGCCGCAGCGCTGACAGCGCCAACGCCGAAGCCTTAAGCCGCTACACCACCAGGGAGCTCCCTATTTTATTTTCTAAGTTCTAAACTAATGGCTTGATGAATGAACTTTTGGAACATATGGATTTGATTACAATATCAACTTGGGTTGACGTCAGTAAATACCTGTGTACACCTGGAAACCAGTTACTGCACTATACCAAGTCAACTTCATTCCTGCAGAAGTAGAAAAAGTTTTCATCCTGTGTCTGCTACTTGGTAGAATCCTGCATAATTAAATAGACCCTGAGCATTGTCTCTAACATCAGATGATTGAAAATTAAATGAGGTAACATAAAAAGCTCAGGCACATGGCATATGGCAGGCACTCCATATTGATAATTACTGTTTTTGCCTTTTACCTATTAATCGAGAAGCAAAGGTTGAGTGTGGATTAAAAGGAGAATAAAAAGAAAAGGAAAAGTAGAAGAACAAAAGAACAAAAAATAAGTATGTGCAGTGTTATGATAATACTTCATATGAGAAATCATTCATTTCATCCAAAACAACCACAGACTACAAATATTTGAGTGATCTAATAGGTCATGGGATTTAAAAAAATATACCATGTGAAATGTGTCAATTAAGTGCTTGAGAGATGACTAACACTACATTTCAATGTTGATCAAAATCCACATGTGGAAATAATCCTGTATTTTTACCATTTTGTGGGAAAAAGAAAATGCTTTATTAATTAGACTGTTACTATAAATGACTCAATTGCACTGTTGACATTTAAATGAAAAAAAAACTCTTAATAGTTTGGTTTCAACTATATTTTGCTATTAGAGTTTACATCAATACCGTCTTATAGTCTTTAAGATGGCTTATCTCTGCAAAATTCCAATGGTCTAATTATCTATCCTTAATGAGATATGTGTCGTGACTTATGGATCAAGTATCCCTAAAAATTTGTTTTTCTTTCTATCCATCATTTATTAAAAGAATTAAATTATACAGTAGGCATTTGACTTTCAGAATAAATTTGGTAGGTGATATCAAGTTTTTTTAAACTATAATAAACCAAAAGTAATTTCTAAAATTATAGATTTTTCTATTACTAATAAAAACTCCTAGAAATGATTATACATATATATCTACTGCAAGGTCTTCAGAGTATATGAGGAAAATTTACGACAGATTATCAATTTGGCACAAACTATTCTATAGTAAAAATATTGGAAATGCATGAAATAATTTAATTACTTGAATTTTGTTCTTTTGGGAAGTGGATCTAGCAGATTTAATCATAGTATCATCTGATGGCCTGTCATTTATTAAACATATTCCCTAGTCAACATGTAATTAAAAGCATTAGTTAGCCTCCTTTAAGAGGTCAGGCAGGTTTGTAAATACAATATGTTGAATAAAATTATTTTTTTCTATTTTGCACAGTATTTCCATTTACTGAAATGTACTTGCCAGGAATGAGAAAAATTGTTGTTTCTCATCTCTCCCCATTTTCATTCTCTGCAACCTCTAGTTATCTCATGTATGGAATTTATTAAATACAAAGGGGACGAATAGAATGCTTTGCAATTTTAGGGGTATCACTTCTTTGAGACATGCCAGAAACAACAAATATCAGTGGAAGGAAGCTCTAGAGAAAGTTTCATAAATAAATATGGAGTTATGATTTGAAATGACCCATGTTTTTGGTGATTGTTATAGGAAGCAAGCATCTAAAACATTATTTTTTTTTAATGAATGGGAGATGACAAATGGAAATGATTAGTTTCCTGTGATGAAGGAGTAATGTCCAGTAGTAAAAATGTAGAAGTATATACCATAAAGTAGCTTGATTTCTAAAGAACAGACGTGAACTCAATATTGTAAGAGTGTTCAAATGAGCTTTGTAAAATACCCTCTTCCCTTTTCATGTGTACCTCATTATTCCCCCTATGAATGAATGACAAACTGACTGGAGGTGTTTGGAGGACACGAATGCAGGTAAAAGGAAACACTTTCATTCTGCATTTACTATTTTATCTAAGAGAAAGGACAAGTAAGTGTTATATTGTTTGATACCTATAACCAGGTGTTAGTCTTCCTAGCGTGCTAAAAACAAATGTATTTGAGGCCTCATCTGGGTTTAATGCCGTGATCCATTCATTAGTAATGTCCAAAGGCATGAGTGAAAGGAGTAACTGCTTGATTACTAAGTATTTGCCACTCCTGGACTAGCACAGTGCTACTATTTAATGAATGTTGACAATCTCATGGGACAATCAGTATTTACTATTAATAACTTGGAAAAATTCAATATTTAGAGTTTCTTGTTATACTGCTAACTACTCATTCTTTTGTTTAAAGGCCGTGATTTTGGTGATGCAATAGAATGGTAAAACGAGAAAACCAAGGGTCTTGATAGAGAAAAAAAATGACCTATCCTGCTTAACCTCTGGAGTTTCTCTTCTTTTACCCTATGTCCCCTACCCTCCTCATCTTCTTTGCTTTCTCTACCATTCTGAATGCGATTATTTTAAAATGTTCTAATCTTTGAAGCAGCTAAATTTGAATTGATGTATGCAGTATATCAGTTCCAAGTTTATCAGCAAATACTCAAGAGTGCACTTTGGGTTACTGGCAGCCACGACGCTTTGGAAGGCTGCCTTCCTTTCTCCTTGGTTAAATGACGCCACTTGAAAAGACAAATACCAGTATCATTCCTGTTGAGTTGGGACACCCGCCTTCATCTAGCACACTATGATTTCATGAAAGCGTAAATCAGTCTCACAAGATAAATATCTAAGTCAGCTGTTCCTACTTTTGAATTGAATCTAATGAAAAGCATGAAACAAATGCTTGCCACCCATTGTTTCATTGAAAAGTAAATAAATAAATAAATCCCAAGACAAAGACTTGGAAGATATGGCAATTGGAATGACAACAGATCATTTTAATCAGAGGGTCTTCAGTGAGCTATCTAACACCCAGAAAATCGATTTACCCAAAAGTAGCATAAAACTGTTAAACATGTTAAATGTTGAAGAATTCGAATTGGTATTATGAGATGTTAGAAGGTATACTAAGATAATGTCTCTGATTGGTATTTTTCATAGTTTCATGATACAAGTGAATGTTGAAAATGCTTCTGTATAACAAAGTGCGGCAAACTATCTAGGAGGCATGATGAGTTCTTTAGGAAACAAAATCTCCAGTAGGCGAAAGTAGTCTTAGAGGCCGTAAGGATCTACTCCAGCAGGGAAACCACGACGGGAAGAGCACTGGAATCAGAAGCACCGCACTGTAAGGACCTGGTGTTCTCTAAGAACCGTTCTTTTTCTGCACTGCACAAACCAGAGAGTGAAATTGGGATATTCTAGAAATCCACAGCCCTGAATCTTTCATGTCCTAATAGTGCCACATATTCTTGTAACTCAACAAAGAATATAGCACTTTTTGATTTAAATTTTTTAATCTGGAGACAGAATTCTAGGGCCTAGATTTGACCCTTCCTGCCAGAACAGCTTATTCCTCTGTAGATCAGGAGTCTATGTTATTCCTCCTATTGCCCAGGAGGTCTGGTTCTAGCTAATCACATGATCAAAATCCAAACTGGGTGTTTTTAACAGAGAGAAAGGGCACCAAGAAATTAAAAATTAAAATTACCTTCTTTTTCAAGTACTTACTCATTAACTGACAAATTCATTTTATTGTGTTGCTGGACTCATAGTTCTTTTCAGAAACTTTTCTCAAAAACACAATTATTTGTAAAAATTAAAAACATATCTGTATGTAGTATAAAATTTTATGTTAATTATATTAGTCTTAAAAATAAATTAAGTAGAATAATAATTATTTGGGGGAATTTTATCAATTTGACGTGTAAATATTTCTGCCCAAATATTTTCAACTGTACCAGGTACCATTTTAAATAAATTTTTAACTAGCTCAAACTCTTTAGTGTTGTCTCTCTTTATGACTTATGTTTTATGGCTTTTGTGACTTTTGATGTTTTTACTATTTTGCCAAAGTTTAGGTGATAGCGCCATTACAGAACCTCTCAATTTCGTTTTGATATCACAAGTGCAGTTGTGTCTGTCTTGGTTTCCAGCATGGGCCGTGGTGTACTGACCAGGACACTGAGAGGTAGCTGCATCATGGCCTGTTTCTTCCACTCTCACTGAAGGCTTGACGGTGTTAGGTGTCCCTGCCTCTCATGTTCAAGCAAACTTGTTTTATCAGTGAATTCCTTCACGCCATTGGGAGGTGTTAGATGCATCATCTCTGAAAACACACTGGGGGAAAAGATGCACATTGTGCTAGTCATCTAGCAGATTTAACCATGCATTAGAGTAAAAGATTCAATTTAATGCACAACATGTTCACATGCTACTAGAAGAGGCAGATCTACTAAACACATTCTGAGTTATTCTGCAAATATTAATAGTATGCTCATACTTTATTAAAAAATGAAAAATTCAGGACAAATTCTGAGTCTAAGAGCACACTGTGACAGTAAGCGTGAGCCACCATCTGGGGCTAAAAGAGACTTTTGGCAACAGGTAGAAACTGGTGAAATAATCATACTCATGGTTCCGTTGGGCTTAAAATTATATGGGCTTGTTTTAAACCTCCATTTAGCACTTTCATTCTCAGAGGCAGATCCATGTTTGATGGGGCTTGAAATTTATTCGATAAGAAGGGCCTTCTTTAATAAAAAGAAGATAAAAATATCTTACGTTTACAAAAAATAATAATAATAATGCCACACTGCTAGGGACCTCCGAGACTGGGCAAGGTAAGGGCCTGAAGTTAGTCAAAATCTCAGTGAATCTATCTGTGGTCCCCATACTACCACAAATACCATGCTGAGCAATTGACGATAGGAGTTGTTAGAATCCCTAAGAACTGGGTTTGTTTGGAAATGGTGGGCACAGGAAAAGAAAAGGGGTCAGTGAAGGACAAAGTAGAGAAGTAAGAGAAGAACCACTTTATGGGCCAGCTAGCTGAAAAGAAAGCCAGATGAAAAATCCAGGGAATCAAATCCCAAACTATCTAATTAACTCCATAATTTAGTCCTTCCTAAAATGTATGCATCATCCCTTTTATTCATGTTGCTCAGGGTCTATGACTTGGCTCCGTCTGGGCATTGCATGTGAAGCCTAGACTCTACTGTGTTGGCTAAAACCAGTTTTCTGTTCATCGAATCTAAATGCTGTGATAACTGGGACTCACGCCCATTGGAATTGTGCAAAGAAAGGACTGAAGTTCCCCCGCCGTGATGCTAGGATTCTGACCTCTGAGGAAGGGGCTCTCATCAACTAGTGCTGGAATCTCTGAGAGGAGATCCTGGGGCCACCATGGATTGTAAGAAATCTGCAGACTAGCACACCTTGCTGTCACGAGAAACGCTGTCGGTGCCATAGTGAAGAACTGTCGTTGCGTGATGGTGATAAAACAAGAAAAAACTGGGAGCAACATGTTCCTTTTCTTCCTTCCAGCTTTCCCGTCCCCTCTGGTCTTCCTTATTGGGAGAGCCTAACAGTAACGGAGTGGCAGAAGAGCAATGTGGTTTGGGACCCGAGGAGAGAAGGGCCAGTTTACAGCTAAGAGCTCAGAGACGATGGCTTAGTATTGAGCACGTTGTCGGTAGCAGACACGCCGTTTCGTTGTGTTGGAACCAATTCTTCTTCCTACGCAGCTTCTTTAATACCCGCCACGTGACAGGACATCTGGAGAATGCAGTGGGCCACGCCTCTGCCTTCATAGAATTTATATTCTGGTGGGTAAAGAGCAAAATTAGCAATTTTCGCCTTTAAAGAACGTCTCAGATAGTGATAAGTAATGTGAAAACAATAAAATGGAGATTCCTTAGCTGTCCATATTGTTTCATGGCGATTGTTTACCTGGTTCTCCAGTCTTGCTCTCCGTGGGCTATCGGTTCTGCGTGGCCGCAGGTGAGCACTCAGTTGGCTTCTGATATGTGAGGGTCTGGATTCCATTACAAGGCTATGAATGGGAGTTTTGCGCTTTCCGTTCTACCTCAGCAATTTATTTAATTTCGAATACCCCAGATCTCCCCGATGGTCTGTGTGTTAGACTGTCCAGGCCGCTTGGTGGTTTATAAACAACAGATACTTCTTTCTGACAATTGGAAGCTGGATATCCAAGATCAGGGGGTAAGTCCTGCCAGGTCCTGGCTGAAGCCCTCATATAGGCTGCAGATTGCTGACTTCTCGGTGTTCTGGAATAAATTCCTCACGTGGTGGAAGGGCTAGGCAGTTCCCGCGGGCCTCTCCTCTAGGGAATTACCCGCATTTATGAAGGCTTCACCCTCATGATCTGTTTCCCTCCCAAAGGCCCTCTCTAATTCCATTACTTTAGTGGCTGTGTTTTAACATATGAACTTGGGGGACTACAAACAGTAGTTTATCTTTTCGCCCCACTTCTAGCACCATCCACTTCTGGTACCAGTATTTATGTCAAGATATTTGACTACAAACCATAGAAACGAACTTTAGCAGAAAGAAAATTCAAAAGATCAAAGAGAAAGTTGAAGAAATCAACTTGGAGAGTACAGCAACCAAGTATATCCAAGATATTTTGAGGCAGGAAGGCTTACATTGTCTCACTCATGTGCCACTGCTGGAACATATAAGCAAAGTCATACATAATTCTTTCTGTCCTTATGGCACTCTACTCAGGATTCAAAATCCAAGGGGAGAGAGATCTCAGATCATACGTTCCTCCCTTGGCTGTCCTGGAACGGTGAGAAGAGAAAATTGGTTTCTTAAAAGCCTCCTCCTTATTTCAGGTTTCACGGGGGAGGAATGAGAGGCTTAAAGCAGTGTGCCACCAAGACACCTCTTCATCAGGGAGGTCATGTCGCAAAAATTGGAAGATAGGTGTGAGAAGTGGATGCCACTAAGTTAAAAAAAAAAAAACCCACTAAAGTCAACTTTACCACTTAACCGCTATTTCCTATTAGTACAAATAAACTAGAACTAACTTGATGTTACTTATTTGGTTTTAAATCTATATATACATACTTAAAACAGTTATTACTCTCTTCCTAATTAAGTAAAATTATTGTAGGGCAGAATTGCTATGCTGTTTTGTCATCTCAGATTTTTTTTACACACCTATACTTATTCACATTTGATAGCAGATACATATGTTCGATGATGTGAACAATAATAACAAATTCTGCAGATTTTCACATAAAGAATCATTTTCATGATAGGCCTGCTTTTGAGAGGAAGGAAAGCCCCTCCTTCTCTAACTCAACTTTCCACATTATTTATCAGCTAGTGAGTAAATCTGAGGTTATCTTTAGAAATAACTCAAATTTTCTTTCTTCTTACCTACCTCCCTTCTGAGTACCTTTTTGTGATGTCCCCAAGGGCTGTTGCCATTGTGCTCACAAATAAGTCCTTTTTTCATAGTGCTCATGCTCCATAGAGCATGGAAAACCTTGCAGTAACATGAGTGCCTGTGTGACAGACAGGACATCTTGGATTGGACTCCAGAGGCGGAGTCACAGGGACTCACGTTGTCTCAACATCACTACATCCTTCTTTATTTATGGCTGTTTTAGTGGTTTAGGGCCATGGTGCCTGGCTTCTTTGCTTAGTATGTGTTTCCTAAGAAGCTTCTCGGTCTTCACGCAGGTGGTCTTCTGATGGCTTATTCACCAGCTTCCCAGTCACTGTTTACTAACATTCCCAATTTGTTAGTCCATCCAAAGTCAACCCACCCCCACAGAAATATTTTTTTTCATCAATTCATAACCCATAGTTCGAATTATTTCACCTGAACTCTAGGACCAGCACTTTAGTTGCCTAAACTACTTGTGGCTTTGGTAATGTGTGATCTGTGAGTTTCTGACTCTTTAGATTGCCTTGGGACCACTAATTTACCTTATTTCCAAGCTTTGCTATCCCTGAGCAGTTTGGTCAAGTAACGGGTTTGAATGAGTAACATTTTGTATCATGTAATTATCTCCAAGGCTGCTCAGGAATAACGGCCTTTCCTTTTTTTTAATATGCACTAAAGACCCAAATATAATTGACTATTTTTCTCATCAAATTCATCAATTATTAATTCCATTAATATAATCTATTAATTTCATCAACATATATGCCATAATAAACTGCCACGTCTATTTCTAGTGAAAAGTTATATTTTTCAAGGTATTGCTTATAATTTTTCTTACCCAAATTCTAGTTAGTATCCATGTAATAATATACCAATATCACTTCTCCTTCTTTTCTAGGAAAAAAAATTATTGTCAAATCTAAAATTCAGAGTCATTTCTCTCGTATTAAGTCACTCAAATTATTTTTAATTTTAGTGTTGATGCAGTAACTTCATTGCTATGATACACTCGCACATGCAGTGACCCTGGTTCTATACTACAATATTTCTACAGAAAATATAGATGGAGATAGAGGAGAAATACTCTGAAATTTTTTTCACCTGGTAAGAGCATCTCTTTAAACCTTTAGTTGTATTAAAAAGGAGAATTGAAATATTGTATCATCCCTAATACGTCATTAGCATATTTTGTTATAAATGTCCTAACTTGAAGGAGAATATATGAGGTCTATCTGGAAAAAATCTAGCCATTGTCAGTATAACGAGAGCCGTTTTGCCGCGCGATGTACCCTGGCCGCCAGGGCGAGGGGCCCGGGACGCGCACGCGTGAACGAGACGCCTTCTCCGTACCCCTCGGCGGGGTGGTAGACGCTGTTGCATGAACGTTGTCCTGGGTGGCCGTCACATTTAAAGGGACCGAGCGTTAAGCTTCAGCCTTCCTCTGCTTCCGCTATACGGATGATCGTAACGCCGTGAGGGACGACGCAGTGAGCGCCCCACAGATACAAGTGTGGCGTGAATGCTTCGGAGACGTTCAGGGGTCTGTGGAAAGTGATCCACGTTCTGGAAGGCCTGCAGCAAGCAGAACGCCTGAGAACCTGGACCGTGTTCGGGCTGCAATCAGTAAAGGTTGCTGATCGACTGTGCGAGACTAGAAGCTGATCTGGGGACTCCAAAAGCTACTGTGTGTGAGGTCCTGATGCAGGATCTTCAACAAATGCCCCTATTTTTCATATTACATGGCTGGATACTTTCTGGACGGCCCTCGTAGATCTATTGTTTCATTTATTCCATAACAATTTATTGAATAAGACTAGGTGCCAGTCATTTTTCTAAGTGCCGGAGACACCATAGGGAAGAAAGCTTTATGGACTTACATTCTAGTGGGGGAGACAATAAAAAATATAAAGAAATAAAATGTTGAGCATGTCACTTGGTGTCAAGAACAGAAGAAAAAAAAGTAAAGCAGGGAAAAAAGGATAGGGAGAAATAGGGGTTGCTTTTAATGTAAAACGATCAGGAAAAGCTTTACTAAAAAGATCACCCGAAGCAAATACCTGTTTGAAGTGTGAGGGAGACATGGCAGGTAGAAGGAATGACGTCTGCCAGTCCTGGGGCAGAAGTGTGCCAGGTGGATTTAAGGAAGAGTAAGAAGGTCTGTGTGGCTGGAGCAGAGTTTGGGGGAGGGGGAAGTAGCCAACGGGATCAGAGAGGCCATAGGGTTTAGGAAGCCATGCTCAGAATGGTGGCTTTTACTGGGAAAGTCACCCCTTGAGAGGATTGGAATTAGAGGAATGGCCTGCCATGGCTCGTGTTGTAAGAGACTCACTTTGCCTGTAGAGTTTGAGTTTAAATTATAAGGAGGCAAAGTAGTGAGAAGAGGTCAGATTCAGAATGCAGAAAACAATAGAAATTGTTGGCAGAGTAGATGTAAGGTAAAACAGAAATGAAAGATAGAAGCATTTTTTTAATCTGAATAGGTCAAATGTATAATAGATTAATAGTTGATGATTCACAAAGATTGTTAAAAAAAGAAATGGGTTAAGAAACTTTTCTAAAAACAAGTATTGCTGAATAATACTTTTAGAGAGCACATATTGAAGTAGACACACTGTTTAGTTTATATTTCACATATATGCATAACAAAAAGAATGTTTGTGAATATTGGTAGAAAAATAAATAAATCGATGCATCTGTGCTTTGGTGTAGAAAACGTTGTTCGAACTCCAATAAAGGATGTTATTAGATACATATTAGGAAGTTGTACTAGTCAAGGTTCTGCCAAGAAAAAGATGGCACGCTCAGCAGGTGTAATGCAAGTTACCTTACTCAAAGCAGGTGCGCCATTTGACGGAAGCAGGAACCTGGTCCGAGTTGAAAAGGCCCACAAGGGTGCTGAAGGAGCCATAGGGTCTGGGCACAGCGGGAGGCACTGAGAAGGCTACAGGAGCTGTGGCCGCAGAAGAAAGCAGCCTAGGACAGAACCATGGTGAGGAAGGGAGCGCGTGGGACAGGGGGAATGAAACCCTTTTCCCTTCCTGCCCCGTTATTGGCTTTGAGAAGTCGGAGTGTATAGGGCACTTGTTGATGCCGTCTCTGGGAGTCGGCCTCCGGGACACAGGGAGGGGAGCGAAGGGGCAGAGAGTGAACCTGAGGGGCAAATGGAGAATATACAGCATAGAATTTCACGTAACGTAAGGACGTTCTGAACACCAAGACAGAGGGCAGTGCTCTGGAATTCTTGTAGGAGAAACTAGGGATTGGATCTCTAATAGTGATCATGGAAAACACAGCTTCAGCTGCCTACTCTTTCTGTCTGCGCTGAAAAGCTCAGGTCCTGGGAAAATGACTTCTGGGATCTGACTTGAGTTAAGCACCCGCACTAGAGAGGGGAGGAAGTAGTAGCAGGCGCCCGTGATGGGACCCCAATTCCCAACCCCGTGGAATTAGAAAAGGGCTCTAACTCAAAGGAAAGGAATCTAGACAAAGAAAATCCATGCAAACCTCCTGCCAGCAATTTAAAAATATTTATATACAGTATTTTTTTTTAACAAAAAGGAAAGTTTCTCCAAATGGACATCCAATATTTCAGAGTATACAAATATTGTTTAATTTATTTTTCAATTCCACTGAAGTCAAAGCTTTGTCTTTTTGTGGGATTCTTTATCTTATTTTTCCTAGGTCAAATTTTATCTTAATTCCATAAAATGAAATCCTTTTGTTTACAAAAATCTTAAGAAGAAGGAATGTGAATGGGTCAATGTGAAGTGATTGTCATTGTTGACGTGGGGTGTAGGGGAAACAAATAGATAAATAAAACCTTGAAAAGTAGAGTTTTGTCAATTGTTAGGGACAATAAGAATCACAAAATTTAACTCCCTTTAACCCAATGTATGCATTTTAATTCATTCAGAATTAAATTAGTTGTATTATAATGGTATGCAACTTCATTTTCAAACTATCTCTGAAATTTCTTGCTAAAGAGGTGGAAAAGTCAGCTCCGAGGCTCCAAGTTAATCAGTGGCCTCTTTGTTGGTGACAATACCCACCTCCTCTCTTTCAGACAAAGGGTCAGGAGGTTTGACCTTGGAAGTTGAAGGTCAAAGGAAACCAAATTTAAGAAGGAACATAACATTCATCGGTTCATTATTGGCAAATTGTTAACCTCATTTTGTCCTGTTTCTTCATTCATCTGGTGATGATGCATTTAATTTTCAGTGCCAACCAACACGTGAGTTTCAAAATATATGTACAGTAAACTCTGTCTGTGTTAACCAGAACTCATGCAACTGGCACTCTCAAGCAACCGGCAAAATAATGGAAGAATAGTATGTATTTGTTGTTCTTTAAATGTTTGGTAAAATTCACCAGTAAAGCCATCAAGTCCAGGACTTCTCTTTTTTGGGAGGTTTTGGATTACGTATTCAATCTTCTTACTAGTTACAGGTCTACTCAGATTTTCTGTTTCTTCATTAATTAGTCTTGGTAGGTTTTGTATTTCTAGGTCTTTGTTCATTTCATTTAGGTTATCCAATTTGTTGGCACTCAGTTGTTCATAACACTATCTTAGAACCCTTTTATGTCTGTAGAATTGGTAGTAATACGCCCCTTTTAAATTCTGATTTTGGCAATTTAAATCTTCTCTTCTGTTCCTTAGTCCATCTAACTAAAGGTTTGTCAATTTTGTTGATATTTTTAAAGATCGAACTTGGTATTATTTTCTCTGTTTTTTTCTATTCTCTATTTGATTTATCTCAGCTCTAATAATTATTTTCTTCTGATAAATTTAGGTTTATTATTTTTTCTTCTTTTTCTAGTTCCTTACCCTATAAAGTTATGCTGTTGACTTGAGATCTTTTTTGTTTTTTAATGTAAGCATTTATGGCTGTAAATTTCTTCTTTAGCAGTGCTATCACTGTGTCCCATAAGTTTTGGGGGTTTTATTTTGTGTGTGCTTTTGTTTTTATTCATCTTGAGTATGTTTTTAACTTGCTTTGTAATTCTTCTTTGATCCATTGTTTGTTCAAAAATGTGTTGCTTAATTTCTACAAATTTGTAAATTTTTCAATTTTATTTGTTACTGATTTCTAACTTCTCACTGTGATCTGAGACAGGCATTGTATGATATCTTTTAAAATCTATTGAAACTTAATTTCTGATCTAATACATGATTTATACTGGAAAATGTCCCATGTGCATTTGAAAACAATACATATGCTATTGTTGTATAGAATGTTCTGTTAGGTCTAGTTTGTTTACCGTGTTGTTTAAGTTCTTTATTTTTTTACTTATCTCTTGTCAGGTTGTTCTATCCATTATTGAGAGTACGGTATTGACATCTTCAACTATTATTGTAAAACTGTACATTGCTCTCTTCCATTCTGTCAGTTTTTGCTTCACATATCAATACATGTGAGTACATACCAATCATCATTAAATGTGCAAATTTTCATAATCATTTCATCTTCTTGCTGTCTTGAACCTTTTTATTAATATATATCAATCTTTCTTTGTCTCATCAGTTTTTAATTTAAAGTCTATTTTTTCCAACATTCGCATAGCTACCCTTGTTCTCTTTTGGTTACTATTGTATGGGATGTCATTTCCATCCTTTCACTCTTCACCTAATTTTTCATGTTTGCTTTGTTTTAACTTTCTAAATTCTATTATTAATTATGCAGTTGATTTTTCTGCAATTTTGGGGGGATTTTCAAGAAACTAATGTATCAACTGAAAAGATTACACATTGCAGAGTAGTTTGCTGGCTATGAATATCTTGTTCTGACTTTAATAGCTCTCGTGTTTCACATTGAGCATGATATTGTTGGTTGCTTTCCAGACAGATAATCAAGTGTGCCTGTGAGGTTGCCTTTGGTGAACTGTTCTTTTCAGTGTTCCTTACCATTGCCTTCTTCAACACAGACAAATTTGACTTTACTTCTTTACCTGTGAAATATGTCTTTGACATAGTCTCTATCCTACTAAGATGACTAAAATGTTTTCACTTTTAAAGCTTTAAGTTCCACTGAGAATTTTTCAATAAGCTATCAAACTTCAAGTGGCCCAACTATATTTTCTGTCTCACTTCACATGTGCTTGTGTCTGCTGCATGATTTTATTTTAGTTTCATATTAATCTTCTGCTGCTGTCTGCAATTTGATCTTAAGCAGAGTATTAAAGGAAACAGGGAACTATTTAAAAGATGCCTGATCCTTGTATATACTGAACAGCACCCATTACTACTACTGTTGGGACATTCTCTTGAAATAGATTCAAACTGATGTTTTCTGGTGAGTCTTTAGAAATCAGATTTCTCTGAAATACATGCTCTTTAACATCATGGATTTCTAATGACATAGACTCAAACATGACAGTAGTCACAGTTCTAAGACGACTGAAAACACACTCTAATTTAACCTGGAGAGTTTTAGTCTGAGATAGTTTATTAATGAATAGATAAGGAAACATGCTAAGAAAAAGTTATCCTCGGGAGTTCCCTGATGGTGTAGCGGCCTAAGGCTTCGGCGCTGGTGCTGTCAGCGCTGCGGCCTGGGTTCGATTCCCAGCCAGGGAGCTACCCACATACCGAAAAAAAAAAAAAGCAAAAAAAAAAAAAAGTTATCCTCAAAATTCAGGCCTGTCCTGGGTCATGGTACACATGAGTCTGCAGTGGGTTAGGGAAAGGCTAGGATAGTGGCAAAAAGGAATTAACATTAGGAAAGTAAAATATACGCCTGGGACTGGAGAGTGGGAAGATAAAGAAGAGCAGAGCCTAAATTGCTCTTTTCTGTGATTCTTATCTCCCAAATCCTGATTCTCATCTCCCTAATCCTGCTGAGCAAATGATCAGTTCCTAATTTTTTTGCTGGTCAACAACTTTTCTAATTCTTGCAGTGAGTTTAGAAAAAGAACAATTAAACTATGAAATTAATCTGTTCCAGCCACAGAAGCCTAATTTCATGATTAACTCACATGTAAAAATATATTTGCTGATTCTCTCTGTCTCATTGTTTTCATTCTTTTGTTGCTTTCATGCTCCTAATTCTCTTGCAAATTCTCTTTTTTTTGTCTAAGGAAGTTTTTCATTTAAGTACATATTCTAAATGACTTTAAATCAATAATCTAAAAGTAAAGAACTTTACTTCTTTGTTGCTGACAACTTTAATAAATGAATATAATATACACATTGTTAAAATTAAAAAAAAAATAATGAGCATTAGAATGAATGAAAAATAACCTAAAAGCTGTACCTAAAGCAAACAATGACATGTGGCCCTATTTAGATATTTCTTTGTTATATTTTGAAAAGTTATCTTTCAGTAGTTCTATAATAGTAGTTCAGTGTAGACATTAAAACTAGAAAAATTCTGACTCAAATAACTGCCTGGTCATGATTACAATTAAGTTGAAATAGAAGAAATGGAAGGATTGGCTACAAGAAACGAACTGACTTAAACTCAGCATAACATTTTAGGTGGTATATTTTTGAATTATTATAAAATTTAAAATTTATGTTAAAATATACATTGTCACACTCATGACTGAAAATAGAGGTATTGGAGAGGCATGCAGAATGGGAGATAAGTAGGGAGCATGTCAATCTAATAAAGAAAAGCTGCCTGAGTAATTGGGCCTTTCTTAGGGAGGACTGCTCTAGGCAATGTTTGTTTTATCCATCTCTTTGGCTTCCTTCTGCCCTTGGCTCCTGGTATCCTTATCTGCCCTCTTGGATTTCCAAAGTCCCTACTTTGATAGATCAGAACACTGTATCATTCATATCTTCCCTATTTCTTAGCATTGAAATCTGCCCACCTACTAATTTCTTAGGGTTCTGGTTTTTGATGAGTTGGAAGCAGATGGTGTCTGAGTCAGGATGGAGCTCACTGAAAGAGATTTAGCCTCGGCAATGGTAAATGGAATGGTAAGGAAAATTCTTACAGAGTTAGAACACAGGCCTAATGGCTTCTTGTTTCTGTCTACTTTTTTGTCTCTCCTCTGCTTTCTTTCACAGCATCTGTTAACCCCTCATAAGGGTATCCAGTTATCTCTCTTTGTCTTTATCCTTGACCTTTCCTTTATTAATTGGCTTCATCACTGTTCAATTTATCAGGAAAGCATGTTGATTGGCCTCTCTCCGTTTTTCATGGGAGGCAATTGGTTGCTAGTTCGTCACTTTCGCTCCCTGAGGTGCCCACTCCTCTTCCCGCATAATGTGGCTGTAGCTGACAGGAGCCCATTACATCGGGGACTCTTGGTGGGGCAGGATGGCCTTTGAAGAGACTGTGGGCTGGAAGGCGATGCTTGCATCTGGAACAGATGTTTTGGGATATTTGGGAGTCTTGAAGCTCTTCAGACTCCGAGATTGCCCTGCTGAGTGACTGGCGAGTTTGGCAGCACATCTTATTTCTTTTAGCTGGTGGGTTTGGGACACACTGAGGCAACACATGCAGTCTCGGAATGCTTCCTCAGCATTGGTAGCACGCTGTAAATTTGGGAATACTTTCCCCCACCTGAATGGTGATTACATTCTGCCTAGATTTCAAGACATCTTTCTTGGCTTCCTGGCGAGGTGTAGGTGAACGCTGACCAAAACGCATGACTCTTAGTGTGCTTTCTTGATTACATAACTTATTTAAAAGACAGGTCAGCTTTGGCGAAGTCTCCCTAATACCTTTTTTTCCCTCACAGTATTGGCAGGAAGACCCGGTCGCATGCATGTGTGTTGATGTAAATGGCCTTGGCAAGAAAGAAATCCCATCCCCTGCTTAAGGAGCTCTGAGAGAATAAACAAGGATAAGTGTAAGGAGGTCAGTTGTCTATGGGTGCAGAGTTTCATCTGAAAAGCCCTAAGCAGCTGATTACTCCGGGTTACCCAGACCTAGTAGCTTTTGCTGTCCGCCTCTATCCTTTCAACACACACACACACACTCACTCATCCACACATCCTTCTACTCATACAACTTATTATCCATTGTCGAATCTTACTTTCTTATGCACTACTAGTTTTACGCGTGACTTCCCTGCACACAGAGCCAGCCATCCTCTCTCCCTTTCCCCATCTGTAACATTCAAACAGGCGGTCAGACAGTGCCTCAATAAGTTCTTGGATGTTTGTTTCTTTTGGACGAAGATACATTCACCAGCTCAGTCGGTCTCTATCTTTCTCTCTCTCCTCTTCGTATGGATATACTGAGTCCCTCACAACGTGTACAGATAAATGTCCCGCGGGGGCTTCCGAGTTCAATGTCACGCTGGGCAGAAGTGGAGCAAGAGCGGAGGGCGAGCGTGAAGTGTGCGGGCGGGCGGAGGCCCTTTCCGGCCAGCAGAGGGCAGCCGTGGGGAGGCGCTGGCGCGCGAGGGCTGAGCGGAGCCTCGCCTCGCTCGGGCAGCCTCAGCCTCAGCGCCAGCCGCGGCGGAGCCGGGAGCGCAGCACTGAGGGCCACGGCGGCGGCGGGAGCGAGGCGCGCAGCGAGACGCGGCGCGGGCGGGAAGCAGCAGCCGCCGCCGTCGCCGCCGCCGCCGCCGCCGCGACGGGCAGCCGGGTTCGCGGGCAGTCGTCCCGGGTCCCTGCTCTCTCCGCTCCGTGCCCTCGGCGCCGGGCGGCCGGCGAGTCTGGAGCCCGCGCCCTCGCCGGCCGCGTCCTCCGGGCATGGAAGGAGGCGGCAAGCCCAACTCCTCGTCCAACAGCCGGGACGATGGCAACAGCGTCTTTTCCGCCAAGGCGCCCGCGACGGGTGCGGGGCCAGCCGCGACCGAGAAGCGCCTGGGCACCCCTCCGGGGGGCAGCGGGGCCGGCTCCAAGGAGCACGGCAACTCCGTGTGCTTCAAGGTAGACGGCAGCGGCGGCGGCGGCGGCGAGGAGCCGGCCGGGGGCTTCGAGGACGCCGAGGGGCCCCGGCGGCAGTACGGCTTCATGCAGCGGCAGTTCACCTCCATGCTGCAGCCGGGGGTCAACAAATTCTCCCTCCGCATGTTTGGGAGCCAGAAGGCGGTGGAGAAGGAGCAGGAAAGGGTTAAAACTGCAGGCTTCTGGATTATCCACCCTTACAGTGATTTCAGGTGAGGACTCCCTGTCGTCGCCCCACCCTTCCTTCCGGGCGCGCCCTCAAATACGCTCCCCGGCTCTGGGAGGGGGCGCTCGGGGACTCGGAGGGAGGGGGCGCTGGGCGGGCCGCGGGTGGGCGCTGCCGGCGTCTTCTACTCGGTCGGAGCAGGCTGTACTCTTCAACTAGTTTCCACCCAGGAGGGGCCTGAAGGATGAGTTCCTGTGACCCGAGAAGCCCGGGGAGGCTCTCCTTCTTTACCTCGTGAACTTTGGGGACAAATCCGGGAAGAAGGCCACGGTGACCCCCCCGATAGGAGTATGCTAAGTTATGCCAGGGAAACTTTTACTACGGAGATGAGCGTGTATGGAAGCGGCCAGAAAGTCGTCTTGGCGGTGCCCTCCTTCATGCTGCTTCCCCAAGAAGTCGGTTCCTCCCAAAAGGGAAAAAGGAGCTCCTGGGGTTGAGGAGAGCTTAGGACAACCGGAGACAGCCCCTCACAGGTCCTAGTTGTTCATCCGCTCTCGTCCCTGGGGAGCGTTAATCTCTTTTTCATCTGCTTATAGGTGCTGGGTAGCCTCCATACATTCTTCGGAATAGTGGCCGGCTGGCTGAGGAAGGGTAATTTGCGCTTGGCCAGTTCCTGGTTTGAGATTTCAGTGGAGCTGGCGCTGCCAGGTTGGACAAGAGTCTGACAAGAAGCGTCGAGTCCCTGAAACAGACAGGGGGCGCTTCCAGAGCCCCTTTCCTGAAACAGAGCGGCACCTTTCTTGACCTTGACTTCAAGTCTATTTCAGAAATCTCTCCCTTTTTTCCAGCTCGGGGAATAAGGGCAGGAGAGCTGTCAGCTGTCAGGGAAACTGCTTCGGAGACTTAAAATTAAGACATTTTCTGATCTTACTTGTCGCTCAAATATCCATTCGGTTATAAACATGTTTAGGATTATCAAATGAAGGTCGTGAAGTAGATCCTCTTATTAGCGTGAGCACACCCAGCAGCCACGTTATATTAGCTCCTGAAAAGACCGAGCTTTCCATTTAAAATAAAAACAACAGCAGCAACTGGTAACTCAGGGTGGCATTATGATTTTATTTAACTGAATTTGTTTGGAAAAAAAATCAGCGAAAGGAGCATGTGTTCAACCTAAGCAGTTTTAATAGACCTCTATTAAACAGCAAACAGGTATAGCAATAAAAAGCAGATTACTTTGAGTTAGTTTAGAAACTAAGGGAAATTGCCATCAATTCCAGGCTCTCCTGGGAGCTGTCCATAGTTCTGAATGATATTAACAGTAGAAAACTCGTACTCTTGCCACACAAAGCCTTGGAGTGACTGTCTTCACCTTCTCTGAGATATATATACTGTCTCAAAAATCAGTAGCATCTAGATTTATGTAGAGAGTGAATAGATTTTAGGAAGTGTGTAATTTTAAGGTTCTTGTTTGCAAAACCACATCGCAAAGTCCAAAGGAAGACTTATGAAACCTAATGACATCTTTACTCCATAGAAAATTAAAGAGTTTGACTGAAAGAATGTTTATATTAAAAAGATCTACTATATAATCAAACATATTTCCTCCACTAGGAAGATACTTATAGAAATAAGCTTATATATGACCTTGTTCTAAGGTATATAATACTGTCATGTTCTTAAGAATTTAAAAGGTTGAAATTAAGTGTAGAATATTGTCTTTCTCTCATTCCTCAATGGAAATATGTTGCCACACATATAACAATTTTTTAATGAAAAAACTTTATAAGGCAACAACCTTCAATCTTAATAACAGAAGTAAACATGGTCTTCTTAGAAATATATTTGATTTAGTATTCACATGCAAATAAAATACTAAATTCACAATTAAATGATTCATATGATGTACTTTTATTTTTTTAACAATGTGAGAAGACTATACTTTTCAAAATGGTATCATATATCAAATAATTAAACTTTTACCACTTACGGGACGAAAACATAGGGCCACCTTTCAAGAATTGGAATAGTGTGCCAAAATCTTTTGAATGAATGAAGTTCCTGACATTAGGGAATCTCCACATTTTCTCAAGTAAGTCTTATGATACAAAATATCTCTTTAAAAACACAAAAAAGTTACCAAACTAAGGAAGAAATTGAAATCAGATGTTGGTTCAATTTTGTCATGCATTTCAAAGAAATGGGAGATGAGTAAAAAGTGAGCTAATACTTTAAACAAATTCTAATATGGAGTAATTTTGAATGTTTGATTAATTGCATAATTGGATAAAGAAAATGAAAAACATAAATTAAACCATTATTATTTAGATTTTTAACTGGAAGCTATCTGAAAAAATAGATTTAAAAAATCATAATGATGGTATTTCTAAAACAAACTAAGGAAATAATCATGTAAGTCTTTTTTTGCATATGGAAAACATTTACATCTTATTATTGCATCAATGTTTTTATATGATCTCAATAGTAATATAAGATTTCTGAAATCCTGTAACATCAGTAAAATGTAATGAAAAAGCAAAAAAGGAAAGACAAAATCCTGACAGTATTTTTCTTTCTGAAGGGAAACCGTGTGAGTATCCTTTAAGACAATAGAAAACTTGGGGTCATGATCTGTTTACCTCAAGTCCCTTTCTGAAGAAGACACTTTAAGGGAGATGTTTTGTTATTCCTACAATGCCAAACTGTGTTCAGTAATTCAGCTACTGAGAAAGTTACACTTAAGAAAATTTTTCTATGGGTGGGGCAGATAGTAGAGATAAGGATCCCCAAAGGTTTTTTTCCCTTGATACTTTCACAAGCTTTTGCCGGCAGATTTACTTGGGTCTGCTCTTTGGTCAGCCCCACACTGCTGACTCTAGCATGAGTCCGCTACTCCAGGGTATGTCAGGACATCAACACTGTGGCTAATGAGCTGGTGTCCCTTCTCAGGGTGATTTCTATGGCAGGCTTCTTTCCACTTCACTCAGGCTGCACCACTGTGCTCCTAGTGACTCAGGCGAGCTAACTAGGTACCTCCCACCCTCTCAGCCCAAGAGAGCTATTGCTGTGTCTGGCAGGTAGTTTTCTCTGCCTTGGGTGTAAGTAGGGCAGAAGCACTGTATTTCCTTTCTTTCTCAAGAGACGATGATGTTAGAAACCTCCAGTGACTAAAGCGTCAGGTATTAATCATTACTGCTAGAAAAACTGAGTGGGACCTAGAGAATTTAGTTAAAAAACCTTTTGTTGTATACGATGGTCTCTGAGCACCCAAACTAGGAAAAATATTACACATTTACTTAAATAATAAAATTACACTGATCTTTGCATAGTGAGGACATGGTCTCTCTTACTGAGTTTCATGCGAACAACACATACGAAAGCAAATATTTAATTTGGAGGTTAAATAGGACATTTTTGAAATTACTAACAATGATTATATATTTGTTAGCTAAAATGTTACTTTTCACTTACTTAATAAAAAAGTGACACTGGCCAAGCACTGTGCTTTTATTCAGTCTGTAGTTATGATGTAAGGCAGGCATTCAAACGGATTGGAAGACTAGTTAGAGTACTTTTGTGGATAGTTTTTATTATGCAAGTAATGTATCTTGGAAGAATTTACCACCAAACTATTTTTTCATTTCGGGGATTCTGATAGTATTTTGTTGGATCGCCCTCACAGAAGGGATCTTTTAAAAATAATGGTCCTGTTCCATGTATATTGCCTGTCAACATCTTACCTGTGGTAAGGGAGGAGATTTTATATCTTGACTTTGTTATTTCTTCTACTTCTCTTCATCAGTTAGTCTGCATAACTGTGGGAAAAGCTTATTGTGTCATAAGGTACACAAAGACTCGAGGGACCTGGAGTCACTTCCTGAAGAAGTGACTCACTGGGCTTCCATTTCTGCCTCCTGCCACACCACACCTATACTGATGTCAGAGATCACCCATTGTTCATTAGTGCAGGGAGGCCTCACCCAGATTATACGGTTAATCAGAGAGAGACCTTTTGTTTCCGGGAGGTTCTCACAAGGAAACAATTCAGCCCTCTGGGGTTTAAGGACTAATTAGCCAACTGTTAGGTTATCTTTGTGCTGAATGCACTCTGTATTCTCCCAGCAATGCTCCTTGTATTTGCTTTTCGTATCAACACAGCCAAAATTAGCCATATGAATTTATTTTTTTCTCTGTTAAGTGAATCTTTTCATATCTTATAAATGCAATTAAGTTGTTCTTAGTGACTTTAGCAACTGTTAGGCTCAATTAAAGTGAAATTATTGGGAAGATTTGGAGGTTTGAATTTTTTCAATAACTTTTTCTTAGTATACCTGTAAGTCATACAACTTTGTTTTATTAAATGTTTCACTGCTTAATAACATCGATAGTAATCTATTATAAGACGTTTTCTATTTTTTTCAGAGCGAGTTTCCCTTTAAAACTACTTTTAGGGACTTGGATATAAATTGAGAGTCATTGGACAGATGCACTTTTATAATGCCAACTCATAGTTCATTATGTGGACTTGCATTAATGAATTTGAATATTGATTAATGAATTTTAAATGCATTCAAATGATATATTACTTATTACCATAGGCTCATTTAACAAAACCTAAATAAACTATACCTGCTTGATCAAAAACCATAAACCTGAACATCACCAACACCAAAAAGCAATATAAATAATATTTGTAATTCTGCATTTATTCCACTCAATGAATCTATGCCCTGGAGTGAGTACAAGACAAGCAGAACATATCTGATGTGATTTTCACATGATCATTTTGCCATTCTGAGTGTAATTCTTGTGTTTAGCAGATAGTTCACTTCACTACTTAGAGAAAAAAAATGGGCTAAGGATGAGGACTGCTTTGTAACAAGTACCATACAAATTATGGCACACTGTTAGCATTACATGAAAGTACTGTGCATTGTCAGGGTCTGTGACAAATTTTCATTTCAGCATTTTGTGTAAAGAAGTAGGAAGCTATGAATTAGGCTGGCACATGTATATTTTAGAAGCAGATGTTGTGATAATGAAAAATCTTCACGCGCTAGGAAAAAAGACTATTTTAACTGACACTTAGTACTTCTGAAATTCATTTCCTTTGTGAAGGTGTCTTAATGTACAACTTACCATTATTTTTCCAGAAAATAATTCAGGAGAAAATGGTGCTACTCTCAGGTGCATCCTGGAATTTCCTGTTTTTGTGAAATAAACTTTCTTGGGTGTGTTTATGTGTGTGTGTGTGTGTGTGTGTGTGTGTGTGTGTGTGTCTGTGCGTATGTGTGTGTTATGCATATATAACAACTATTCAAGCGACATCTGTTTATGATTATGTGCACGTAAACATGTAGATGTTGATCATTTTTGAGCTGGGTATTTATCTGACAAATTTCACCAAAGTTGAAATGACATTGATTTCATAACCCTTGTCAAGTTTATTAGTTAATTTCCCCATAATATTTTTCAACTGTTTCACTTAATAACTGACCACTTATTTAAAACAAAGAAATAGAATTACTCATGTCCTGGATTTGCAAGTTGACAATTTTACTTACATAGACCTGGTTTTATTTTCAAGACATTAGCTAAAGAAGTAAGGCAGTTAGACACACAGAGTTAGCAGCTATTTACAGATTTTGTATATTCCTTTTTGTTTCCAGTATTTCATTCAGTATTATAAATAGTGCTGCAGCAAACATCTTTGTGCATTACTCTTCATTATATTCTAGCAAGGTTCAGGGAATTAAATTATAGGCTATGAACATTTTAGAGATTCTATACATATGGATTTTATCAGTTAGTAGTGCCACCAAAGGAGACAGTTCTTAAAACTATTAGAGTACTGTAAGTTCACCAATGTTGATATTTCTGTTTATATTGTATGTACTGGCAGTTTTAGGACAGAAAGTCAAAATTGTCCTCCATTGTATTCATCATGGAGTGGCAAGAGTGATCTTAAAAGGCAACTAATGTTTATTCTGCTTAGAACAATTTAGAGGCTTCTTATTACTCTTAGAGCACGTTTGACCAAACCTTCTGTAAGCAACAAGGCCTTGCATCATTTGAAATAACTATGCTATCTCATCATACATCACTCACTCCCCCTTTTTTCCTGCTTTGTGGGTACATTTCCAGCTCCTAGAACAAGCTGAGTGTTCTCCTGCCAAAAAGATTTTGTGACATTTAACCCCACTGCCTGAAAATCTCTTTTCACTTTTCATCATTTTGCATCATAGCTGGTTTCTCCTTGTAATTTGATCATCCTCAACACCTTCCCTGTATTTCATTGTCTACTGGGCCTTTTGTTTCATCACAATGTATAATTATGTTGTATGTTTGTCCTTCTATAAGAATTTAACCTCTGCAACCTCCTAAATACCTTTCAATTTTATATTCCTAATGCCATAAAAATGCAGATGGTAGACTTTTTTCTCCTCAGCTTTCTTTTATGCTTTATTCTTTAATGTCTTTTTTTGAGATATAATTCACATACCATACAACTCATTCACTTAAGGTAGATGATTGAATGTTTTCTAGTCTACTGAAAGCATTCTGCTACCATTACCACAATCAATTTTAGAAAATTTTATCACTCTAAGAAGGAATCCCAAACCTATTAGCACTCATTTCTGTCTTCCTCCTCTCCTGTAGCCCCCAGAGCTCTCAGCAACCACTAATCTACTTTCTGCCTCTGTAGATTTTTTAAAATTCTGGACATTTCATATGAGTGGAATCATACAATATGGTGTTTCTTGTTATTGACTTCTTTCACTTAGCCATAATGTTTTCAAATTACATCCATATTGTAGCATGATTTAGTACTACATTCTTTTTTTTTTTTTTTGCTGAATACTATTCAGTTGTATATTACCAGCTTTTATTTATCCATTCATCATTTGATGGAAATCTGGATTGTTTCTACCTTTATGAATACTGTTCATATGGACATTCTTGTACAATATTTTTTTGTGTATAGAGATATATTTTCATTTCTCTTAGAAGTGAAAGTGCTGGTTCATTATAACAGACCTTTAATAAATATTTGAATGAAAGGACAAAGAATTAGTCTCCAACAAGGGAGACTAATCTTAGAATTAACAAATCCAGATAAAGAACTTGTTTTTTCACTTCAATAATACCTGGCATGCCCTCCCCACTGCCACTTGCAAGTACATGCCCCCACTATTAATTTCCCTGACCAATATACAGATGACTAAATGAAAGTGCAGGCAGGATAAGCAGCATGAACACAGTGACATAGATAGATTGCAAGAACTGGGCCAGAAATTCAGACTTTCTCAATCTTAGTTCTGACACTCCAGCTCTTTTACCTAAAAAGAAACAAGGCTACTCATATAAATATTAATAATACCCCAAACCTGCAAAAAAACATGAAGGAATAAACTTCATCATTTGTCCTTCCTCTCTCTTGAAATCATTCCAAAATAATATGAAGAAAACAGAAATACACAGACAAATAGAAGAATGAAGAGAAAACAGAGAACAAGAAATCTCAGAAACATTTTTAAAAATAGAAAGCTAGTGGAGAAATTATTCTGCTTTCAAAATCCTTCACTATTGAACTCCACATGTGCTTAGGACATGAAGAGGCTATTTAAGAAGTAGTTTCCGGGAAAGCAAGGCTGACCTAGGAGGATGAAATAAGGGTCTCCTTAATGAATATAGAACTCTCAACTGTAACATTAGAGTATGTAGAGTCAGGTCAAGTTTACTCAGGCAGAAAACTGGAGCAAAATACCTCCAGTGGGAGACATTTCAAAGTCTTCCAGTAAAAAGTCTTATTTATTACCTAATGACCTTGCAAAAAGCCTCACATATATACAAAGAGACTTTAATTGTATTTCGGTATTCTATTGTCTCATAAGATTCAAAAGCAAAAGCTGATGAGACATTTGAGAAAAGTCTCCATCATAAAAGAGAGAATTTAATCAAACAACCAAAGAAAGTTCAGAGAGCAGACAGGCACTTGGGATAAGGAGAAATTACAGTATTAAAAATACTCTATAAACAATATCTTTAAGAAGATATTTTATCTATATAATAAGAATGATATGCTATGAAGAGAGTACCCAGAGAATAAAAAAGAGCACCTGGATATAGTAAATTTGCATATAAAGTCAAGGAAACCTCTCAGAATTAGGGAACAAAAGTATAGAAAATATAAGCAAAATAAAGGATAATTTATGAGGTCACAATCTATAAAAGGAGTTTGAGAGTGAGAAAAAAAAGTGTGAAAATGGACCTATGGAATTAGCAGAGACATTTTAAACAGTATTTTCCAGAGAACAGGGAGTGATATGTCTTTTCTTAGAAACTCACAGTGCTCAGCACTGTGAAAGAAAGAGACCTTACCAAGGGCCATCACGCGGAAGCTTCAGGACTCCACCAAATCAGAAAAAAAGTACAAAAACCTTCCAAAGAGAAAGTTACATATTAAGAAGTGGGAAAATTACTGTAAGCTAAATGCAATGTAACAAAGTCCACAAAATTCTGAGAGAAAGTGGTTTCTAAAAGAATTGCTACCCTGTTATTATTTGAAGATTAAATAAAGACCTTCAGAATTTAAGAATTCTAATCTTAAGCAGCCATGTATCCTTTCTTAGGAAGTTATAGGAGGATGTGCTCCAGTAAAACAAAGAATTACATAAAATAACTTGAAAACATAGAATATAGGCTATGGGATCTAATACAGAGGAACCTTGAAAGAAAATCCCCAGGAATACTCTTGAGTAGCTGGCCTTGAAGGAAACCAATCTAGACATGAGCAAGGAAGCAGAGGGCTCTGGGAAAATGCCCTCAAGGAAAAAAATGATGACTATCAACACTTAAAAAGTAATTTGATAAGTTTTCTAGATATCATTTGGAACAAGATATCTTTGACTTCCCTATAAATAACAATAGGGTACATTGAATACAAACAAATAAACAAGAGACCTTTATCTATTCCAGAATTATTTGAAAATGTACAAAAAAGAAAAAATTCACAATCCATTGCTTTGCTTAGCTCAGCAGTGACTAACACTTACCTGGTCATAATAATGTAAATGAGGTTTACTGATTTAAGCAGGAATTTTGGTTCATTTATTCTGGGAGGCCAAGAGAAAGGTAGATAGATGAGGATTGGGTGTTGTAAAAAGCAAAATCCTCATCTGCCATAATTGGAAATTGGCAGATTTTAAAGTTTATGGATCAACTTTTTGAAATATGGATTAAATGTCAAAAGAAACAATTAGGATGTTTGAATTAGGAATCTGAGAGTGTAGAGTGAAAGGGATGGGGCAACGCTTACAAGTTCTTATAATCCTTTAATACTATTTTACTTTCTAAAAAAGACTATAGATGTGTTTTGAGGTAACATACAGTTTTGCTAGAAGACACACTCTGGAGTCAGGATGTTTGGGTTAGTATCTCAGCTCCACCACCTTGGTATCTGAGCCTCAGTTTCCAAACTTTCTGAAAAAAGTTTCCTCATGTTCCTCCATAAAATAGTATATGTATCTTAACAGAATTTTGGGAAAATATGTATTTTATATTTGGATTGTAAATATTTATGCAGTTTCTAGATACGTAGTGCTTAGAAATTATTCTCTGCACATAATGCTATGTGTTAGTATTATGAAAGTATTTTGAAACAGAATTAGGGAGTGTGAACTATTTGAGAAAAGCAAATAGTCTTCATACACACACACTTGACAACCTTCAGAACTCCTTGAGCGAATGTGTCTTGTGAAAGTCAGGGAAGTGAGACAATTCTGTTTTATTTTGATCTTCCTAGAAGTCTGGCAGCAAAAGCCCTGAGGTGCAATGGCAGCTTCTGTGTGTGCTGTGTGGAATAGGTTCACTCAGGAGGCCATCAGCATTTGAAATTTCTAATACATACTCTTACCTGCAAAATTTTCCAGCGAAAACAGTTTCATTTTCCAAGTTGGTATACTACAGTATTTAACATTCAGAAATGGGTTTTAGGGAAAATTTTAATGACATTGAGTTGCATGTACTCATTTCTGTTTAATTTTTATTTTCATCAGAAAATGACATAATTGAACCATTGGGGGTCTTGTTTCAAATCAATTAAATACTATATATGAGCCAAATAAAATGATTCATAACTTGCTAAATTCTTCCATTTTCTCATTGTCAAATTTAATAGTTATGAAGGATGGTTATTTAGAAATATGATTTAACCCTTTCACTGCATTAATTGAGTTCAAATTTTTTTTCAAAACATGTCAAAAAGCCACAAAAAATAAAAAGTTGATGTTTGACAACTTTTGCATTTAATAATAACATTTTCAGCTGCTTTGTATATAAATGACATTTTTATTTTGAATTTTTGTTATATGGTAATAAATTTATCATTGTATTGAGTTTTAGCAAAAAATGCTCAAAATATACTAAGTGGTTTCAGTTAGATTGAAGTATAGATAAATTAGAATCTAATGGCATTGATGACATAAAAAATCTATTACAAAATGTTACACATTATGGCATACAAAACATCTTTGTTGTTGATAGGGCAAGCCACAGGAGAACATATTTTAAAATCTTGTAAATGGGGTACAGTTTTTTTGTGCTTGTGGGATAAACTTGAATGCTACAGTCAGCAGATCGAAATATTCATTCAGATATATACAAATGTCACAGCAAAAGGGTTAAGAAAGGTTGCAAACTTTAAACGATGATTTAAAAATCTTTTTTATGTAATTTCAGAGCAGATGTCACTTATTGCCCTTGCAGAATGTGGTAGCCTTGTTATTTTTAAAAGGAGAATATAGCTTATTAGAAATTATACAGTTGTATTTGTTTGAGGGACATGAGCAGAAGATGAGAAAATGAATACTGAACGTTACATGAGTGGTACTACTAGGGAGACTAAGTATTACTTTTTCTGTAGAAGAGTCATTCATAGTTTAATAATTATTTTTAAGAAGAGTCTTTGTTCTGAGCAACAAATTTGGAATTTGACTTGAATAATCATATAAGTGAATTAGGATGAAGCTTGGAGACATAAATTGTGTCTGGGATTTAGATTTTTAAAAAATGTATAAAATAGCAGAAATTATTAAAAGTACCTCATTATGGTTACATATGTATTAAATAATATAAATAACCCCAGAATTCTATTAGCTGTACCTGTTGATTATATTAGTTATTTCTGGCCATCCATTTGTGTTAGCCTAAGCTTTCAGACTCACAGAGTAAGAATCAAACGAAGGCTGTGGAACCCCTACGCTAGTAAAGTGCACCTGTTGGTACAATTTTGGCTGTGCTTTCCAGAGCTTTGTGGTTCCCTTCAAGCACATTTTTTTTGCACCTCAAGTTCAGAATTTCTGAACTATCTAATATTTTTACACAGAAATATAATACTAAAAATAATGTATGGAAGATACAGGGAGACAGAGTTCTGCTTGGATGGGACATTTAAAATTAGCGCTGTAGCTGGAAAGACTCACCTTGAGAGGCAGAAAACTCTGCATTAACTATGTAGTTTTTAGTCTGGAGAGACCTGGTCAGCAGGGATTGAATAGAGATTTGTTCTGGATGGGTCGTCAGTGCAATAAAGCTGAAAATCATAGGTAGAGGTATATTTTAGAAGAGAAGAAGCTAAATCATTTTTTTATAGATGATGTTTACATGCCTTAAAAAGCTGAATGAACCATCTGAGGAATAATGGCATTAACTGCAAAGTTCAGTTAAGGTAGCTGATCATAAGATAAGTATACTATAATATATCAGTATCTTTCCTACACATTAACAATATGATTGAAGATATATAACAGAAAAAAATCACTGAATAAAAAAATAAAAAATATAAACTGTATACCCAAACTTGAAATTTAAAAATTTCAAATGAACATAAAAAAGATGTTTATAACAATAAATAGCATCATTTAACTAAAACAATTGAGTAAAAGCCATTAATATGACTTTCTAAAAAATTAAATCCAAACAGGTTTAAATTTATAAAAGGTAAAAATAACTGAGATCTGTATTCCTAGAAAAATATTAGTGAATTGCTTAATAATATCTCTGTGGAGGAGAGCTTTCCAATATTGTTGCAATATTGGAAACAGTAGTGTTGTAAAGACAGTGTGTTTTAACCTTTCTAAAGGTCAATTTGACCTTATATAAAAAGTTCTTGAAAATGTATAAGATAGTAAATTACAAAAACAAATGATGTGTTTGCAAATATATGAATATGGGATGATCCCTATCACATTTTTTTTAATCGAAAATTATAAAGAAATGAAATCTGAGTAAAATTTCAACACCATCCTAAACTCTAGGTTGTCAATTATTCCTCACATCTCTGCTCTGCCTTTTCTTCATAGAACTTATCACAGTGTATTATACTAAATGTTTATCTAATTTTATTATCTCCCCTCATCTATAATTTAAACTTCACTTAGGGTGAGGGTTTTTTACTTTTATTTTTTAATTGCTTTAACCATTGTAGTCCCAGGGCTAGACACATGCATGGCACAAAGTAGGCACTCAATAAATATAAACGAGCAAAGAAATGTTGCCAACATTATGCTTCATCTTTGTTTTTATACACTATTTTCAAGAACCAATTGGTCTTTTTCTCTATATTTTATACCAAAAAACCCCTGAATATTTTGATTTAGTGTAGATAATCTAATCAATAATAATACATGGAAACATGTATTTAGAAATAAGATTTTAAGACATTCAAAGTAATATAGATATATACTTTGTGTTAATTCTAATTACTGTAATGCTTGTTTTTAATGTAGTTTTTAAAATAATTTGGGAATATATATTGTGGATATCTTGAGATGGATATCTAGTTTCATAGTCTTGTAAAAGCTATTTAAATGTCATTGCCTTTGGAATCAATGCTATTTTCATCAGTTGAAAATAAATCTCTTTGGCTACTTACATTTAAGAAGGAATGACATTACTTTCTTAAAGGTATAATCAATCATTTATTTATTGATTGATTGCCAAATTGTGCTGCTCCATTTCATTGAGGTATAATTAATGAAATACTGAGTCAGTGTTTCAAAAGGGGATTAATTTTTGTTTTTTAATGATAGGGTGAGTAGTTTTCAATTGTGTTCACCAAACTTAAAAAAATTTCAATCAAAACTTTTCTGTGTAAGTACTATTAAATTGGTCCTTGTATTAAGCTAATGGAAAAGATATCAAAGATCTTGATACAAGAAAATTGAAGTTGACATAAATTTCAAAAGGAAAGGAGACTGGAGTCTGAGAAGATAGTGATAACTGAATTTTTGCATATGAAAAACAGAGCAAATAAGGAGCAAAACTAAAAGCACCATAGATAACTGTTAATAGCAAATTATTCCCACGAACCTAAAAGATGAGTAAGATGGGGCAAACCTACAAAAACTAAGTAATTGAGTAAACTATGTTTTTGATTCTCCGTGTAAGTTGAAGGAAGGAAGCAAGCTCATCATGAGAACAGGTAGACCTCCCACGTAACCAAGAGGTATTTGGGAAAAGCAGCCAAAACTAGAATATGATTCACACAATCCAGTAGCAAGAGGTCTGCCTTAATTTGAGGAGAAATGGCTGATCCCAGGTGTAGGGCAGAAAATATACATTAGGGGTCTAGAACAACTTGACATACAAGATAGTAAAGAAGTTATCAAAGACTATCAGAATAATATAAAAAGAATCAGGAACCAACTTGAAAAAGCCAAGGAGGGCTTCAAAAAGGATAAAACTTTCAATGAATTCAAAGTCATCAGATACTTAAATTTGAGTTTGTAGTGATATAAAAAATGATTGCTCTCTAATACTCATAGGTACCCAATTTATTATCTTGAAACCTTGGTAAATAAAATGAAAGAGTCAAGCATTTACCCTGCTTTTCTTATATTATCTGAACCAATGTGTAACCTAAACAGTAGAGGAGGAAAAAAGTGTCCTTATAAAATGATTAAAGCTAATACATGAAAAGATAATGATCATATGAGATCAGACAATTAATTTCACGAACTCATCCTTCAAAAAATGCTACATACTTCATTGCTGAATATCACTATGGTCACCTTTGAAGTACTCACCTTGGGAATCTATGCACCAACCCCAGCGCCTAGTCCTGTTCAGAACAGTTTTGGAACTCATTTTCTGCAATGGCCATCAGAGCTGTTGTCATACCCAAAATCTGACAATTAAGTTTGTAAACTTGCCACCATGTACTTACATTGGCAGCACTGTACAAACAGCTTGGTAAGGTGTCATAACCTTGCTCTGATGGGCATTCCAGAAAAAGAGTTCCAAAATTGCTTTGAAGGGGGCACTAGGTGCTGGCATTGGTGCATAGCTTCCCAAGGGGGGTACTTGGAAGGTGACCGTAGTGATATTCAGCCATGAGGTGTGTAGCCCTTTGTCTAGGATGAATTTACAAAATTAAATGTCTGACCTCATATAATTAGAAAATCATGATTTTACCACCCTCATTTAATTAATGCATCTAGATGTTAAGCATCAACAGCCACTAGTAACAAAAAAGAGCAAAACCAAGTGTTGCATCTTCATGATAATAGAACATAAATCACCTAGAGTTTTGTGAAGGGTTGAAATCTGAGTCTAATCAGGCCTCTGACTCCAGGTTAACAAGCTGCAGGAAATATTACAACGGGTGGAGGAACATGCTGAACTTGACCCTTGAGCATGTAATCAGCAAAATCCAGTCTTGGAGAACTGGCCACCCAGGCTCTTCAGCAGATGAACAGTAAGGAAAATAATGGGATGGAAGAGAATTTGTAGGTTAAGAGATGCTTAATAGAAATTGAATTTGTGGAGGTTTGGGGCAGACCAAACTAATTGAAACTATGGACATGGGCTGGCTTCTTGGTGGGTGACACAGTTCTATTTCTTGTCCTGGATGGTACTTTCAAGGGTGTTTGACTTATAATAAACCTCTATTTTCTGTGGATTTCTGTACTGTATAATTTTACAATAAAATGTAAGGGAAAAAAGAGAACAGGTATTAATTTTCAAAAAGAAAGTATAGGCTATAATGAAAAACAAGTAAAATATTACTATTTATCTTTCTCCTTTACTCACAGATCTAATTTATTTTTGCAACAAACCCTAATAATGCTAAGGCAAAGCAATGTAATGCAACTTTATGATGGGAAAATCACCTAGACATAATCTTAGAAAAGTCAGAACCTTAACTGCTTTAACTTGATTTGAGTAGATGTTTAACTTACTTGATGCTAATCTATAAAATCTGAGGAAATAATATCTGTCCCCTTAAGAATGTTGTGACAATAAAATAATATATGGAAGGTGCCTGTTACATACCCAGTATTTAACAAATATTAAATTTCCTTTTCACTTTCTTTTTGAAATCCTGTAGGTATAAATAAAGAAATAACAGCAGCTTACCTAAAAGACACGGGATCATACACATTAATTCACTCATTCAGTAAATATTTACTGAGTGCTTAGTATGTCTTCAGGCACTATTTAGATGCTTTAAATACAAAAAAGAATAAAACCAAGTCATAGCCTGCCAGTGGCTTTTTGTTCAGTAAAGAAGACAGGTACATAAGGAGGGAAAGAATGTCAATAGGGAAATTGTACAAAATGATATAACACTGAAGAGAATCATGATGCATTAATTCTACAATATTTAATTATCAGCTAAATTTTATAATTTTTTACCATTTCTCAGATTTAAAAAAAAATCACAAATAGTACTTTTTCATGGTTTTTATTTTTGGAAAAAATTGCTCAACTTTGGTAAAATTACCTCAGAATTTTAACATTTAAATCTTTATTGTGTATTGTTATGCTGTTGTGATTCCAGAAAGCAAAAACATATTTTCAGGCTTGGTTTAAAAGTCAGTCCAGTTGAGAATTATTTCAGAACTGTGTGCTTAAAAGAAAGAAAAATCTATTGGAAAATAGCAAAGGAATTCACTTATTAACTGAAATATGGACTGCTTCTATATCTCTTTCCTATGAAAGTAAAATGAAGCTAATTCATATTCCTTCTGTATCAACAAATCATGTTGGAAAGAGAGAGAAAAGCTTCTAACCTACTTTTCTACCTTCAATTTTTAACTTTATCATGATTGTTAATTGCCTGGGTGTCCTTTAACCATCTATTTCCATGATTCTTTCCCAGAGGCTTGGTTTAATTTTAAAAGTGTAGTGTATTCAGCCCTAATTATGTGAGAGCTCACTGCAGGCAAACAGGAAGAGATAGTAATGATCAAAATGTGTTCCCCAGTCAGTGCCATGGATACCACAAGCACATTGTTGTAAACATTTCACAACTAGGAAATACAAACACATAAGGTAACACTTAGAAGCTAGTGATGTTCGAAAATTTGATTTCTTCCTAGAAACATGACTTCACTACTGTGATTTTTAAAATATATACTTTGGAATTTTTCATTTTTTTATTAAGTATTTAAACAAACTGAACACCCATACAGTTGGATTCTTTTCATAATCAATAACTAGATGAGATGGTTCTACTTTAAGCTAGAATAAAAGTCACAAAATATGCAATCTGTGTGCCTAGAAATACTGGTTTGTTGTTGTTGTTGTTTGTTATTTTGGAAAAGCATGCTACTATGTTAAATGTTCACAATAAATACAAATTTTAGGCATTATGTGTTACAGTTATTTTTGCATTGTGGAAAGTGGGAAAGAGATACCGATGAAATGTTTGAACTGGTCACACATGGGAAAAGCAGTGGTGAATAGTTTACTCTACAAAAGGTGGTCAGATGCAGTATTACCTGCTACATTCTAATTATGTGCCAGGCACTGTTCTAAATGTACTTATTTATATAATCTCACCAAGTCTTTACAACAGTCCTGCAATGGGTACTATTTGTGTCATATTACAGTTTAGGAAACCAGTTTATGGTGAGGTTGAAAGGTCAGACAGCTTTTAAGTGGAGAAGCTGGGATTTGAACCCAGGGATCTGGCTCAGAGCCCAGGATCTGAACCGCTGCTCTCTGTCCTAGAGCAATTCAGTCATAGCCTGATCCACTGACTCAGTCTGTTTCCTCTGTCTTTATAAAAAAAAAATGTAGGATTTATATATTCTTTTCTTGTCTGTGAGAATCTTAGTTACTTAGCTGATAATCTTGAGTGGGAAATAGTGCCCTATTAAACAAATATTGGCTTCAGCTTTCTGAGAGTTTTATTTCTAGTTTATCAGGTTAGATTGGATTCTATGTGTCAAAACCTAATTATTCCAGATGTTCATTTGTTTTTCTAAAAAGCTAAATATTTGATAGTAAAGAGTTAAGAGAAAAATTTGAAATGTTCTTGTTCAGGCAGGGAAATAAAATGGAAATAAAACTGTAAAGATTTCTTTTGGTTCTACTGAAGTTTAATACTCCAGAAAATATAAAAGCCAGTGAAAACAATTCTATTTTCTAAAAATACTTTTAATTTTCTTTCATTATGTTTTTCTGTATTCTTTTAAATGGTAGTGCTTACTTACCAAATGAACAGACTATTAAGTGAAAATAGCAGTGAAGAGGTGTGCTCATTATGAAGGTATTGGGAGGTGAATAGAAATAAAAAGAAGCTATAAAATTTTACAAATATTACTGAGGAGAGACATAGTTATTACACAAAAAGGTCAATGTTTGCCATTAGGTTGCAGTCTACCACCATATTTATTATATAGTACATAGCTTATAAATTTGAGTTTGTTAAATAATAACGGATTACAATTGCCGGAAAAATTTAGAAGGGTAATTATTTGACTGAATCTACTGAAAAAAAGGCAGCAAAGGCAAAAAAAGTGCATGAGGTTTTATGTGGCAGATGCCCAAGGAATTCCCCCCAAACTACAGTTTTGTGGTACCTCTGAGATCTGTTCCTGCATTCAGAAACAGTTATTTCGTAACTCACCATGACTTATTGGTACTGTGGGGCTGTGGAAATAACCTGAGGAAACCAAATACCAGACAGAATCAGAAGGATAAAAGAAAAACAGAGAGACTAGAGAATTAGGGGAAATTGTGATTAAAGCTTATATGTTTAGAAATAGAGTTAATTTTAAATTCTTGGTGAGAATTTCCTTTAATAATGGATAATTCAGAAGGGCATTACATCATTTATTCTCCCTAACTTAGATAAATTTAATTTCTTTCTCAGTAAGAAACATACTCAGAACACTTTAAACAACAGGTAATGAAACAAACCCTTGGCTCTCAGTTATTTTTGCTACTTCCATAGTTTACCTATTACCTATACAGACTTTTCAAAAAGAAATTATATTCACTCTCTCTCCCTTGCTTATCATTACTCCTAACTCTACATACATTACCTGGTTTTTCCATTTGAGCAGTAGTCTGAAAAGCAACCAACCAGCTAACCAGCCAAACAGCCAACCAATCAACCAAGAAATCTTGTAAATGTCGTTCAACATCTTTGTTTCTATATCTAGTAAACACTTTCTAGATGTTATTTAACTTGAACCCATATTGACACTTGACACTTCTTGACTTTTCTGACCTTTCTCTCCTCTGATTGTCTTCCTATATCTCTGCCTACTGCTCCTTAAAGTCCATTATCAAGCTCTAACTCTTTCACCTTTAATTTAAATGTTGTTGGTCCTCAAAGTCTAGGCTCTCCAGCTTGTTTCCTTATGGTACTTAATCTTAAACTTAATTATTATTCCAGGCTCCTACTTGTTCTCTGGAATTCAGGCACACAGGTGTGTACATGGACATGTACACATACACACACACACACACACACACACACGCACACACATGCACACACGCACACATAAAAACACACACCCACCATGACTTACTTATTCTACCTCCTAAACATTTCCTGAATCTCTCTTCTCTCCATCACCATTAGGATGGATCAAGTCCTCTTCCTGTCTTATTTTTCTGTTGTAACTCATCTGTTGACTTTTAGAGTGACTTCCAAACCAACAACATGTTGATTCTACCACACTTTGCTTTTTGTCAGCATACATACAGTTGTCTTTGGTGTGTCTATTTTTTTTTTTTCACATCTACCAACTATTTAATGTGCATCTAAGGACAAAACCAAAATTAAAAGAGAAATAGACAACTTTTTTTAGTTATCTATTCTTTGGGGTTAGGAGAGAAACATTGTTCTATGTTACAGAATTAAACTAGAGATAATCAATCAGAGCTAGACAATTTGCAATGGAATTCAAGAGGCAGAGCTCTGAGAAATTTTCTGAAACTCCTCAGCGACACAATTCAATTTCATACTGATTTATTAATCACCTAGTATGTGCCAGCCACTAAGCTAGACCCAAGACAGAACATTGAAGAAGGAAGACATGACTCTTGCTTTTCCTGAGCTTGCAATCTTATGTGAATAAGACATGCATTAAACAAGTAATGAGAGATAATCACTGTTAACAAAAGTAATATATGCAAGGATAGAGCTAGGAGTTTAAGTGAGAGGATTAAGAAATGCTTCTATGAAAGTGAATCAATTGAACATAGGATTCAAAGACAAATAGGGATTAGCTAGGTAAACCAGTAGTTTCAGGTAGGGGTAACAATAGAACTAAAAACCTGACAAGTGACTTGTAAAGAAGCAACTCTTGATAACATTTTGAGTTGCTCATATTTTTCACCAGTATTAGTTGGATAAATAAGATAGAAAGATTGATGGATGGATGGATAGATAGCTAGAGAGATAGATAAAGTATCCCTCAAGGATCATCTTGTATATTTGTCCTATGATGTGTCATCACAGCCTTTGCTCATTTTTCCTCTGCCATGATTGTATTTGAATATTCTCATATTTCCTACAAATCTTTCAACACATAAATGACCATTTCTTAACTTTACATTCCCGTGGAATTTATTTGTAATTTATATTTTATTACCTTGAGACAGTTTACATTTTCTGATTAGTTCCTCTATTTTTTTTTAATTCCTTCCAAGGCATTTATGTCTTTCACGTCCTTTTGGTTTTGTTTCCTCCCCTATCATTTATCTCAGTGGCCTGAATGTCTTGATCCAAGATATGTTCAAACATATCTTAATCCAAACATGGAAATTTTTTCTGACTTCCTTATAGAGAAGTACAAATAAAACATTTCAATAGTGCAGTTATGGTTTTACTTCATTTTAATATGACTTCTAATGTATGTTATTACTAAATAAACAACATGTATGTATAGATATACTTATATAGCTTTGCTTTTGTATGTGTGTACTTTCTTATTCTAAATCCCACAAATATTTTAAATTGCACTCTAAAATATATTAAGAAAATATTGTCAGGATATAGAAAAATCTTGTCAATTTGTAAGATCATTCCCTGATTTATATGTAACAACTGAAATATACTTAAGATAATGTTAAATTAATTCTAAGAGGTAGAAGAAGACACAAATATTAAATTATACCTAACAAAAATGCATTGCTATTAGTTCTGGTATAAGTCACAAAATACTCTTTTTTTCATTTTGATAAAACTTGTTAGAGTTCAAAAGGTGAGCCTAACAAAATCATGGACATACGAGTGGTATCTGGAAAAAATACAGCCAAAATGCCTCTATTTTTATATAACATGGCTGGATACTTTCCAGACAGCCCTTGTATATCTTAAATCATGTAAGATATTTAATGAAGAAGTATATTCTTTGTAGAATGTATTTCCCTCTTTTTATCCATTATTTTTCTATTGAAGAGTTTTAATAATTGCCTTCTCAGAGAATTCTGTGGCACTTAAAAATTAGAGATCTCTAAGTTTTCCTCATAAAAGAGTTTTAAGGGATTAAATCTAACTGTAGATATTTTTAAATTTTGTTATAGATCTCAAAAAGCTAATTTACATAATTCATTATAAGTAGCTTTATTTTGGGCAAATTTTTATGTATGTGTAGACTAAAAATCAATGAAAATTAGCATATATTAAAATTGAAAGCATAATTATTCTTATGGAAAGCTTAGTACTTTAGCTAAAGGTTTTTATTCATTATTGAAATACGTAGTTTATTGTTTCATCAAAGAGAAAAACATTATTTTGCCTTAAATATTAAAAGAAAAAATCACTTAAAATGTGAAAATAAATGATGGATAATTATTTGGGTAAGCATAAATGTTCATATCTGAAGTTGTGAGTAATGAAATCAAAGTTAGTACTAGATTGATTTTGCTTTGTCTTTCTTTTTTTTTTTAAATTCATTTTTATTGTTATACTTTTGGGAGTGACATCTGTTTTGCTTTGTCTTGTATAGAGTGTAAGGTCAAGTTTGTGATGGTTGCTTGGAGTCTGTTTTAGAATGTCTTATCAGTTGATTGTAGTTTTAGAAAACTTTATTTGAAGACAAACACATTTCACTATTACCTCTAACCCCCTGTTGTGATGCTGATATAAGCAAAGGATTGTAAACTTGAAAAAGCTACTAATGACTAGGAGTGCTTGGGTAGCATTTGAAAAGATAACCTAAAGAGCTCCAAATGGCTGAAGATGGAACAAACCGAGCAACCAAATGAATAAAGTAGTACTGAATTATAACCAAAAAAATATAAACTAAGTGTTCTTGAGTCCATACTGATGTAAATAAATGGCTGAATCAATAAATAAATGGAGAAGAGAAAAATCTCCCTGTCAAAGAATTCCAAAAATTTAAGCTACTCAACCCTCAAGGAATTGCACTATGTAACTCCCCATTCCTAAATTGTGGGCTGTCAATAGTTGATGTCTTTCAAATAAAAAGTGAAAATAGGAATAACTTTAGGGTTGAGAAGCCTGACCAGTGCTTCTAAACCTAGATGATCAAGATTAACAGTAAGTCATGTTGCTCTTGATAGTTACAAACTCTTGATTCCATGTGGTCTCTATTGCTGTGGTTTTCTTCCCCCAAACTGCAGTCTAATCATAAGGAAAGTACCAGATAAATCTAAATTTTGAGGGATATTTTACAAAATACCTGACCCATACTTCCCCAAAATGTCAAGGTCATCAAAATAAAAAATAGTCTGAGAAACTGTCACAATCAAGAGGAGCTAAGACATGACAACTAAATGATAATATGGTATCCTGAATAGGATCTTGGAACAGAAAAAGACATTTGCTAAAAATAAGGACATCTAAATAGAGAGTGGACTTTAGAGTATAATGTCAACATTGGCTCATCACTTATGACTAATATAAGATGTAAAAATAGGGAAAACTGGGCATGGGCTATAAAGAACTCGGTGCTATCTTTGTAATTTTCTATAAGTTTAAAATTATTCTAAAATAAAGTTTATTCAAAAAATCAAAATAATCTTTTTAACAACTCAGATACCATAGCAAAAAGTATAATCCTCTGCAATGAAATAATCTGGTCTTGCATAAAATTTTTCTTTATTTTTTCCATGACACCATTTGTATTTCTGATTTGTTAAATGTGGCAACCTGTTGTTCCAAACAATTAGACCAAAAGCAGATATTTTCAAGCAAAATAAATCTACTTACTCCAGTCAGATATTTTTATTTAAGTCTCTAACCAGTTTTAATTACTTGATGCAATTCAGTTCTTTTGTTCCAATCTGGGTTGATAATATATTTATTGTATCTGTGAACGTATGCTAATGGTAACACCCACAAAATACTTAGCAATTCACTTAATATAGAGAAGTAACCTCAGAAAACACACTGGGATTAGTCAAGCTCACTGAGGCCTACGGAAGATTTTATATACTGTCATTTCTAACTTTTAAAGTTCATGATCATGATATTAATAACATTTAAGAAAACCAAAATTCTGTAGATGAGTATGAAATAACTTACACCATTTTTGTACAAATACTCTAATAATTAAGGTAGCCTTTGTGCACAGTAGATAGTGGCTTGATAAGATGGTCACATTTAACTGGAGTCACAAACCTAGCAATCCACAGTTTTATGTCTTTTTATGACTGGCCAAGTGCATTTCAGTAGTCAAACCAATGTATACTGATAGTTGCAATACTGAAAATCACGTATTCCAATTTTAGTATTTGTGCTGCTGAAGTGAGCACGTACAAATCATATATTCTACAACAGTCTCTCTCTCTTTCTCCTCTTCCATTTCCCCATGACATTTTTGAAATTCAGGAAAGAAAGCATTTAAAAATGTAGGCTCTAACTAAAGTATTTTAATACTTGGCATAAAGTGGATTATAAATTTCAAACCAGCTAAGAAAAAATGTATTATCTCCTGAGTCAGATGTAGTAACTTTGCAAAAAAGAAAATCCTTGAATGTAATAATAGCAGGTTCTTGGCCACCTCTGACTCATTTATATTAGTGGTAACTCAGAACAGAACCCATGCCAACCTCATAAAGACAGTCTTAAATTAAGTTTGCAAACTTGCCACCGTGCCCTTCCTTATGTTGGCAGCCCTGTAGCACTGTACAAATGTCTTGGTAAGGTGTCATAACATTTGCCAAAGTGCCATAACCTTATGACGACAGCTCTGATGGGCATTCCAGAAAAAGAGTTCCAAAATTGCTTTGAAGGGTCACTAGGCACTGGCATCAATGCCTAGCTTCCCAAAGGGAGTACTTCAAAGGTGACCGTAGTGGTACTCAGCTATGAGGTAAGTAGCACTTTTTCTAGGATGAGTTCATGAAATTAATTGTCTGAGCTCGTACCGAAGTTATGAAATCTTACCAAGTTGTTTGTACTGTGCTGCCAATGTAAGTGCAAGGTGGCAAGTTTGTGAACTTCATTGTCAAACCTCATATATTGCTAGTTCCAAGGAATTAAAGCACCTGGTATTATATTAAAAATAATTTGTATGACTTTAAATGGGGTCATTAAGTTTCTTGTATCACCCACATATATCAGTATGATTATAAAGTAAGTGAAGTTTAGGAATATTTGAATTCATTTTGTTATGTGCTATTTACTTAGAATTTTTCAATAAAAATGATTTTGGAAGAGATCTTCCTGTTACGGATAAATACATTGCATTGTAGAATTGTGTGAGTATATGTGTTGCTCATATCCCTTGGGAAGGATGCATTAAAAGGAGGATTTAATCATTTTCTGAAAAAAAAAGGACATTTTCCCCAGTAGATAAATCTTGAGGTGATAGAGCTTATGTTTGATGTAGATCAAACTTTAGAGAAATTGATATTTGCTAGTTGCAGCATAGTAAGTAGAAGCTTCCTTGGATTTCAGTAGTGTAGGGGCCTGACAGTTTCATGAACTTATACTGCAAAAATGTATGGTTTACAATTATAATCTAATGGAAAATGATTTCCTGTTAGCAGTTTCCATCTGGAGTGCTAGTGCTTACGTCCATTAAGGAAAATGCACTGCTATGCTTATAAGCTTCTTTGGGAACAACATTCTAAAGAAGCCCAGGGGCTAGCCTAGGAATTAAAATTCTCTCCTAGTTTCCATGATTTAACTCACAAATATATGGAATGTATTGGATTTAGAATGTATCATTAACTTTTTCTCAGGAATAAAAACAGTTCCAAGAAACATAATTTGAAGATTCAGGGGTTTTTTCCCCCTCTATGTCCCCAAATTTCCCTTTTCTACCCTTTCTTCAGTTTGTGTGAACTGAATGTATCACATCTATAGTTCAAGGCATATTTCTGCACTTTTGTCTATGTCCCAGTTCTGCACCCCCTTTTCTATAATTACATTCCCATGTTTTTACTCTCCATATTAATTTTTTATTAATAGTCTCCATTACAATCAGCTTTAAAATATGATTGGAGTTCTCCTAGTCTTGAAAAGTAGGGAAAAAATATACCCTGTCCTCATTCTAATTACAGAGGTAGATGGGGAACACTACAAAGTTTTCTAAATAAATAAAAGAATAAACAACTGTAACTTGTTCTTCACACAACTGTACTACCATTGCTTTTGTAATGGTAATAACCTATCTTTGCATAATCAATTCAAAAATTTTATTCCCTACCCTATGTTTCTCAAAATTTGAGCATCATTTCTTAGACCTATTTCTGACTTTTACCTGTGCTTCTTTAACCCTGACCTTTCTGCTATCATTAACCTTTATTTCTTTATGTCCCTTATACTAACTGCTCATCATCACTATTGTTAGTGAAACCAACACCTCCACTCCTGACCCAGCCTTCCTACTCTTTAGACCCATTTTTTTCAACTGAAAAAGAATATTTTTGCCTATGTGTTTTCCTGGCCTTCTGGAAATGAGCAGTCCAAAAACGAATCTAATTTTATCATAAAGCCAAATATTCCTAATTACTCATTTCTGTACCTGGCATCATCTTTACTTTATATTATCAGATTTGAAATCTTAGAATTATCCTCCTTTTCCACCTTTCTTTCCATTTCTGCACTATTGTATTGTCACAAAGTAGAACTTTTTCCTTCTTTCTTCTTTATTCCCACTGTCTCCAACCAAGTTAGACCTTCATCATCCTCATCACTCTATACTGCCATAACCTTCTTCTAACTGAAACTCACTTTCCATTTCAATTTATCATTTACATTGCTTTCACAGCAGTTTTCCAGAGGGAAAAAGTTATATTTAATTATGACACTCAGTTATTCAAGAATTTCCAAACCTTCCTATAGTATTCCATATTTACTTAAACATCCTTCTGGCTACTTTTAAATTCCTTTGTCATGGAATTGCATTGTACCCCTTCCTCTCCATTTCTGACTTCTCTCCAGAATTCACTGTTTTGCCCTGCAAGGGTTGATTTCTGCTGAGCTTCTCAAGTATTTCCACACTTCTTCACATACTGGCATGTTTTTTTTGTTTTTTTTTTTTTTAATTCCTTTTGCCTCCCTTTCATTTTGCCTGTCCAAATACCACCTGCCAGATCTAGCTTCATCCACCCCTCTCCCTTCCAGGCAGTTGTGTTCCAGTTTTTGCCTTCAACTGAATTTTCAGGAACTTACTACAACACTTGGTAGTAATTATCAGTGGGTCTAGGAAAATTGACCAGCTGTTAAGATCATTCACAGTCTTTCATCACTCATTTTACTTTTATGCATCTGATTCTTAAACTAGCATCACTGCTCATGACCCTCTTCTTGGGTAAAGAACTAAGCCATGCACATAAAGGTGAATTAGTCTTTTTGTACATTTTATTTGAAAAAAACATTAAAGCTTTGGGAAAATTTAGATAATTAGCATGTATATTTTCAAGATGTGGCTGATACAATAGCTATTGAAGTGTCTATAGTATCACATGTGAGAAATTATAATTATATTTGAAGTCCAAATATTCTCATCCATAATTTTTAATAATTGAATTATTTTTTTAAAGTCAGGCTTCTGCAGTTTGAGCCCAAGTTTTTTAGTGAAGAAGTCAATTTTAGATAAATCTTGGAGGTAGGTAAGCAGAAAATAATAGCATCATAAATAACCAAAACTATCTCTATTTACCTTGATGCATTCTATATTCTAATTGAATCATGTGATTTTTCCAAGGTCTACTAATTTATTCATTTAATCATTGATCAATACGTCAAATATATTTAGAGCACCTTCTATTGGACAGGAACAAGTCAGATGCTGAAGTTACTGTATCTGTTTCTACTCCCTGTGGGTTTTTCTTCCTAATTCATTTTTTTCTTATCTGAAATGTTTTCTTTAGCCCCAACATCATTTTCACCTATCAGAATCCCTGAACAAAATCTCATAGACACAACAGTTTAGTGGAGGTTACGGGGGAGGTGGTGGTAGAAGAAAAAATGGGGTCAAATATATGCTAATAGAAGGAGAACTGACTCTGGTTGGTGAAAATACACTGCAACATATAGATGATGTACTATAGAAATGTGCACTTAAAGCCTACATAATTTTGCTAAATTTCATTTGAATTTAATGAAAATTAAAAAAAATATTCAGAAAATCGCCCTTTTATAAATTGGATTATTTGTCTTTTCATAGGCAGTGTCTATTTTGATGTCAGAATAAAATTTGGAGACATACCAATTATTACAGTCTATCATTAAAAAAAAAACCCTTGCATCAGCTAAATGTCACTTCTCTGTAGCTTCCTCTGTCTAACTAGTTTCCCTTTCCTCAGTTTCTAAAGTGCTTTGTTTATGTTCTATAGTCATCCAAATTGATCATGTTGTACCTTGCATTTTTGTCATTTTCATATACCTTACTTGCACTTTGTCATGATGGCTTACAAAGTATAAAACATTAAAAATGTTATGGAATTGAAATATAATTTCATGGGATTGAAGTGAAAAATATGCTGCCACCAATACTATATTTAGGTGCATTATTCAAACATAGCATTTCTTACTGATCAGTATAATTGTATGATGACTTATCTTTCTTTGGCTGAGGTTATTGAAATCTAGCCTAATGACAGACTTATGCAAATATGTATTCCTTCCTAAAATGAATCTTATGAAATATTCAATTTTTATTTTAGAAACATTAAACTATCACATTGCCAAGCCACTGTCTCCTTCTCTTAGAGATTTCCGTGTCAGCTTCATTTCCTGGTTCATATTCTTATTGCCCAAGAGTGGACTTGGCTCATGACCATCACTATGGCTCTTTCCTGCTTTCTGTCCATAATTTCTCTCTTAGAGAATACATGGTTTTTCAGTTTTCAAATCTATACAAAGACTCCTAAAGTTGTTTCCCCAAGCCCTGGCATCACTTCTAAATTCTAGAATATTACTGTTCCAACTGTCTTCTGATGTGAATGTGAAACATCTTAAGCTCATTATCTTCAAAATTGAATTTATAATCTTACCCACATTTACTCTGAAAACTTCACATTTTCAGTTTGTAGTTTCTTTGCCGTAAGATACAAAAGTTTTATTTGACTCCTTCAGCTTTCTTCTCAAAACCAGATAACCCTACATCCTTACCTAGTGTTCCCTCTCACAAGGTCTCTTCTCTGCCTTCCCCAAGTTAGTTTTCATATTAAATTTCTTAAAATTACTTCATTCTATCAGTTTCTTCCTCTGATACACAAATAACTCATGAAATAAAAGTCTTATATTTGAGGCGGTTAAAGCCTTTCTGGGTTCATGTTCTGCAAGGAAAAGATAGAGGCCCAGAGTGAGGAGATTTTGTCCTCAGTTTAAGGTCTAGATAATACTAAATATCAGAAGTTCAGTACTTCTGCATCTCATCTAGTCTTTTTTCCACAATGTCACACTGATTTTTTTAAGTAGCTTTTTTTTCTAACAGCAATAAATTTGTTTTTTCAGTAAGAAATGCAAATAACGACTGAAAACTCATTAACGATGGACCACTATTTTGGTTTCAATGCATTAACTATTATTTTTCTATAAGATTGTTTTAAAGGAAAGAGCAATTAAGTTGGAAAATATTAAACAAAATCTCAGTGTTATGCTTACTAAATAGAATTGTTAACTCAAAAGAATGCTTAATTGTCTGCTAATCCCTATAACGATTCAAATTTAATAAGTAGATTATCATCCAAATCCAAATTATGGGTCTACCATTTAGGATGTTTATGCATTTTGAGTGGTAGAGCCAGAGATAAATATATAATTTTTATTTATTACTATTTTGATGACTAATACTAATTATTTTTTATCAAGTCTTTCCTGTGCGTATAAGGAAAATTGTGTTCATGTTTATGGTGTAAAAAATGTGTGTGTGTGAAAATACGAACAAATACGAATAAAAAAAATGTTATGTATGGCATTAGAATGGAGAGGTCCCTGGGTAAGTTACTAGAAAACCTGACTTTAAGTCTTAAATAACACTAACTAATCATGTAATCTTGGCTAAGTCACAAACCGTTTTGTTACAGGATTCTCATCTGTAAACATAGAACTAATAAAACATTTTTGTATGTCCCACAGAACTGTTGAGAAAATACAATGACAATGACTGCTGTGAGAATGCTTTACGAACACTAAGTTGTTTCATAACACTTGGGAAATAGCTATTGTCTGACAAACTCCTACACTCCATAGCAGTTTGACAACCAATCTGTAAGGTAACGAACTAGAGCTGTAAAGCCACGTCACCTTACTAGTATTGTATTTATTTCTAGAATTTCATCACGTTATCCTTCAGAGTATCTTAAAATGTTTGGGTCGATAACTTGTAGAACTTTTCATATTGATCCTAGGTATAATTTTTCTTTCAGTGCATGTGTTACAATTCAGTATGATGTAAATTTGTCAACAGCATCAGTCTCGGCTAATATTTTTTCAGAGCCCACAGTATGCTTGACGCTGTATAATAGACATATAAAATGTCTCCACTCGTTATTTTTCTTGCAATTTTTTGAAAACCTAGTAGTTTTTGATGTGAAAGGGTTTCTTATTATATAATATAATTATATAATACCTTTATTTCTTTTAAAGTCTGACAATAATTTTTACTCAAAGGAGGAATAGTGTAAGACAAATAGGTGAGAAACAAATAGTTTTCCCTTGAATGTCTGTTTTGCAGGAAGCAATATGAGAATGACACTTTGCAGGACCAGCTTGGGTCTCTGGACAGGCTGTAGGCCCAACAGTCCTTGGGCTTTGACAGTAAGACAAGCTACTGGGTAACCCCAGTGCCCATACATAACATTTGAAAAATATTCCTCTAGGTAGGCTGACCAGATGTACCAGTTTAAACAACTCAGAAAACAACAGTATGGTCCCATTTCAAATGGTACATGTGGTCAGCCCACTGACACCTTGAATTTAGCCCAGTGAAACTAGGATGACCATACATGTACTGTTTGAAATGGGACAGTACTGTTGTTTTCAGTCCTGTTTTAAATGGTATGCCTGGTCAGTCTCCCTCTGAGTATTCTTACTGCACCCTCTGAGGCTCATTTCTTGAAACCCCTTGGGATTTGTAGGACCATCTAGTGTGGGTTCCATGGCTCCTCCTCCACCTTCTTCCCGTAAGTTTCTGTTTACTTTTAAGAATGTATGGAATGTGTCTACATTTCTTCAGTTTTAATCTCGACAGATTTTACATATTCAGCTTTTTAAGCCTCACCATTTCTTTAATCATCTTCCCCCCCCCTTTTCTGGACATCTTCCAGCTTGTCCATATTTTCATGAAATATTCAAAGTGACAGATACTTGCAGATTGAGATTATAACACAGTGCATTTATGTCTTAAAGCCCTGAGTATTCATGCATTTATTTATTCAATAGAAATTTAGAAAGTTTACTCTAGTTGAAGGCACTGTGTTTGACAATGGGGATATAATTGGAAGCAGAAATAGATGTGGTTCCTGACTATGATACATTTACGGTAATGGAGAAATAGACCTTAAAAAAGTCCATGTACATTTAAAATACAAAGCATTTACAAAAAAAAAATACAAAGCACTTTTTTCTGATGTGTGTATGAAGGAAAAGCCAGGGTGCTTAGGGAGTGTATGAGTAGGACGCATAGCCAACTCTGGAAGTCATTTCTTCAGTCTATGAATGCTTCTTTGTGCACAGTGTTATTGCAGGTTTTCTTTAAGTGCAGTAGGAGAGTAAGACATGGTCACTACCCTTCCTAATACACCAACAGATGGCTTGTGAGAGTTTTGCCCATTCAAATGTGTTTTTCTGCAATCTTGTGTGAAATATGAATAAGCATCTTTGGGACATGTTGACAGTTTAATATTGACCAAAAATTAAAACTCTAAGTAAAAGCAGTGTGCTGGTGTAGGAAATAGTTTTATTTCCAATAGTCCCAAATCTCTTTCCCACACTGCCAATTTGCCACCCCCTCATCCCATCCAAAAAGACATTTTTTTGAGATACCACTGCTTGCATCTGGATTAGGCTTAATACATTCAGAGGTCCATGTGCCACACAGATCCTGAGAAAAAAGAGCAGTGACTGTCCATTAGAGACCTCGGGATTGTGCTGGGGGAGTTGCTTGTCCTCCTGAGGATGGAGAAGGTAAAGAAGAGGAGAGTGGGGTGAAATGTTTTCCAGGCACTTTCAGGGAGCAGTTGCACAGAAGAAATAAAAAAAAAAAATGTGCGCAGGGAATGTGATGACATTAGCCTGTCTAAAGCTCCGTGATCAGGTTGAGAATTGGTGAGAGAAAAGGTCAGAGAGATTGGGGAGGAATGTAAATTAAGACCTTTACATCAATTTTAAATTGCCGACAGTTTTGGCATGATTTAGTTCTCCAGCATATTCTGTAGGTTGATATTTCTCTTTTCATCTTTTATGTTGTGGTGGAACACCATGTGGGTTTCGAAATAATGACTTTTGAGTTACTAATCTCAAAATACTACAAAATAATTATTTCAAGAAATGCTGTCTTTGACACATATATAAGATCAGTTTTTGAGTCCTTACATATTTTTTTTTCAGTTATCTCTCTGGTACCAAGTAAAGTCTGAGATTTTATTTATTCATAAGTAGAAGAAACACCAAAAACACACACCACTTAACCTCTGTGGAGGCTTTAAGTTTAAAAATATAGTGTACAAGTCACAAAAACATCTTATAGAATTTAATAACTTTATAATTAGTTTTAGATTTTCCTACAAATCATTGGGTTTACACATGTAACTTCCACCTATTAATAGGATACACTTATTTGCTGAGCATCATCTTGTTGTGGATATATTTCTGCTGAAACAATCAAAGTTTAATAACTGAATAAAGAAGGAAAGGATGAAAGAAGAGAGGGCAAACATACTTCTCAGTACAGCTATGCAGAAACCTACATACATGAGTTCTTGGCAGGGACTAGAGTTAATTGAAGTGCATGTTCATTCGATTCATTTGTAGGTTACTGAAAATTTCTCATTGTACTGGCAGTTCTGCTTAAAATATGCCCTAGTGTTTGTGTGCATTCCCACACAATTAAAGAAACTTCGTCCTCAGTTCTTAAATATTCCACAGCAAATGTAACTTTGCCCACACACCCTTGAGACTTGCTACAGACTTGGAAACATAGGCTTCCGGTAGAGGCATTTCCTTCCTTGACATATCATCCGTTCTTCTCAGATAATATGCACCTGCCAGTGGGAGAAAACCTCAATGTATTTCAAGTATGAAGTAACAGCTTTAAGTATTATTTTTTTAGGTAAAAAACATAAACTAAATGGAAATGCTATTCCTATGTGTCTACTTAAAATCTGAGGAAATGAATAATCTTTAACTTAGACGTCTACTGTTAAAATAAATAAGGAGATATTGATTATTTTTCAAAAGTATTTTGAAGAAAAAATTAGGTACTATAAGATTATAACTATAAGCAGAACTTAATATCTTTTTAAAAGTTTTTATAAAATGTATTGCCATGACATTCTTAATAAAATTACATAGGTTTAAAGTGTACAGTTCTATAATACATCATCTCTATATTGTTGCATTGTGTGTTCACTACCCAGAGTCAATTCTCCTTTCATCCCCATTTGATCCCCTTTACTCTTTTCTACCACTTACCCTCCTTACCCTGTGATAACCACTAAACTGTTGTCTGTATCTATAAGATTTTGGGGTTTTTTGGTCTTGCTTGTTTGTTGATTTCAGTGTTATATCCCACGTAAGAGTGAAGTCATATGGTACTCAGCTTTTTCTGTCTGACTTATTTTGATAATCTCTTGATAATCTCAAGATCCACCTATGTTGTTGCAAATGGCAGTATTTCATCTTTTCTTATGGCTGAGTAATATTCCATTGTAGGTATGTACCACAGCTTCTTTATCTAATCATCTATTGGTGGACACTTTGGTGGTTTCCACGTCATGGCTACCATGATTAATGCTGCAGTGAACATAGAGGTACATATATCTTTATGGGTAACTGTTCAGATATTTTGGCGTAGATACCCGGAAGATGGATTGCTGGGTCATATGGTAATTCCGTTCTTAATTATTCAAGGAAATCTCTATACTGTTTTCCAATTTACATTTGCACCAAGAGTGTATGAGAGTTTCTTTTTCTCCACAGCCTCTCCAACTCTTGTTATTACTCATCTTGTTGGTGATAGCCATTCTAACAGGTGTGAGGTGTATCTCATTGTGGTTTTGATTTGTATTTCCCTAATAGCTAGTGACGTTTAGCATCTTTTTATTTATTTGTTGGCTGTCTGTGTGTCTTCTTGGGAGATGTGTTTGTTCAGGTCCTCTGCCCATTTTTAAATTGGATTTTTGGTGTTGTTGTTATTTAGTTATATGGATTCTTTATATATTTTGGACGTTAGCCCCTTATTGGTGACGTTGTTTGCAAATATCTTCTCCCATTTGGTTGGTTGCCTGTTTGTTTTGTTGATGGTTTCTTTTGCTGTGCTAAAGCTTTTTAGTTTGAAATAGTCCCATTCATTTATTTTTGCTTTGGTATTGGCAGAAAAACAGACACAGGCCAATAGAATAGAATTGAGAACCCAGAAATAAACCCACATATATATGGGAAGATAATTTTCAACCAAGAAACCTAAAGTATACAGTGAAGAAAAGAAAGCCTGTCCAATCAATTGTGCTGGGAAAATTGGGACACCACATGTAAAAGAGTAAACCTAGACTGCTGTCTGTCTTCATATACCAAAATTAACTCAAAATGGATCAAAGATCCAAATATGAGACCTGAAACAACAAATTGCACATGGTAGAAAACATGGTACTAAACTTGGGGACTTTGGGTTTAGAGAGAATGTTATGAATTTGACCTCAAAAACAACAGAAATAAGAAGTTAATGTTTTTAAATTAGGTTTTATTTGATCTCATTCTTGGCTGTCCTTGATTACGGTTCTGTATTTTATTTGGCAAAACAAGGTTTTAAAATATATGCAAAGAAAACACTTGATGTAGCCTTGGGTTTGTTTAATATCATAACAGCTGAACTGTTAATTAAAAAAGTAAAAACCACCAGACCTTTTAACTTTTTATGATATTTAATCCCTTTTCTCTCTACTTTGCATCTGTTTCTCTTTGTGTTCCTAGTGGAAACCCTGGTGGGTATCTGGTGGCAGCCCAGAAACTAGCACAATTTAGTGAATCATAAATGTTTGTGTTGGTGTTGTGTACACAAAAACAAGTTTTTGTAATTGTGTAAGTTAAATATCAACCTGCGAACATAGGAAATCCTGCCCAACCCTCCTGTGCTTCTCGCAGGGGAGACTTGGTCACTGTGCTTTGGTATGCTCTAGGATTGATCATTCCATTCATCTATCATAGAACTTAAAATATTTTAGAAAACATTATTGAATTGTTTACCTTTCCTAGACCTTATTTTGTGAAGAGTTGGGGCTGTGTCTAATTTTGTTTGTATGCATAATGGTAAGACCAGATAGCAGCACATATTAATATTTATTGGTAAATAAATGTTTGTGCTATGAATATAATACAACTTAGGAACGGCTCAGCAAATGCTGTCTTTCAATTTCTTTGATAATAGTACTTTCTTTAAACAAATGACCAATTGTTTCTCTCTTTTGAAAACTCAAAACAGTTTTGCTTTCATTTCAGATAAGGACAGGTGAAACGTGGTTATGCTGCCCTAGGAAGTGTGGGAAAGTTTTTCTTTCTTTTTTTTTTTAAGTGCTACTCTTAAATCCTTGACTCATTTATTCAGATACTGAATATGGTGGAAGGAATGTAAGCATGGAAGTTGGTACAGGGTTACAAAGTAGTTTTCCTCATTTCCTGCGTAACAAGAATTTAAGAAAGGTCCTTTGCTGGATGGGTGTCAATTCCCTTGTGTTAAATTTGGATAATGCTGTCTGCCTCTGTCATTATTTTTAGTATCAAATGGGATGATGTTTACAACATACCTATTATCTAATAAATGCTGTTTATACTTTATTGCCTTTATGATGCATTTCTTTTCAATATTTAGTGAGGTAAATTAGTATATACAAAATTCAAGATCATGAACAAATTCCAAAACTTCCATAGAATGTAGACATTTTATAGATGTAAGGTCAGAATAATGTGTTTCGACTCTGATTCTATACCTTCTATCATACCCTCAAACTGGAGCAATAATGCAAAAGACTATGTGGCATTGGCAGGTTAGGAACAAACAGAGGATCATTTGTTGAGATCTGCAGAGTAACAAGAAACACTGGAGAAGTGACCTATATTAGAAGTGACAAGAAAGAAAAACTGGATAATTTGAAAATAGGCAATGTAGTGGGAAGATTATGGAAACAATGAGTGTAGAATTATTCTGAAATTAAAACCTCCAAACTTGAATAAGCCTTGATTTAGCTATGACAAGGACGAATTCAGTCATCTTCCTTCTTTTCAAAATTTCAGTTGTTGGATGAAATTATAACAGCAAAGATAAAGTCCTTAGCAACTAATAGTCATTTAAGTCAGCTTCAAAATAGAGGTGCCTTCACTGTCTGTGTCATGGGAGTATCTGTCAGTAAGATCACTGAATGTCAAGTTTCTTTTAGACTGTACTTGGAAACAGATAAAAAAGTGGAAATCAACTTGTTGGATTTTACACTAGAATGAATGGTGCTAGAACACATCTTGGTTGACATGCCCACTGACAATATTTTTGCCTTCTTTTAAGGAATAAATTCCTCAGAGACACAAGTAGAGTATAAAATTTTTGAAAATCACTCAGAGATAAATCAAATAAAAATACTGAGAAACTAAGATATACTTTTAGATTAGACTTTTTAAGTCCAATTTTTAAGTCTGAATTTAAACTGTAGGAGGTATTATATACATTTTCTACTCACCTTTTATAAATTAAAGACTTTTACCTTTATGAAAAATCTATGTCATCATAAAGATAGACTGTTGTAGCATAGACCTACTTAATCCTCAGGGAGTTCAGCTTCATTCTGTATCTCTTGATTAAAACTGTAAACTTACAGAAATATATTTTATGCATAGAGGTAAACTGATTTTTGATTCAGTGGAATGAAAGTTCTGGCCTTCTTTTGAAGTAAATGAGAATGACATAATGAAAGTACCCTTGAATAACATCTTTCTTCTTCTTGTCTAAAACTAGAAAATTAAAATAGTTTAAAAGTATACATTATAATTCTACCATCTAGGAGAATAAAAAAAAGACTTATACTTATTTAATTTCCGAACCTTCCAAAAGAACAAATAATCATATATATTATAATTAAAATATTATAATATTGTAACAAATCCTCATTAAAATAAGTAATTAATTTGAAATTTCATTATTGAGAAATTGGCAGTATGTATACTATTTGCTAGGCAATTTAAGTATAAAGAAAATTGGCATGTAGTTTGGTTAGGAATGAACACAAAAGCAGTATTTATAGACATTGTTAATTAAGTAGTCTTTATTTATCAAATCATTTTTTACACTAACTTATGGTAAAGTATTCACTGTTCACTAGTATATGCCAGCAAATGGAGTTTGGAGAAACCAAGAGAAGTTTAGAGAAGGAGGAGATAAATTCCAACAGTGTTGACAGTGAGATTAAAGACAGAACTGTTAAGGAACTGGCATTGTAGTTGACCCTGAAGTAATATTAGGAAATGTAGACGTTGAGTTCAAGTTTTAATAGAAGAAAATCCCAGACATTTGTTGGCCAAGGGCAAAGACAAGGAGTCTGAAAAGCAAAGTTTTTTCTTAAAATTTAGCTGAGGACCATGTATGTACAAAAAGATAAGCTTCAATGTAAAGAATTGGGACACACTATAGAGGATTTTGAATGATTACATTTCATTTGGCAAGCCATAGGAAATGATGGTGAATATAAATAGAAAGTAATTTACTAGGGCAGGTAGAAACAGGAAAATTAGTAAGCAGAATAATGATACTAATATAATAAGAATTTTATAGAGGATAATGGCAGTGGAACACATATCAAAAGCTGAATATGAAAACTATTGTATTAAAGGGAATATAAGGCAAGGAAAATGATTGAATGCCAGAGCTGGGTCAATAGAATCAAGGATAGAAAAAAAAAAGGCAGCAGCTATGTTATAATAAACAAATAAAAATATCAAGAGAACAAGAGAACTATCTGGAGGTTGTAAGGTTAATTAGTTTGGATTTCTGCCTGTGGAGATAACTGTTCCTTTGGGGCACGCAGAGGTCACTAACTATACAGGAGGTTGTTAGAAATTCATAACTCCATCTCAGGTTAAAACCAGTGGTAGATTTGAGAACCATTTACGTTAACGTATTAGTTAAGCCTGTGGGCGTTGATGAGACCAAAGGAGAGAGTGAATAGAGGGATGAAAAGTTGGGTGTGATGATCATGTAGCATGCCTACTTTAATGGCAGAAAAAGAGGAGTCAAGTAAAAATGGTGGAAAATAAATTTCTGTTAATATATACATGTGAGTAAGGAACTATGAAAATGCAGAATCATAGAAACCGAAGGTTTGGGAGAGTTTCAACTAGGAGGAGTAAACAAAGTTATGATTCCACAAACAAGAGTATATGAGCCATTAATACTGTCAGTTGGAAGAGTAACACACAATGCAAAAGTGCAGTTACAGAGGGAGGAGGAAGAGAAAAACATGTTTACTTTTGCCTGGATTGGTACAGATCTTAATACCTTCATATGAATTAAATTTCTATCCCATTAGCTCATTTTAATAAGTAAGATTACCTATAACATAATGTACCTCTTACCCATCTCCTGTTCTCATTGGGTAGATTGCTATGTTAATGAGAAAGTATCTAAATGTCTTCAAATATGGTCTAACCTAGTTTTATTTTATCCATAAGTTAGGCTGAACTTTCCTACAATTGAAATTTAGCAAGGTTTTACTGTAGTATGAAAGCTAGCTTATTTTCACTTCAAATTGCTATTTTTCAATTTTTATGTTTTCTGATATCTTCACTCCCCATCCTCCATAGCAGTGAATTTGTCCTCGTGACACATCAAGGCATTAGATCAAATAGTAGACTTGTCCAAGAAATCTTCCTTTCAAAGCTTAGGAAAGGCATAGGTCATACAAAACACCAACATCAGTGTGAGTATTCTGTATGTAGATAGCGAGGTCTATAACATAATGAGGGATGTCTCAGAGCCCATCAGATCAAAGATCACATATTAGCTGCTGAGACTTGGCAGGGTGAATTGCCAAAGGTAATACCAGGAGAAGGACATGATGTTTAAAAGAAGGCACATAATGTTATTTTTTAAGAGGTATGTGCCTAATAACTGGGCTATTAATTGGATTTTGGAAAATTGAATCCATTTTAAATAATACTTGAAACATAATTTCAAGAACTATGTATTTTATTAAAAATAAATTCAACTGGACATTATTTTCTTGTTTAGATGAATAAAGAAGTTGACTTACAAACCTAGGCTCAATTTATGATTGATATCTAAAAATGAAATTTTTAAGAGTGAAGATTAAGTGTCAGTAATGGGACACGTTTCTCTCATCACGTGTCTTCAACTATAGGTAAAACAGTAGCCACATAATAAATCTGGGACCATTTCAGGGGTTTAACCAGACAACTTTTACTTCACTCTATTTAATGACAAATGTTAGTTTCATCAGAGAGAGAGAGAGAGAGAGAGAGAGAAGAATGGAACCTTTCAGTCCCTATTTAGAGAGAAGAATTTAAAGTCAAGCACCTCTAGTAGCAAAATACAGCAACTGTTTAAACCTTTTTAAGGCCTTAGGTTAGAAATCCCTTACATCAGATTTTTTAACTAGAACAGATGTCATAAGAGGGCAGGAGAACCTGAGGGACAGTAGGGAATTCTTGTCAGGGAAGCCGGGACATTGTCTTTGTTTACCACATGCCGTGGAGGGGTGCAGGTGGGTCGCAAGATAGAAGCATGACTAAATTTATGATTTTTCAGTTTATTATTATGAGCTAATCTTTATAATGCTGCTTTTTCTCTGCTAAAAAGTTATTGGGAGAAAATAAATTCTTAACATAAAAATAATTTGTCTATGAAAATGATTTTGTAAGTAAAATTATCACAGTTAGTGATAGAGTAATTATATTACTAAAAAAAGTATGATTTTATTTTGTTTCTTTATCCACTGTCATATAATAAGGTAAAAATGATTACCTCATTTATCACTCTACTGTGATTGTGGAGACTCTCCCCTTACCGGTGAGAGCTCTCTGCTTTGGTGAAAGAAACTCTCCGTACAACAGTGTCTGCACTTTGCATACATCATTGTGCGCAATCCTCCTGAAGAGAAAGTAGTAGGACAAAAGTGAAGTTCACAATTGTTAAATACCTTGCTCCAAACCATACAGCTAGTGAAACTAGGATTTGAACCCTAGTCTGCCTTCAAAATCCAACCAAGTTCTTTTACAAATATTGTCTGTCTAGAGCAGAATGAAAAGAAGAACACACCAAACCAAAACTGTTTTGTTTGCAGGTCTTGTAACCTAAGAATATATTCTTAATCTCTTCATTTCCTATTTAATTTATTTTAACGTATTCTATGTCATAAAAATCCTCAATGAATACAGATTTACTATTGTGTATTAAAAGATAAATTAAAAAACTACTGCAATAATGACTTTGACTTATTAAAAACGATTTCTTTAAATATCTCCACTGAAGTGTCTGTTTCCATTAAAAATTCAATTAATTATCTTTTTAGCATTAGCTATTCTAAATACTGTCTACATTACTGCAGAAGTTAAACAGAAGACAAGATACAATTTCAAACTTTAATGAACTTAAATCCGGTAATGATGGTGGAAACAAAGACAATAATTAGTTACAAAAGCAAAAATAAAATAAGAAACATACTGAAAATATATGTTGTTCTTGGGGGTTGTAAAAAAACTAAGAAACTCATTGCCAGAATGGGACTTGAAGGTAGAATGATAATAGAAAAAGTGTAGGTAGAATGGAAGTAACTATACCTTCTGTGCGTGTTCCTAGGTGCTGATGACAAATTAAGAGCAAGTACTCTCTTGCTTGAGATCTGAGGAACTTCCTGTAGAGTGCTAAAGAAGAGATGTGTTTTTACTTGAGTAAAGGAGTCATGATGGTTTTTGACTGGGCAAATTACGTGTTAGGTAGGTTGCTCTGGGACTGGTGTGTGGAATTGATCAGATACCATAGACAGGAGACTCCTGAAATATTCTAAGCAAGAGGTAACTCTGCTGAACTAGAGAGATAACAATGGGAATAGAAAGAGGGAATAGAGTACAAAGACAATTCTGTAATAAAATGTATAAGACAGAAATTGAGAGTTAATGAAAAGGCAGAGCGTGAGTGTCCAAGAGAACTTTTCAGAGCAGAGTCAAGAAGAGAAACTCGTGGGCAGGTAGGCAAGAGGATCTCACGAGGTCTGTTGTCAGGGACATATGCATTGTTTAAAAAACAAGTTATGTACATCACACTTCTGGAGTGAGTGGTAACTGTATTTTCATTGTATCCATACTTCGTTATATATTAGAAACTGTGATTTGCATATATTATTTCATTTAATCTATACTCCTCTACACATTTAGTTCCATAATCTTTATGCTGCAGATGAGAAAATTTAGTATTAGAGAATTTAAGTAACTTGTCTCCAAATTTAACAGCTGGTAAGACTTTCTGGTTGAAGAGAGCTGCAGTGGGACTCATAAAGGGCAGATGGATGAATACATCTTATATTTAGATATTAGACCCAAACAGCCTTGGTGATTGATTGCATATGAGATTGAGTAGATTTAGGCCAGGAGTGATCTATGATGGTTCCAAGGTTTCTGGCTTGCATAAATTTGTTCCATTCTCTGACTTAGGGAACATATAAGGAATATAACATATAAGGAATATAGGCTGTCCAGAAAAAATCCATCCATAAATGCCTCTAGTTTTCATATTACATGGCTGGATACTTTCCAGTCAGCTCTTGTATGTGGGAGGTGAGATGATGAGTTTGAACCTGTACATGCTGTTTGACAAGAGTATGTGACATGCAAGGGGATGGGTTTAATAGGCTGCTGATTATGAAAATTAGAAGACTTGCAGATGGGAATGGATTGGAGATAAAGCTTTTGGAGTCATCAGTTACGAATTAATCATTAAAGACATGGATGAGTGTATAATATTGCCCAAATAGCACATGTGGAATAGAAAATAAAAGGGCTATGTGTGACACTCAGGAGAACAGCAGTCTTCAAGGGCAGGGCAGAGAGAGGAGTCCACAGAAGAGACTGATAAGAGTATTCAGAAAAAGATGCAAATCCTCAGGGTACTCACAATTTCACTTTAGAGTTCAATGACGTCACTCATTTTTGAAATAGCTATTACCATATTGTATCTCTTCTACATCTCTCCTCTGTCCTTGGTGTATTAAATGGCACACTTTGCATATTTCCATTAATAGAGGAGAAAAAAGGAAAAGGAAAAGAGACTTCATTGAAATTGCCAGTGCATGATATATAATTGACATGGATATTTTTATATTTCTCCCTAAATGTATAGATATGTTTTTAACAGGAAGACTGGTGAAATCTTCAAAATTACAAACATTTGTCTTTTATAATATGTAATTTTAGGGGTGAATAGAGACAATGGGAGAGAGTGCCTTTTGTAGTTCTTTCTTATCCTACCACTTTTAATCCCAGGAGTCACTCATAATTAGGGGTGATAGTAACTTTGAAAGGTTAATGCAAGTGCACACCTTACCAAAAGGTAGCCCAATTAGTTTAAGTAGAAGAATTAATGTAAAATAAAAAATATCTTGGTTAACAGACATTTCTGTTATAAAAGTTTATGTAATTTATGCAGAAGAATTGCCAAAAGAGAACTAAGATGAAGTAACTCTTGTGTATCCAGACTATTTCATTATTATAGAGTTATGTGAATTGATTGATTTGTTTCTTCATTCTTATAAGAATATACGTTAACAGGTATAGTTTATTGCCTAGTCTGTTAACTACAGAGTCAATAGATTTTGAAAGCATCCACGTGAAAATAAAATAGCATCTCTGATGAAGTTAGTTATGCTATATTAACCTGGAATAATCTGAAAGGTTTTGGTTTTCACCCAATTTTAATATAAAGTGAGATAAGAATGTTTCAAAAGAGAGTGGTCATAGATTCTAGTTTCAAATCTAAAATACAATCTGTTCGATTATTTTTAGCCTCAGACAACATTAATTTTCCCATTCCAAACTAAAGAAGAGTAAAGCATAAATATTTGGAATATTATGAAGCCGTGGACTGTTCTAGAATTCATGGTTCACCTAATCTCTTAGATAGACAGTATGCAGTACCAATATTTTAAGTTTACCCAATTTATTACTGTTTATTCTAATCTATGATTGGTAATTTGACATATAAAGTACTTCAAATCATCTCTAAAGAGTCTTCCCAAAAACAAGTTTTCAAAGTAGATCCTCTGGTCTTATTCTTCTCCCTTGTTTCCATGTAAGCTATATGGAAGGGTGTTTTTGCTTTTCTACTAGATAAATAAGGTTGTGGGTGTTCTTGAATTTATTTCTGTAATACTTTATAGCAAATAATTTTTAGAATCCTATCATAACAATGCCTTGCTTTAGGAATATATTTAGATTTAAATTATAGCCATTGAAATGATCTGGTTATTGTCCACATCTTAAAATCTGATTTTTTTTATTTGTTGTAGGTTTTATTGGGATTTAATAATGCTTATAATGATGGTTGGAAATCTGGTCATCATACCTGTTGGAATCACATTCTTTACAGAACAAACAACAACACCGTGGATTATTTTCAATGTGGCATCAGATACAGTTTTCCTTTTGGACCTGATCATGAATTTCAGGACTGGGACTGTCAATGAAGACAGTTCTGAAATCATCCTGGACCCTAAAGTGATCAAGATGAATTATTTAAAAAGCTGGTTTGTGGTTGACTTCATTTCATCAATCCCAGTGGATTATATCTTTCTCATTGTAGAAAAAGGAATGGATTCAGAAGTTTACAAGACAGCCAGGGCACTTCGCATTGTGAGGTTTACAAAAATTCTCAGCCTCTTGCGTTTATTACGACTTTCAAGATTAATTAGATACATACATCAGTGGGAAGAGGTAAGACATATCTTTTACTTTTTAAAAGCCACTAACTATATCATGATATTGTTAACTTTAACTTTGAAAATGAACAGCTATATTATGTATAAGGAGTTTTATGAAATTCAAAGAGAAAACTTGCATTTTTAAAAACTTTTTGGTACATAAGTGATATATTTGTACCTTCAATAAATATAGTCAAATACTAGATTTGAATCAACTGAAAAAAATTGGTGATTTTTGAAACAATTGTTTTACACCATTTCATTTTTTTTCCCGAACAAATCTACTTTAGTAAAAAATGTTTACCCTAACAAATGCAACTCCTCCTCTACCATGGGCAGTTGTTTTTTTTATCTAATATGAATACATTAAGTACCATCTTTGACAAAGATGTATAGGATCTATTTGCTAATCTAGTTTGTATCATTAACTATATGAGATAATCTGGTATATTGTTCTTCTATTATTAAATTTCAAAGAATTTGTGTTTGAAGAAAACAGATTCTTTTTTTTGTTTTCAAGTTGTGTATGTAAAACTGATTTTAGCATAATAATTTTGCTTTGTTATGATTTGCATGTAATTATTTATGATAGTTTCTGCCTATTAATTCATTTCATAATACTGAAAAACAGCCTACTCAGGAGGGAAATTATGACACAGAAAAAGCAAATACATAGTAGAGTGAATAAATATAGTGAATCTGACCAGTATTTCGCTGAATAGGGTGTTGTTCTTAGGCACTTGGACCAGAAAGAGCTCAGCCAGCTGAGTTTCCAAAGCACAGGAGTTTATGTTACTACTTCCAGAGCCTGCATATTGACCTTTTTGACTTTCTTTTCCTTTTAAGTCTGTCATTTTTTTAAAAATTAATTATAACCTGAATTTTATTGTCTGCATAAAAATGAAGGTTGAAAAGGCTTCAAGAGTTTCTGAACTTACACTAAAAAATCCCCAATATATTTGCTATGGGTGAATTGTCACTTCACACATTATGGAAATTATGTTTAGCATTTTTAGGATGAATTATGTTTTGGAATTTAGGTTTAAAAAGTCATAAAATAAAACTTCTGTGAACATTAGCTCTGCTATCTTTGAGGCTGAAATCAGCAGTGTTTTGTGTGTGTTTGTCAATGACATTTTGGTTCACAGAATTTCAGGAACTGACATACGGTAATAAAACACTGTAATGGGAGTTCCCTGATGGTGTAGTGGCTTAAGGCTTCAGCGCTGGCGCTGTCAGCGCTGCGGCCTGGGTTCGATTCCCAGTCAGGGAGCTACCCACATGCCAAAAAGCAAAAAAAAAAACAAAAACAAAAACAAAAAAACACTGTAAGACACTGCCGAAAAGCCTTAAAAATGGGTCGTTCTTAAAATATGGATATGGATTATATTTAAAATCAGATGAAGCACATTTGAGAAATTGGATTTACCTTGTAATGTTTCTCTATATATCACATTCCATCTATTGTAATAAATATTTGGTTCTCAAACATTATTATACGAATTTGAGATTAATATCAAACCAAGATGATTATTGATAGTAATAGCTAATGTTTATTGAGGGACTATTTTATATGAAATAATATATTTGATTATTTACTTAGATTAGTTCAGTGAATCTTTCTATTAACTCTGGTAACTTGCCTGGCTTCACAGAGTTAGTAATAGGTAGAGCTGGGATTCTAACCTTGGCAATTTGACTCCTGAAGCAATGCTCTTAACAACAAAACTATATAGCTTCTCACTATAACATATACTCTTTTAATAATAAATACCTTAATATTTAATTCTTTTATATATTGAATAAAAATTGCAGGAAATTTCTTAGCTAAGGTTATGTTCCATGCATCGTAAGAGTTGAATATTTACTTCTTAAAACATGGTCACACAAAAGAATTTTCATGAATAGCCTGTGAAATGAAAAGTCACTGATAATAAATATCCAGTCAATTAAAAATACAGTAGGCAATGTGTTTATTTTCATGTCTTGTAGTTTTAACCCAATTACCCTAGAGAATGGCAGCAGGATGAACAGATGGCATCCTATCAGATAAATGAGAGGGCATGTGGACAGAGAAGAGTATGGCACTCCTTAAAACTAATGTCCTTTGGTTCCTGGCAGCGGTCACAGACACCTAGATCTGTGTAACCTGATGCGTTTGAAAGATGGCATGATATAATTCAAGAGCATCAGCTCACTGCCACCATTACTGCAAAATGCAATTTAATATGCACTTACAGACATTTGGTAACCAAACACACCCAGACCAGAGTTGTGAGTTGGCAAGGTCTTTCTTATAAATAAATGATCTTGATAATAAATGAACCATAAGCTCATTTGAGTGAAGAATGTTTTCTTGATATGATACCCCCATATAATATCACATATATCATGGATATTTAATGTCTGTTAGTTATACTATTAAACAGGAAAGAAACAGTAATAATTAATCCAGAATTTAATAAAAACACATTATTTCATCGCCTACGTGATTCAAACCAAAATCACAAAGGAACTTAGATGATTCCAAACTGGCAGATCTCTACCTGATTTTTATAAATGCCACAAGGGTATGTTTACAAGAAGAAATACAGTATACAAATCTGAGGAAGTTGCTCTGTGAGCACTTAGAATAAGACAGCACAGGAAGATGTGAGTTCACCCACATGTCTTTAAGTTCTGAGTGTTTTAGTACCAAGCTGGCTAATGCTAAATTCAGCAAATTTGGGGAAGTAATGTGTGAAGTCTGGAAGCTGCTACTGTTCTAAATGAACCATTTCCAAGGCAAGCAGCTGTCTTCTATAGGACACTGCTTTTATCTTCAATGATACATTTTTTTCCTGGTCTGAATTAGTTCAACTGAAAAACAACAAGAAGTGCCAAAGCCAGATAAATTAGAGAAATATTGTGAATGAAATACAGAAACTTTAGAATTTAGCCCTTATGTTACAATCATTACTAAAGTTGAGTGTTGTGGCTAATATAAAAGGAAAGAGCTGATTTGGCCAACTAATTTGTGAAACACATGGTGTTAAGGAATTTTTATGAGGCAATTGTAAGATCAAATGGCTTTAAGATGCAAAAGTAGAGCTCTGTGATGCTATACTGAAACTATATATTGCCAAGTGAGGTGAAAATCTGGGGCAGTTAGTTAGGTAAATCAGGCCAGAAAATTATTCTTCCTATAATCTCCAGGAAACTGAGGTGAATCTTTCCCATTCTTGTATTTTGTTTTTTAAAATGTCATTCCCTTAATTCAAGATTGTTGCTAGTGTTGTACAGGGTCTGGCAGAAGTAACACCCTTTTTTATGAGGTGGTAATCTATACAAAAATCGTAAACATGTAATTCTGTAACATAACAATATCATAACTACATTAATATAACTACTTTAAAAAGGGCGTTACTTCTGCCGGGTCCTGTATTTCAAGTAGTCAGTGACCCAATCAAGTGCTATTTTGTAACCTATCACAGGGACAATTAATTCTCTGTGATCTGCCTACAAAGGACATATGGTGAGGAAATTTTTGGAAATTAAATGGAATATTAACAGCTTTCGGTAATCACCAGCCACTGAAGAGATAAAGGGAAGATTAAGAACTTACTAAATGAGAGATTATTCAGTTAGTAAAGGTAAAGAGTCCTAGGAACCTTGAATGCTGCTGATCCTGATCATTTTTATCAAAGGGGGATGATCTTTGTAATTATTAGATATTTAGGAAATAGTAATTGAAAATAGAAATGCTGCTTGTACTCATTACCTATTTATAGGATTCAATGTCATAGGCAATGCAAACAAGTGTGGGAAATCCTTGATGCTTGTATAATAACTGGCTTTGGAATGCATACCTATAATATTTTGTTTTGTTTCTCATTTACTATCTCCTCAACATTCCTTATATAGATTTTAGACCTATTACATTTAACTAAATCCATTTTGTGGCAAGAAAGAGGGCTTGTGGTTCTGATCTTTGTATATATCTATAGCAATTTCAGATAAATGATGTGTCTGGATTATTGCAATATACTTCCAGCAGTCGATACTAGATTTTTATGTTGGCTTAGAGACAGAATTATAAACAAATTATTTTCAATAAGAGTGCATTAATAAGGAAATTTATTCCACAGGGAGCTAATGCAGATTGCAGTTTCTTTGGTTAATTTTAACATTCTAATTGGTTTACATTAGAAACTAACTCTTGCTATAAATTTCTATCTATAATTATGCACTACATATTGTAACAACTTTCATTTTTTAGAAAACACAGAGAATTCTAAGATTTGCCATGAGCAAAACACCGTTTTTCCTAAACCAGCCCTCTGCCAGGATGTAGGAGGACTCTCTATTGCCTATCACATCAAATCTGTGTTTCTTTGCTGTGCCTTCAAGGCTCTCCAGCAAACCATTCCCCCGTCTCACCATTGTCACTTCGTATTTGCACCCAACAATTCTTTTCTGTTTGTTTCCTAGGTTTACAGTGCTTCTTTCAGAGAAGGGTTCTTTCTACTTCTGTAATTTTGCATGTGCCACATCTCAGAGTAAAAAAGCCTTTTTTTTTTCTATTAATCCTTTAAAAGTTAGACTTAAACTCATTTCCAGAAGACATTCTACATTGACTGGCTGTGCTATAATGGTACATTTCTTTCTTTGAACTATTCTACTGGCTCTGCATGCATCTGTTCTTGCTGATTATAGCTTGGTTGCTAATGCTTGCTTATGTGCATTTTTCTTTGCTTTTGATGTACATAAACATCTATAGGGAAGAGTCAGTGTTGACTTTTGCCATTGAATCTTCTTGTACATTGTTACAGAGTTCTAAATATAGTAGGTTATCAGAGCAGGCCTCTCTACTAAATGCATGGCAGTTCTTCATGTTCTAAACCCATTAAGTAATTACAAAGGAACCTTCATTCTTCACTCATAGGCATTTATTGAGTAGCTTCTATTTGCAGATACTGCAAATGAGAATGCAAAGCAGACCTCAGCTTTGTAGGAAAAACAGACGTGTGAGCAGATAATCACAGATGGTGTGGTAAGTGATGCCATAATGGAGGGAGAGGACAACACAGCTTTTTGCACGAGAAAGTGTGTTTCAGAGATATGTGGCTGATTTTCGAAGCTGGAGTCTGGATTACCAAGCTGAACAAAATGGGAGCAGAGGCGTGCATTCTACTAAGACATGAAGTACAAGGATCCTAGCAAAGTAGTTCTGTATTCCAGAACTTAGGTAGGAAGGGAGTGAGTTTGGAGTGGTAGACAGGAATCTGTGCTAATGATGGACTGTGTAAGGTGTCACTGAGGCATTGTAGGCAGGGGCTCTACATTTTGGAATTTGGCAAAGTGAGGAAGACTGGAGACCACTGAGGATGAAGCTAATGATCCTAGTTAGGAGAGAGATTTAGTACTCTTTGTGTTTTTTATAGACAGCTAGTGTCAAGCAGGATACTTTTTTAGATATCTAAAGGGAGGGTTATCTTTGCCAAGTTCTCTTGCCCTTGAAATGTTTGTGTCAAATACTAAAATATGAACAGGCTTTATGTAATGCTTTATAAGTCTTAATACAAGAGTTGTGACATTTAAGTGAAATGAGATAAATGGAAATTATTTGAAACATTTAAATTGATGTATGCCTGTGTTTACAAATATATGATTCATGATGTCATCCTTCTCAGATTAGCACATCTAATTATGAGTGTGTGTGTGTGTGTGTGTGTGTATTGTTTAATATTTTTGACAGGCAAATAATTGATTCTGCAAAAGACCACTAGGTGTCCTCTATTGGTTATGTTACTTTAGGGTTCTAAAATACCAAAGCTATCCTGTTTGAAATTAATTATTTTTACTCTCATAATCACCTAATTGCTTGGCTACCTATGTATAGATGAAATAGATTATTATGGATATTTATTTATGTAAAAATTATTTATCTTTACCCATCTACACTTTCTCCTCAGGTTAAAGAATTTGTTAAGTTCCTTCTCTAAAGAATCATATGAGGGAATCATTGTTAATATTCCACTGTGCATTTTTAAGATAATATTTTAACAGATACCCTGAAGTTCTAAGATACAATGTGATGAGTTCTATTTGGATGTAAAATGTTAAGTCAAGACAATTAAGAAGAGACTAAAGTGTGTGTGGGTGGATGTATGTGTGTTTTAGAGGTAAGATACATAATTTTAAGAATGCCCTTTGGTCAGTGCCCTGTAGCGCATCTGTATAATCCCAATGCTTTTCACATGGAAATCTCAGTTAAATGCTAAAATAATAAGATTAAATTTGAAATGATTAGGCCCCTATTCTAAGACTAAAATAATAAACTTTCTTAATGCCTTATCACTTGTCCAATCTATGTTTCTGTTTTGCAGCCTTTTATATAGTTCTGTGGCTATATGTTGAAAACAACCATGCTTGTATCCATAGTTTCAAAATTATGTACTTCCATGCCTCAAAATATACATGACGGTGTGATATCTCTATAAGGAAGTCTCTTGAACTCCTCAAGCTCAGTATGTTCATTTCCCCCTCAAATTTTCTCCTTCTCTTCTGTATCCTGTTACTAAATTCAGAAATTTAGGAGGTATCCTTGACTACTTCTCTTTCAATCTCCATAGCTAGCAGTAAACAAGTCCTACTGATTCTACTTCTTGAATGTGGTTTGAATTCTAGTACACACTCAATTGGCATCCGAGTCCAAGGCAACATCAGTCATTTCTTATTTACATTTTGTAATAAACATTACTAGAATTTAAAATTCAACCTTGCTTGTCTTTCCACAGCCTCAAAAGTGATATTTATTTATTCATTGTAATTAAATAAAAATTCAGTAACAATTGAATAAATGCAATTTCAAGGTAGATATGGACAGTATATATGGAGGGGATTAATTTATCATATTCTGTTAATTGCATATTTTTGAAGAGTAAATATCACCATGTCATCTATCTCTTGTAAATATTTGTGAGTTTTCATTATCATTAGGACAATTCCAAAATTCAAGGCCCTTTGAAATCTGAGTCTTTCCTACTTCAGCCTGGAAACCTACTTGTTCATTGTCATTTTAACTATGCTGAACCTCTTTATTTTTGTCATATATGCTTTTACACATGTTGTTCACTTTTCCTAGAACTTTGTTCTTTCAGCCAACCCCAGTTTATCCATCACATTTTGTTCCTTTGACTTTGACCTTAACTGGAGCTTCCTTAGGGTGGGATTGACTAATACCTCAGGTAATGTTATTTCCATCTGTAATATGCTGGCATAGCCTGTATGCTTTTGCTTTGTAACATTCATCACCTTGGTAATATCTCTTAAAATATGTCTTTCCAACTATATATTAAACTCTAGAAGGGCAGAGATCATAGATTTCTTGTATCTTCATCCCCTAGCATAGTATCTGAAAATAATAGGGCACAAGGTTGCTTGCTAAATGAGTTAAATTTATGCCTTCAAGGAAATTTCAATTCAGAAGGAAAAGCAAATGTGTAAACAACCAAACAGATAAGCAAAACAGTAGAGTGTCTTGAATTCAATCTTAGAAGTATTTATGGTAGAGGAAACAAAGCAAAAGAGAGATGTATTTTGAGAGTGTGGTAGAGGATAGAAGGGAGGTTCTGGAAAAGGCATGCTAACCATGTCTACTTTGAAAACTAAGTTTGAAAGTGTAACTTGCAAGTGCATAAGCCTGGGAAATATTCCAAGGGAATTTAGAAATCAAGGACAAACTCAATCAACTTCCTCATTTATAGATAGAGATGATAATAATTTTCCGCCCGATCTCACAGAATTGTTTAGAGGCTTAATGAGATGTTATTGTTATACATACTTGGAAACTATAAACTTTATAGAATTGTAAATTATGTTATTATAAAAGTTTCTACTAGCTTAAAATAATAAAAATCTCAACAGAACTCAACTGTTGGCTCTGTAATGTACTTACTGCTTTTTTAAATATTGGAAGCATTACAAATGTTATTATGTATTATTTCTGCCCAAAATATACCAATTGAGGAAATTGAAGCAGCAGATGAATCAGGCTAACTTAGCACAAAATGCATTCAGCCTTACATTTATCTGAAGTTTCTGTATAAATGCCTCAGTTTTGCCCTTCATTGGACATGTAGATACAACATATTGTATGGCTACTGCTATTTGAGACTCATCTACATGCTATTATGTGAAAATTGTTAATGCCACAGGTTCATGGATATTGGACGCACAATATGATGTGATTCTGGTTTAAACTTGAATTCTGGTTCAACTGCCAGAGTGTTTCATAATAAATATGTATTACTTTCATTCTCTGAATAATGATTTCAATTAAACAGGTCACATTGGTTGGCCCTGTCTACCCTGTGCACCTGTCTACAAACGAGAGGTGTGATGATACATGGCAAATTGGAAATGGTATAGTGGCACCAAAGAATATTTTGTTGTTACGAACAGTGAGGTGAAATTAATCTCACCTCTGAAGGAAATATTGAATGTACTTAATTAGTCATGGAGGGAAAATGTGAGCTTTATTAATTGTCAGTTTCTAACATATCAGTCTTTCACTTCCATTAGATAAAATGTCAAAAATGTTTTTATTAATTTGAAGTATTCAAGGGAACAAAATTATGCTTGTGTTATGTCACTGTAGCAGTTGATTTCACTGGGCAAAGCATAGTCATTGAAATACACCAGAAGTTAACACAGAAAGTGAGTTTTGTAAGACCTTATAACTATTATGAAAGCTCAAGAAGAAATAAAATTAAAACCCTTCTATTGCACTGAATAATGACTGAGAAAGACCTACTTTGACTTCTCTTTCTGTCCTGCTGATGTATGCACTTTAGATTGTGTATGAGAGGATTCCTGTGTCCATGTGAAAGGGACATACATTTGGTTGGTTACATAATTCTGGTGGCTATTTTGAGTTAAGTCTGCCATTTAGGCCATTTTTTTTAAGAGTCAAAATCTTTTTCTTACTACATCTTAAAGTGAAAGTCGACAATGAGGAAGGAATTTGGAAACCAGTCCCAGGGTTCCATATAATTTAAAGCAATTGTGAAGTGAGAGAACAGTTAGCTCCTTTGAGATAATCTTATTTGTCAGAAGTGGTAGAATCAAAAAGGGTTTTCTATTAAGATTGGTCGTCAGTGGGAATGTTTGTAATAATGCTAATTATCTCATTTTTTGTTGTTACTGTTGGGGAGGTAAGTTGGGTGAACTTACAAAATAAGGAAAATTCAGCTAAATCGAAATGAAAGTCAGCAAACACTACCTTCTGTAGGTCATTTCCAGACACTTTTCTCTCATTTAAAAAATATGCATAATGGCTTCTACTTGGATTATATGGTTGTTTTAATCATCAAAGAGAAAATCCATTTAAAGTGTTTTTTAAACTCTAAAAGTGAAAGCCTAGAAAGCATATTACTATAATATATAATTACCCAGTCAAATTAGCTCACTCATTTTTTTAAACATAATTTCTGAAAGAATGAAATTCTCATATTTCTTAGTTTTCTAGATCATATTAGAAGGTGTAAAAGTTAGAATTTGGATTGTGGTAGTGTGTGCTTTGAAATTTAGAATCCAAGAGCTGTAACTACCTAATACTATCTAGCAGCAATATTTGAGGAGTTGACTAACTCTATGCAGGTTACAGTGGTTTAGTGTGGGGAGCAGTTCTCCAATGGGTGAAAATATTCATCTCCATGATACTGAAAGGAAGGATGAATGTCTAGAACAACTCCTTCCAGTCTACCAGCAACGAATCACAAGCATTCAAGTTTGCAGATTTTAAAAATGTTGCACAATTAGAAATGCTTCCCCATTTTTATCTAATCTGAAACTTAGAGAAATGCAGCCTTAGATAATCCTCAACCTGGTTGAGCATCACCTCCCCTCCTCCCTTCAGCATGTTTGTTGTAGAAGCAACATAATTTTATAGTGGCAATAATTTACCAAAAAATACTAATAAATTTTTTAGGAAAGAGTTGTTGAAGAACTTCTAGATTTACACTATTTAAGGTTCACATAAATTGTTGACTTTTGAATAATATTAGAACATGTACAGAATCCAAAAGTAGTACATGTGCTCACTTTCCTGACCTGTAAGGCCAGGTTAATCTTTATCTACTTACTTTTTGTAAGTGATCTCAACTTTAATAGGAATTTAAACATTTTTTTTAATGGAAGTACCGATTTCCAAGCTTCAACATCAGATTTAGTGTGGGTTTAATAACTTACTAAATGTGGATGAATATTTGCATAATTTAGTTTCCTGTCCTCTATGCTGAAATGAATTGCAATGCTTAATTCTTAGACTTTTGCCCAATCAAATAGAGAACAATAAGTGTTATGAATATATGATGTAATCAGAATAATTTCTTTTCCAAGGAAAAATTTATTGTACTTGAAATCTTGAGAACACTTGAAATGCAAGCATTACATAACCAGATCTTAAGTGTGACTCATAATATATCCATTTTCCTTAGAATTTACTACTTTTGTTTGGACTTGATTTTTCAAACAATTTAGACTTTAAAAGTGCTTACACATCAAATTACAATTCTTAGACTATTGGTAAATACTACTACTACTACTATCATATCTTTAATTATTTTTAAAGTCTATGTTTTGTTCCAGTTTATTGAGACTTGTTCTATGGCCCAGAAGAGGTCTATCTTTTTGAACGTTTTGTATGCACTCAAACAAATGTGTTTTCTGCTGTTACTACTTGGAGTGTTTTGTCACCTAGATCAATGAACACTGTCATTCAAATTACTGGTATCTTTACTTCTTCTGGCAATTCTTGAGAGAAGGATATGTAATATTCGTAAAATACGTAATTTTGGATTTTTCACTTCTTTCATTTCTATAAATTTTTACTACATGTTCTTTGAAACTGTGCTATTAATTTAACACATAGTTAGAATTGTTATATCCTCCTGATGAACTGCTCTTTATCACCATAAAATGATCTTTTTTATCTCTATATGTACTTTGATATTAATATAGCCACTCCATCTTTATTTAGTTAATATTTGTACACTATATCTTTTTCCATGTTTTATTTTCAACTTATGTTTTTAAAGTAGATATCTTATAGACAGCATATAGTTGAATCTTGCCTTTATTTGCTTATGAAATCTGACAATCTCTAATTTAAATCATTTATATTTAATGTTTTGATGGCTACAGTTGAGTTTAGATCTACCATCTTGGTATTGTTTTCTGCTCACCCCATGTGTATTTTGCATTTCATTCTTCTGCTTGGGGTTTTTCTATTTTTCTGCCTCCTTTTATATTAATTTAATGTTTTTATGAATTTATTTTATCTCCACTATTAAATTAGTAATTGTATATCATTTTTTTTCCAATGCTTGCTCTGAGGTTTTCAATGTACCTCTTTAGCTTATCACTGTTTACTTTTAGATAATGTACCACTTCACATTTAGCACAAGAAATTTAATACTATATTGCCATGTCCTTGCTGGCCTTTGTGCTATTGTTATCATACAATTTACTGTATTTGTTATAAATGCCAAAAAATATTGTAATTGTTTTTGCTTTAAATGGGTAATTGTCTTTAAGGTATTAAGTGTTAAAAAAAAGAGGGTTTTTATATTTATTGTTGCCATTACTTTTTGTTCTTTTGTATAGAACTAAATTTCCATCTGTTAACCATTTTCATTCTATCTGAAAAATTTCCTTTAACATTTCTTGTATTATTGGTCTGCTACTGATAAATTATCTCAGCTTTTCTATGCCTGTCATTATTTTGTCTTGACTTTTAAAAAGTATTTTTGGTACTTTAAGATTTTCTCTTTATCATTGCTTTTCAACAATTTGATTTTCATGTGGTTTTCTTCGTTTCTTCTTCTTGGAATTTGTTGGCTGCCTTGGATCTGTGGTTTATATTTTTCATAAAAAATTTTAAAATGCTGGCCATTATTCCTTCATGTATTTTATTTTTTATCTATTCTTTGTTTGTGGTTCTTTCCTTAGCCTTTGAAATGACTTCACGTGCATCTGCAGATATACTCAAGGAATCCCTGGGCTCCTCTTTGAGCTTTCTCTCTGTGCAGCTCCTTCACTTATTGTAGTATGTGTTACAGATCCCAACCATCATGACCTCCCTGTCTCTACACTCTGTCTTTCAGCTCTGAGAGATTACTGAGCTCTGTTTGTATTCTCTTTCTCTACACTGCGCCTTGGAAACTCTCTAGGTAGGGAGCTGGTGCAAGGTTAAGGCTCACCTGTTTGTTTTCCTTTCTCTGGGGATAAATCTTCTGTGCTGCCTGTGGCCCAATATCTAAAAACCCTTGTTTCATGCAGGTTATCAATTTGTCTAGTTGTTTAAGGAAGTAAGAGAAAACTTGTCTCTGTTATTCCATTATGGTTAAAATCAGGATGATATTCCTTACTTCAAAATAATCATATTTTATAGAGAGAATCTTCATGTCAGATGTGGATATAATTTGACACAACAAGGTTTATCATAATTTTTACAATTTATATGGTATAATAATGCAACTTACATTATATTATAGGTGTAGCAAAATTTTGATGTATGGAATAATTTGTTTTATACAGTTACGCCTATATGGAAGGACCAGGCAAATAGCATAAATGCGTGTATCCTAGAAAGCTTCTTCATGAAAAAAGTAAAGATCATTAAAGTGACCTTGAATACTTAATACCATGCTTAACTAGCCATGATTACATTTAAATTATAGCCATTTAACAGCTGTAGTTAGGTCCTGCCTCCTGCAACTAGAATTTCCAGTTCTTTTGGTTGGCTTCAACCAGTGTTGACTCAATATGGGCAATTTGTGTGTCAAGCACAAAGCATGCCCCTTTTGTGGACAAAAGATTCCAAAACTAATTATTGGTCACCATACAAAATAATACCTGGGCTCAGTATGTCGCCGTGGACACTCTGGAAGAGGCATATGAAAAGTCAAGTCTATTTTTTCTAAGAATGCAAAGCATATTCCAGTAGCCTAGGGCCTCTTTTATTAATTCAAATAAATAAAACTTTTATTATGATAGAATAATAGTCCATTTTAGTTACCTCTCACTTAGCACTTTTAGAAGGAGGTAGTGTGAGGTAGTATGACAGTCCAGGTTAAATTTTTTTTCACTTTATTTTTTAACTGATATTTTAAAGCAAATTATTTAAATTGTGTTTTCATTTCTGTTACTGATAACTATTTTCAAAACAGATGTTGTTCTAGCTTATTCTTAACCACATTCTTCTGATACTGTGGGAAATTTTAGTCTAATGGATCCGCTAAAACAGGAATACTTTTAGATAAAATATATTCAGTGAGGGTAGTGAGTATATTTTAAAGTTGAGTAGTAAAATAAAATGAATAATCAGAAAAATGTTTTTATGGATCTAGATTGAAATGTACCTAAACTATTTTGTGCCCATTTATAGAAAAACAGATGATGAATCCCTCTGATGAGTTAAAATATATGAGATTTCATCTCTGCAGTTACAATGGATTTATCCATTAACAAGTGACTTGGTTACTTTCTTCTAGAATAGCAAGTTGTGTGTGTGTGTATGTGTGTGTGTGTGTGTGTGTGTGTGTGTCTGTGTGTGAACTTCTCCCAAAGAAGTAATGTAAAAATTTTTGAACATACAGAAATGTTAAAAGAATTTTACAGTGAACACATAAATTCACTACCTGGATTCTTAAACATCCAACATTCTACTAAGTTTGGTGTATGACATATTTATCTTTCCAACAAACTATCAACATTTTTCTTCTATGCATTTCAAAGGATGCTACAATCCACAGTCCCTTCAAATATTTTAGTACACAGCAGATGCTCAGTTTTTAAGTTCTCAGTACTGTACATGCACTGAAACTTGTAAAGCACTTTCTTTGTTATAATATAGTTTTATAGCATGATAGGAATAAAAATGATTAGGTACTACAAATATTATGAGCATTAAGTAACCTTGAGGAATTGTAAAACACATTCTAGTGGCAATGTTTCATCATGATTAAGTTTATTCAGTGATTGTCATATTTTCCTTTTAACACCTCTAGCTTTTAAATCTTTATTCATTTTTATAATCACATAATTGGAACTATACTTGGATTCAAAAATATGTTTAACTTCTGTCCCCTGGTCTTAGTTCCTTCACCTCTGTAAAGAAGAGTTTGAATGGGTGATCTCAGCTAGCTTTTCCAGGCATGTCCTTCCCAGATTGTCTCTTTTCTTCCCAATGCATCAGGCTTTTGATGGTCTGTGAGCACATATGTGTCATGTAAAATACTCAGTGATGTTAAGGAGGCACTAATTTTTCAGTTTTTGTTTGCTGTTTTTTGAGTTCAATTCCAGATAGTCAGTTCTTTGACATTAGAGGGCCAACATTTATTTCACCAAGAGAAGTAAAGAACCAAGTTTGAAAACACAAGTCGACTGGCTTTTTATTGTATATTTATGCTAACAGAGTTCTTTCTTCCAGACCAAAGTGTCCAAGAAGCTGCTAGTTTACCAGTTCTCTATTCTGATGTGACAATCAATATATTATTCATTTTGCCTTCGTACTTGTATATAATAAAAATGTGATATGTTTAAATAGTGGTATCTAAAATTTCACAAATAAGCTGAGAATATTACTAATACTTTGCTTGTTAATGGTTTATGAAACAATGGAATGATAATTTTTCTAAGAAATTCCATCTGTCATGGCATTACTCTAGTACACAAATTTATGGATAATGCTAATCTGTAAGCTGTAATACCTTCCTTGACACTCAAACAAAGTAAATGTATGCTTATTCATCCTGCCCATTTTACCTAAAGTTAAATAAACATTATGTAAGTAGATAAAAATACACATGATAGACTGTATCTATCTTGACTATGTACTCAAATCAGTGGTTCATAGGTTTTATTTCATAGACAAGGAATATATTTTCTTCTTAAAGCTTATGTGTGGTGCAAAGTAGTCATGTTAGCTCTTCATTTAATAAGGGACTTAAAACATATCTGCTCTCTACTATTATTACAATTTCATGTCACAGTATTAATGTAGGAGGCCATGAGGGGCAGTCGATAAAAACATCTCTTGCTTCCCAAGATCAGTGGAAAAGCTCATCATGGCTGTCCCTAGTCCACAGAGAAGGATTTGGAATGTTGGCTCGGTCTAAAGAAAATCATCAAGAAAATGTAAGAGAAAATTGTGCATCCATTTTTCATGATGCAAACCTATCACATACATTTATATCTCGATTACTCTGGGAGAGAAATGGTACATGTGTAGCTTAGTTAGAGGAGACATTCCTGCTATTCAGGTGTGAAGACTGAATGATAGATGGCTGATTGTGCAGGTTCTACATTTCAGTGTCAGTTACCAAAAGGAAACCTGTCACCTAGAGAGGAAGAACAAGATGAAATCAGAATTACCAGGATTATAGAATTGTATTCCTTCCTGCCTGAAGGCATAGTCATTTTATTCAGCATCTGCTCTGAAGGATTTGACTTTGAGAAATACGAGTATGTTTGGAATAGAAGTGGAGGCAAATGAATGGACCTATTTGTCATATGAAGATACAGATATAGTCTTTCCTGCAATGTTTTATCTTTCTTTTCCAAATGGGATCTAGTAACTTCTCTGAATCCTCTGATTAAAACCTTCCAAACACATATAATAAAATCTAAATGCCTTAGCTTGACCTGCAAGACCCTGTGTGATCTCGCCCCTGCTGTCTGCTCCACACTCAGCTTGGTTCACTCTCCCCTTTTACAGACCATTCACTGGCTTCATTAGATTTATTTCTGTTCCTTGAAGTTCAGGCCTTCCTTAGGAAGTTTTGCATGGATGTATCTTTGCCTCCCTAGGCTTAGCTCAGATGCTGCCTTCCTTCTCAGAGAGATGTTTCCTGAAGTTCTACATTCACCTTTACATTATGATGTGTCTTTTACTTCTGGACACTGAGAATGGTTTTGCTTATGTGTCTTCTGTTTTGTTTCTCTGTGTCTCCACTAGGATGTTAGCTGATACGTAGTAAAAACCGAACAAAACAAAAAACCCCTCACCTTTCTATATTAGTATCAAATTCCCAGGACTTAAATGTACCTGGCACATGGTAGATACTCAGCAGTGATTGCTTAAGGATTTTTTTCTAGTCACAGACACTGGTGATTGTGGTATTTCAGAGATTTCCACATCAATATTCAAACCTGTTGGTCTGGACTGTCATGCAATTATTTTCAACAAAGAAGCATTATTAGATAATTTATTTGCCACTGACATGAGTTGTCTTTCACAATTATAAAACTGATGTGACTGCAATGTGAATGGTTAATGTACATGTGATGAGGTTGAAATTTTGTTTCTTCTTTTGAACTCTATAACTTTGCTAAGCCCCCATTTCCCTGTCTATATAATAGGGATAATAGATAACTCATGGGAATATTCTAAGTATTGAATGAGCTCATGTATTTATAAGAGACCAGGACAGGGCCTGAATACAGTGCATGGCACATAGAAAGAATTTTATGAATCATAAATGCAAATTTTTTGCCTGTATCATTTTCAAATTTTCTTCTTTTTGCTGTAAATACGCCTCATATGTAAACAGACCAAAGAGATAATTATATGAATGAGTCAAAATAGTGACCTATTAATGTTGAAATATTTGTTTATCACGTCTAGGTGTTTGTAATAAAGTAATACATTTCACAAAGTACCCTGAGGTCAGGCTTAAGTCAGTGTAATTTTGCAATTTTATTTTATTTGTTCTGTATTAATATATTTTATGAACATATTGATATATATTTTTTCACATACCCTTTTAAGCTTCCAAAAATCTGTAGTTTTGGATTTTTTTAAAAAAGAAATTTCTCCTTCCTAGCTGAGAGTGTTTTGCATTCTCTGATTTTAGAGGTGAAAAATTTAAGTAGAGCTCTGTATATGTTCCCATTTCATATCTATTTAAGAACAGAAGCATGATGAATTAAAGATATACTTCCTTATTATATGTGCAGGCACTAAGGTTGTACAGGGTTGTGGTGTGAAGTGCTATGACAATAGGGGCTTAAGGCAAGCCTGCAGGAATGGGGGTAGTCTACCTTATGTTTTCACTTGCTGTAGGAGAAGGCAAATCCTGACTAATTGTCTTAACACCAACATATATTAATAAACCAGTACCTCAACTAGGTCAAGCATATCCATGAGGAAAACCAAGGATGAGGTTTCTGCCAGGAACATGAGGGCAGAAAGGAGAGAGGGTGTTCATCCTCATCGTCTCAGAGCACCACAGGCTTCTGGCGAGAAGTGGCCTCCTTCCTCCAGAGCTGACTCATAGCCTCATCATCACACTCTGCCTGAGACGTTATCCCACAGTATTCCCAATGTCCAGGTGCCTCTGCAAATGCAAGAAGGCTCAGACTACCATGCATTTTCCCATCACCAAGTGATTCCACACATCCATTGTTCTGACCTCCTCTGTGGCCACTCCCCAACCCTTACCCCCAACACTTTTCACTGGGCCCTGTGGAGTGAGAGGTCTTATCAGCAAAATGCCTTTGACCTCCATTTCTTCTTTAAACATTCCATTCATGTTTTCCCCCCTCAAACTGAAACCTAGTCCTCATTGAGGATGTTTGCTCTGCAGCCCATGCAAGTGTGACTTTTCTGTTTTCCTTTGCTGGTACTCAGGGGACTGCAAATGAGATGGGTGTGCTTATCCTCATTGTCAATTAGAGCCCATTTCCCTCTCTCTAGGCCATTGCTTACTTAATATTCTTTTTCCACTGTTTCCATATCCAGTCCATTGGCTCTATTTCAAAATAGATCTGGATTCTAATCAGTTCCACTTTTACCATCTGTTTCAAGCTACCATCATCTCCCACCTGGGTTATTGAAAAACCTAAGTGATTTCTTTACTTCTACCCTGAATCCTTTGGGCTTATTTTTCATGTTGCTGCCAGAGCTTGCCTTTGAAAACCTAAGTCAAAGCATGTCACTTCATGACTCCAAGCCATCCAATGGCTTCCAATCCCATGAACGGCCCATAAGGTCCTACATATCTGACTCTCTAACTACAGTAGACTCTCAGTTAACCAGCACCCATGGGGATTTGTAGACGCCAGATAAATATAAGTAAACTGTCTGTTAACCTGAACTCAACCAAATGGCACTCTCAAGCAACTGGTAAAATCTCAAGCAACTGCACAAATGTTTTCTTTTTCTTTTTTTTTTTCAATCTATTTTTTTTTTCTTTATGTGGGTAGCTCCTTGGCTGGGAATCTAACCCAGGCCGCAGCGTTGACAGCGCCGAAGCCTGAACCACTACACCACCAGGGAACTCCTTGCCAAAATGTTTTTGCCATTTGCTTGAGAGTGCCAATTGCTTGATTTCTGGTTAATGGAAAGTCTACAGTACCTTTATAATTTTGTCTTCTTTTGCACAATTCTTATTTACTTTTCTCTAGCCATACTATCTCCCTGCCTTACCTAGAAGTCTGCCAAGAATGCCCTTGACTCATGGCTTTTGCACCAACTCTTTATCTAGAACAGCAGTTCTCAACCTGTGGGTCGTGACCCCTTTGGGGGTCGAACGACCCTTTCACAGGGGTCGCCTAAGACCATCAGAAAACACATATCAGATATTTACATTACGATTCATAACAGTAGCAACATTACAGTTATGAAGTAGCAACGAAAATAATTTTATGGGGGTCACCACAACATGAGGAACTGTATTAAAGGGTCGCAGCATTAGGAAGGTTGAGAACCACTGATCTAGAATGTTCTTTCCCTACATATTCTCTCATCTTTCACTTCTTTCAGATCCCTACACAAAGGCCAAGTTAAGGGTGAGATATTTCTTGACTGCCATATATAAAATAGCAAACTTCTCCTGTATTGGTCTCCATCCACCCTGCTCTGTTTTAGTTTTTCTTCATAACACCACAATTTCATATATTATATATGTATTTACCTCAGTCACCCTAGAATGAAAGTTGTATGAGAAATGAAACTTTGTTTTACCTATTTTGTTCTCTTTACTTAGAACAATTTCTAGAATTTAGTAGATTTGTTATATTCATTATTTGTTGAATGAATGTTTAAATTGTTTCACCATTCTTTAGGGCTAGAATAGGATGGATTCTTCACTTTAATTCCCACGAGATATTTTTCCTACCTGCTACAAAGAACTACCTTTACCCAGCTCCACAGGATGGGAAGGAAGTGAATGTGGGTTGATAATATTATCGTAGTTCCTTGGAAGATTTCATGCCTGTGTCAAGAAAAGGGCATCATATAGTTATCAAAGCTTAGAATTCTAGAGATAAAGGTGATCGTAGGAGAAACTGAGATACAAAGAAGCAAGGTGAGTTTGTCCAAATTTATGGACCTAACCAATGTCAGGCAAGGTTGCATCTCAGCCTCATCATTCTCCATTCAGGATTCATTCATCCAACAATGAATATTTACTGAATACCTACTTAGGATTTGCTGTGGTCAGGGGACAGACACAAGACCTCCTGCGATGGATCTTATAGGAAGTAGCATAGGAGATACAAGTTAAAAATATTAAAATCAAATATAATACATACCTTCTTGGGCTATGTATTCTGAAGGAAGAAACAGCATTTTAAAAGTAACGAGAGGAGCCTGACTCAGTCTGAAGGGTAAAGTAAGTGTTCCTTGGATAGGTGCAATCATGAAAATAATGACATTTTGAGTGATAAGGAAGAGTTAGCAAGAAGACGACGAAGGGATTATATTCCTGGCAAGAAGACTAGACATTTATCGTTGGAAGGACCGGAAGGAGCACAATGCTGTCGTCTATCAACCTCACTGAAGAAAGGCTTAGGTGGCCTTTGATCATGCTAGACTCCTGCTTTGGTATTATTATTGTTGTTGTTATATTGACTACTTACTAAAGCATAATAGACATCGAGAACTATAAACCTAAAACACAGCTTAACTGTGAATAAAATGTTCTTTTGCTCGCGCTTTCATTTTCAGGAATGGATTTGCCACTAACTGAAACGTTCAACCTCTTGTTTGTTTGTGTTAATGGACTTATTTTCACTTTCTTATTCTTTCTTTCAAAGAGCCCTCTCCTGATAATCTAGTTCTTTGTAGCTCGTTCTTTCTCATCCAGCTAACTTCCTATTTTTATTGCCGAATCATCCAATCAGGCTTAATTGTCTCTTTCTCCAGCTGGCTCTGTCCTTTTGGGGAAAAAATTCTGCTACAGGTGCATTTTATAAAATTAGGGAACTATGAGTGCCTAAATATAGAAACAGCTAGATTTTAGTGGTGAGTTCTAGAGATAAAAAGGATGATTAGCATCTTTCACTTTTCATTATGGCCACTCAAATTTTGAACCATTCGGTAAGATCACAGGCTGATACATAGCACTCACTGAAAAAAAATGTTTTTAATTCCTTTCACATCGTTTTTATTTGTTGTTTAATTATTTCCTTCCCTTTTAGAAATTTTAGATTAATTTAAAAGTGTTAGAATCTTTTTTAAAAGAAGTGTGGTTTAAAATAAAATTACAACCAAAACATTGGAAGTTTTAACATTAATGAGAAGTAATTTTAGTTGCCTCTCTATTATCTGTAAGAACTAGATAGCCAGATAAAGCCATTGCTTAAAAGTTGAAAGGGAGATGATTAACCTACTTAAGAAAATGGCTTATAAGTCATTGATGAATGTTAAGAAAAATGTCAAGTTATTTTATTATTTTTTGAAGTCATTTTAATAACACATTTAAGTTTATAGAATACTTTATTCCATGTACTTTAAAATAAGAAACAGAATTGACTTTATTATACTCTATTGGTATTCAGTGATTAGTCCTAATTAGTGAATAATATATTAAGTGGTAAAAGAAACATTTCTTTCTGTTCAGTTTATTCAAATATTGACATTCAAATACTTATATTAGGTTAACCTGTTGAGAAAAATTCAATTTATACTTTCTCATTATATATTATTTTGATATAACATATATTATATATATAATATTTGACTCATGTGCATTAAATAAAAGATTTTGATTGTTTGATACATTGTGTTTTATGGGACCAACATCTGCACTTATGTGAAATTCGGAATGTTTCCAGAAAACTTGACTTATCAAATATTGAATTTCCCCCTTTACTCTATTATATTGACCTAGCTGTAGAAATAACTCTTTCTCAATTATCTCATATTTTAAATTTGATTTAGGAGGCTAAAATTGATAGGGAATTGAAGGAAGACAATTTAAAATATTGTTTTGTGCTAGCACGTCACATGCATTATAATTATAATCCACACGGTAACTACAAAGGTAGATATTATTTATGTTTTTTACAGGTGAGGAAACGCAAGTTCAGAAAAATTAAGAAACCTGATCATCATAGGAAATCAGTGAAACGTTCTTTAAAGGAAAAATATCGAATGATGTACATGTTGTGAGTTTCATAAGTATGTAATAATTACAGTGATTCAAAACACCATTCCCTGATAGTGAGAATACTACAGAAAAAGAGAATTTCATTCAGAATGATAACAGGAGGTGAAACAAAGCAAACATGAGGAATTGGGGACTTCTATTTTCATCTTTGTCACTATCTCATTAAAGTAGCTCAGAAAAGCATTTAACCCTTCAAAGCCTGAGTTTCTACTTCTGGGGGAAAAGAAGGAGAACAAATGAGATTTATCTAACAAAGGTTTTCTTGTAATTAAACAAGGTGAATTTCAAGTTCTTGGACTACAGTTTGCCAGAGTAAGAGCTCTTTAAAGAAATAATTATGTGATCTCAAATCACCCTTAAAGTTTGGAGATTATTAGTTACAAAGAAAAGAAACCCCTTTTATGCCTGTCTCCATCTCTCAACCGAGAATCAGTATATGAGTTGAGAAGAGAGTTGCTGAAAAAGAGACTAATTTCTAATTTGATTCTGTTTTAGCTTACTATTTGACCTCAGTTGAGTCATTTAAACTCTGAGACCTCAGTGTTCTCATCTGAATAATCAGGGATTGTATTAGGTGGTCTCTGTTGTCTATTTCATCTAAATAATATTAGTGTGTTACAGTCTCACTGCCGTTAGTGTAATAACCACGCAAGCATGTTTTGTTTGATTTTCTCACATAATTTAGTCCCTTGATGTTCTCCATAGCTTCTGATACCGCTGTGGTGATGTCTTAACTTTTTATTTTGAATAATTTTTTTATTTACAGAAGAGTCGTAAAGATAATAGAGTTCCTATATACGTTTCAGCCAGGTTTCCCTGAAGTTAACATTTTACTTAACTGTGGTACACTTTTCAAAAGTAATAAATTCGTTTTAGTATGTTGTACATTGGTCTGATACTATTAACTGAATTACAGCCTTCATTTAGATTTCACCAAGTTTTCTACTCCTGTGCTTTTCATAGTCTAGCATTACAGGACACAACATCGTGTTTAATCATCGTGTCTCCTTAGAGATACATGTACGTAATGTTCTATAGTCCTTTCTTGTTTGTCATGACCGTGACGCTTTGATGAGTATTGGTCAGGTATTCATGTAGCCTTATTTTCTGAAGTTTTATCATGATTAGACTTGAATTATGGCTTTTTTTTAAAGGAAGGCTATTACCAAAGTGAAGTGTTCGTTTCCTCACATCTCACTGGGTATGTGACATCAATATGACTTATCATTGGTGACGATGACCTTGATCACTTGATTGAGGAGGTGTTTGCAGATTTCTCCATGTAAAGTTAGTATTTTTTTCTTTGTAAACTCTGTTCATTAGAAGCAAGTCACTAACAGCAGCCCGTAGCAAGAGGAAAGAAAATCTCTAGCACATGGTGGGAGGAGTATCAAAAATCTGTGAAAGTGAGTTTACCCTTAGTTTGATTCACTCATTTTACCAGTTTTCAGTGGAGCTTGGCTGCAGCAGATATTACCATAGTGTTCAAATGGTGATTTTTCTATGGCTTTCATTTCTTCCCCATTCATTATTTGAGATGCTTCTGTAAGGGAAATTTTGACCTTCTCTACTCATTTATTTATTGAATCATTTGTTTACATCAGCATGGACTCATGAATATTTATTTTATTCTTTGGATTTTAGTCCAATGCTCTTATTATTTATTTTGTTACTTAAATTGTTGCAAGGATAGTCAACTCTTTTAGGTTGGCTCTTGTGTCTTTTTGACATGTCCCAAGCTTTTTTTTCCCCCCTGGCATTACTTTTGGCACTGCATGATGCTCCAGATTAATCTTGTATTTTCTCTAGCCCTTGAATGTGTGGTTTCTCCAGGGAGCACTTGCTATCCTTATTGGAGTGGTTTTAGAAATGAAGATCTGAGCACCAGATGTGCCTCTTGCCACCGAGGTGTCACTGCTTCCAGGCCCTCTCAGCAGAGGGAAGTCAGGAGCAGCTTTAATTCTGCTTAGTGTCTGTGTTGGAAAACACTTCTCAAGAGGCTTGATTTTGACTTTTTCTTAGGACTTTGGTCATTTAAAGACTTGCATATGACTGATTGTGTAGATTCCCCACTTTTTCTACCAGTTACATTTTAAAATGATTTTTAAAGCAAATGTCAGCATGGAATAAGATTTCACAGCTACCTGCTTCGTGACTCCCACAACTGCACTCTGTCACTCTTCTGCGTTTCAGACTTCTATGTCCAACTCCTTGCTGAATCTTCCTCCTTGAAGATATACATGTACTGGATTCTTCACCTTTTTTATATATCTTAACAGCAACACCAGCCACCCAATCATTTAAGTTCAACTCTCTATCAGCTTACCCATCCAATGAATCAATGGCTAAGTGCTGTTGGTTTTACTTTCTAAATATGATCAATGTTTTCTCCTTTCCTTTCCTTCTCGTCTTTTCCTAGCTCAGAATTTCATTGCCTTTCAGTGGTTGAATTGCTTCTGTTCACTAACTGGTCTTGTCTGTGTGACTGCCTGCACCTGCCTCTCCCCAGATCCATTCTTCTCATTGCTCAAGCACTAATCTTGCCGTGGTACTTCTTGCTTAAACCCTGTATATGTCCCCATTATTTACTGAAATAAATCCAGTTCCTTAAAACATCATATGAAGGGTTCTAAACCTCAGTGTTTCCACAATCACTGAGTGCCTGTGGTTTAGGTATACAAGGGCTATCTGAAAAACCACCAGCCATAAAGGCCTTTATTTTTCATATTACATGCTGGATACTTTCTGGATAGCACTTGTGGATTGTATGTTTCTTAGTGTTTTTATGCTTTCTGCTTATTCCATCCTGTTAGCCGGAAGAATGCTCCCTGTTTCTATCTTCCTTCAGTACCTGTCCCTATACCTCACAACAACACACACACACACACACACACACACACACACACGTGCACACACACATGCGCATACACACACACGCGCACACACACATGCGCGCACACATATGCCTCTTTTAGGATTTCCTCCTGGACTTCATCCCATAGATTGGTTTAGTAGATATTCAGTGCATCCATGGCTGATGTCATCCTTGTTTTTATTATTGACTGCTTATATAATAACATGCCAAGACATCTTCTAAGTTCATTACCTCCTGTTTCACCTTTGTAAAATGACTGTATCATAATTTCCTATCTGTGTGTCTGCCTTCCCTAACAGAATAAGCTCCTGAAGAATGCACCAGACCTCCTCTTTGTTGTATCACCCGTGACCAGCAATTTCTGGCAGATATTAGGTGTGTGATGTATTTTGTCATGAATGAATGAACAGACTTTGGAGCAGGCTGGTATAGGAGGAGGACAATTATAGTCTTCTCAGAACGTCCTTTTATGAATTCAATTTCTATTTCTGTAAATGCAGCATGTTCGTTGCTCAGATGGTGTGGATGAGAACTAGTATAAAAAACAACACTGGTTATTCCTTTGTGAATATTTGCAATGTGGAAACACTTCTAACTTTGTTACATGCCTTTTCTCAATTAACCTTCCCCAAAACACTACAGAGTTCTTTCCTGTTGTACAAATGAGGAAATTAAGGCTACGGCAGAGTGTGATAGAGCTTCTTCCAGGGCTCTAATCCCATTTTGTCCATTCTGCTTAATGAGTGGGAAATGCAGTGTCAGGACTGAGTTCTCACAGTGGAATGTAAAAATCATGTGCTTTATTTTTATGCCTGGCCCCTAAAACCTTCCCACACTGTCTCTTTCATTCTCCTTTCCTTTCTCTGGATTGAGCCATAGTTATACTGCTTGTTAAAGGTCATGGAACCACAGGACGAAAAGAGCCCAAGTCCTGGAATTTCTAAGTTGCAGGAGAGACACTTGTGAATGAGGAACACCCTTTAGACCTGAAATGAAAATGATTACTTTCATATTGCTAAAAAAACTGAGATTTTAAATTGAGTTGTTGCAACCGTTAGCATGTTCCTAACTAACGCAGAAGTGACAGTGGTTATTTAACTTGCCCTAGGTCATGCATTACTATAAAATACGTACAAGCGGTTAAAAGCTGATTTGATCTGGCTTCATAGTTTATGTTCTCCTAACTTATATGGCACCCCTAAGTGTGAATATACATTTTTCTGTTTTCCAAAATTTTGTGTAGAGTTTGACAAGTATTATTCTTATCATTGCTCCCACATTTAACTCCTATAAAGGTCTTGCCATTATAAATGATACCAGCTTTTCACAGTGGTGCCTTTGTGGCAGGAATCTTCAAGATTAGGGTAATTGCTGAGGGATGTAGGACATACTAGGTGACTGATTATAGAGTGTGACATTTCTAGGTTTTTTATTGTTTATTTAAAGAATGGTTGTGTTTCTGTGGTGATATAGTTACTTTATTTTGGTGGAGAGCTGAAGGAAAAAATGGGGCAACCAAGTTTCCTTTTAACTTACCGAGGGAGCCAAGAATTGTATTGTTTTTAATTATTTATTTTTTCAGTTACAGTTTACATTCAGTATTATTTTATGTTAGTTTCCAATGTATAGCATTTACATAATTTATGCAGTGATTCCCCCCGTTAGTGTAGTACACCTCTGGCACTATACATAGTTGTTGCAACATTATTGACTGTATTCTCTATGCTGTACTTTACATCCCCATGACTGTTTCGTGACTACCAATTTGTATTTCTTAATCCCTTCACTTTTTTCACCCTGCCCTTCAACCCCGCTCCCCTTTGGCAACCATTAGTTTGTTCTCTGTATCTATGCGTCTGATTCTATTTTGTTTGTTCATTTATTTTGTTCTTTAGATTCCACATATAAGTGAGATCATATGGCATTTGTCTTCCTCTGTCTGACTGACTTCACTTGCAATAATACCCTCCAGGTCTATTCATATTGTCACAAATGGTAACTTTTCATTCTTTTTTATGGCCAAGTAATATTCCATAGTGTATATATGTGCTATAGCTTCTTTATCTTTGTCTATTGAACGGGCACTTGGTTTGCTTCCATATCTTGGCTATTGTAAATAGTGCTGTAGTGAACATAGAGATGCATGTATCTTTTCAAATTAGTGTTTTGTACTCACATAAATACTGAGAAGTAGAATTGCTGGGTCATAAGGTAGTTTTCTTCTTAATTAATAGCTATACCAGTTTACTTTTAGTACAGAAATCTTACATGTTGTAACTTGTTCTAGCTTAAATATTCTTTTGCATAGAAAGGGTTAACTTACATAAAGAAATAATTTTGATTCTGTTTTAGAGTAGCATGGATAAATACTGTTTCCAACAAAGGTCATGAATGTTTTCTGTGTCAATTATTATGAATAAAAGGACTGAAAGAGACAATGTAAATATCTTCATATTAATGACATTTTGCAAATGTTGTGTGAAGATAATTATTGAGGGTGAGATAATTTGGAGTGTGTAATAGGAAATGGAATGATGGCCACAACTGAAATTCCTGTATAGTACTTCTTATATGAACCAAGTTTTACTACTTTAGTTTCTTGTCTGTTTTTATCTTGCTCATTTAGTATTAAAAGAACCACTGTTTAAGGAGATGGCCGAAGAGGAAAAATCAGAAGAGAAAGAGAAGCCCAAGAATAAGTCACAGATTGAAGAATCAGTTCCTAAATAATTGAGAGATGATTAGATTTAGAAGTCTTATCCATAACCAGAAACCCTTAGGACCTGAAACCTCTAATCATTGTCACCAGGGAGAAGTGATCTAGTATTGCAAGTTTCCTTTTTCTCTTCTTTGTCCCCTTTGGCAGCTTTTGTGAATGAACTCATGGCATGCCCTCAGCATGTAAAAATATAAGAGAACCATGTTTTAAAACAGGTATATTACAAATATACTTCTATTTTCCAGGAATGTTGACCACTGATTTTATTAAAATGATAGATTTATATTTTCCTAGGAAACTGGGATTTAAGTGGATGGATGGATAGTTATATATAACACAAATAAATAGATGAGAGAAGTGCATCATCTTCTTGGAGAGGAAGTAAAATATAGTGTTTCTTTTTATCTGAAAAATAAGATGCTGAGGGAGAGACACTTGAAAGTGGCAATTTAAGTTAATAGAGGATTCCTGATTATCAGTGATGAGTAAGTATCACATGAACAACAGAAACCCATTGCCACTAACTGCCTAAGCCATAGGGGGAAAAAGAATCTGGGGTGCCATTAGTATATCTTTTTCCCACTTTAATGTACTTGACAAGAATAAACCTAAGCTAAATTAAAAAATGCCTTACCAAATTTATTTTTATCACAGTAACCATTTTTTTCTATATGTGAATTTGAAGAGCCTGTAAGACTGGACCATAGTTGAGAACATTTCTACCATAGGGTACAAAACATACCAATTTGGTGATGACTACTGATATAGCAAAAGTTTTTTCTTTTATTTTTCTGTGGAATTTGAAATTGAAATTAAATTATATCAAATAATGGATTTCTCCAACATTATTTGTCTTTCTAAATAATTAACTATTTGAAAACCATTATTAAGGATAGCTGCCAATTAAAGATGGCCAAAATAAAAATATGCATCTCTCAATATTTTATTTCTCTCTGTTTTTCTGGAACATGGCTGAATTCATAAAGCTAAGTATGCCTCTGTCTTCCAGGGCCATTTTCATTCAGCCTTTGGAAACAGAATGGGGCAAAGGTCATGTAATAAAGAGAAGTGGCTCTTATACTTGGCAGTGACATGAACTGGTACCCACTGGGTTTGAAACATGCACTTTTGCTTTCAGGTTTCATCAGTGTAATTGGAAGATTGAGTAAATATATACAAACCAAAAGAAGTACAAAACACACAAAATAATATGATATAATTCAAAAATCACTATCTACTGGAAGGTGGTTCTTGTCCTATTATTATGAACATCTTTTCATATTAGTCCTAGAGCTATCTTAATATTTTAAATAATGGCACGGAATATTATTCTGTTTCTATACAATGTAATCAGTTATTCCTTAACTGATGAGCATGTAGATTAATCCAATCCAATGACATTAGAAACCATGCTACAGAAAACTTCTCATATATGTAGCTCATAGATGAGTTTTACAATTATTTTTGTACAATAAGTCCTAGAAAAATAATTACTGAGGTAAAAATATGCACATTTTCATTTTGTAGAGACACCATTAAGATGAAATATTAAAATCATTAAATGTTTGGTTCTAGCCATAAATAAATAGAGGTACCCATTTGATTTCAAGCATGTACACATCTCAAACACCTGTCTCAAATATATTTCAACTAATAGGAAAATATTTGCCTTGCTTTTATTTTCTATTTGGTTTAGATTATTTGTGTACACAGTACAATAGCATGCTCTTTTCATTTCCAATAGCTTTGATAAGCCTTAAATATAAAAGTTGCCAAGTTAATGTTCACTTTTTATTTCTATGAAAATATAGCAGAAAAAAATATCAGAAGATATTGTAAAGCAGACTTAAGATTTGTAGATATGCTGAGGCATGTCTAACTCCCCTTGTTTTTCCACCAAATTCAACCAGCAAAATAGGTTTGGTAAATTTTAATTAAAGTTAAATTACTGTTTAGATGCAGATATTGGGTAATTTGCCAATTATGAAACCATATCATTTTTTTGTTTGTATGTTTTGTTTTGTTTTGTTTGCCTATATTTGTGAATTACCTATGAAAATCACTGTCTGATATTTTGCTATTGTGTCTTTGGTTTTGTTGTTATTGTTCTGTCCATTTTCTGTATATGTCTTATCTGAGGAGGTTGTCCAGTTCTAACATTAAAGCATCCATTAGCTCAGTTGTATCATTTTTAAAATTTTGATATATTTGACTCTGTGACCATATGACATGCAATTTCTGTCCCTTTATTATTAATGTATTTTGGAGGATCATTTATCAGCAGACACAGAACAGTAGTTAATAGATGTTTTGTTGCCCATGTACTGGCTCCCTAATTTCTTACAATGCCACCATTTATTGATACGATAGGACCTTTTTAGTGTATTAAAAGCACAGACTTTCTTTAATGTTCCTACCTTGAAAATTGAATAATGTCGTTACTAGAAGAATGGTTAAAGGTGTTTCATTGCTAAGCAGACTGCTTGTGTTATTAATAGAATCTTGGCTCTTCCTTTCACTAGTCATGCCACTGTAGACACAGCAGCTTGCTTATCTTCTCTGGGCAACCCCATCTATAAAATGGGAGCAAAAGTCTTACCTTCCTCATTCTTTGGTTATAAAGATTAAGGAAGGAAGGAATGTATTGGCAGTTGGTTTGCTTATAAAATTCTACTAATCATTCTTTTGATTCTATATCTAAAGTATATACCAAAAATCACTTCATTTGAATTTTAAGTTTATTTCAATTATTTTAGGGTTCATTGCTTATAAATTTTTATGTGTCTAAATGGTTCCCATTCAAAATTTTATTTTTGTTTTGCATATTCTGCTATGAGGACTTGATAACTGTTAATAAATTAAATCATTGAATTGAGAAAATTATCATTGAAAAAACAAAAATGCCTTAATTTTTACATACACTTGCTTTGTTTTTTTCCTCATTATATTGATATATATATTCTGTCTCTGAAAGAAGTTACCTGGAATTACTCAGAAATAATGAAATTAAATGTAGAAATGGTCCAAAAGTGATTTTAGAAATTGAAGAAAAATCTTATTCAATAGCAAATAATAAGTAGTCACTTATTATTTAGCTAACCATAAACTAAATATTCTCAGATGCCAATAGACAAAAACAAGAAATAAAAACCCTAATATAATTGTGATTAAAATATCATATTTATGTTATGAAAGAAATTGGGATTCATTTTAGAAAAAATCCTGGCATACAGTTACCACCTCTTTATATAATGGTTAAACTTTATAACTATGTATCTGGAATTAAAAGTTGCTTCTGACACAAATGTTTTTTAGACTGTTAGAGCTGGTATTGCTTAACTTTCAAGTATGTAATACTTTTCAAACTTGTTGTAATAGAAAACTTACTATAAGTAAGTAGCAAAGAGGATGGAAATAGCTTCAAAATATTTGCTTTATGAGTCCAAAAAATAAATAATTTACAAAAATTGAAGAACAAAAGAACACAGCGAACTTAATACTCGGAGTGGTCCTGGGGACTGTTTTTATATCATCAATGTATAGCACTGACAGATGCCTGGAACATCATAACCTTTTAATAAAGTTAAGGTACATAGTGGGAAAAAAATCACAGAGTGCTCTATCAGGGTGGTGGGGCACAGAACTGGATTTCATTACCATATTGCAACTGACTAGCACAGAAATTACTGACACCAAAGAAACACCCATTGTAACACTGAAAGTTTAGATAAAGTAGGGTTATTACATACAAAAAGCCCCCACCTGTATTAAAAGACAGCCTCCTTTCTTCAACAAATTAATTATGTAAGATTTTATTTCCATTACCTATTTTTTTAAAACTGTTTAGATGGGATCCTAATGTTTCACCACAGTCACTACTGTTCCCAGACTAAGTAAGACTCTATCTATGTGGCACTGTGATACAGAAATTATGTTTGGTCACTAGACCATTCTGTCTCTGCAAGTTGTTACCTGGAAATACCCAGAAATGATGAGATTAAATGTTTTATTTTTATTATCAAAATGGCAATCTTAAAGATTCACTTTCCTTCAAATGTAGAAATGGTCCAAAAGTGATTTTTAGAAATTGGAGAAAAATGTAGAGCAAACATAATATTTTATTGCAGTGATCAAAGAAAAACCAGAAACTATTTTTTTTCTTTAAAAATGCTTTAAGGGCTCCCTGGTGGTGTAGTGGCTAGGCTTTGGCACGCTCACTGCTGCGGCCTGGGTTCAATCCCCGCTCAGGGAACCAACCAAAAAAAAAAAATAAATAAAAAAACAAAAGTACTTGACATTGTAGCTTTAAGCAGTAACTAATATAGAAAGTTTGTCATACCACTAATTGTATTTTAAATTTCATATTGGCAGTGTTTTCAGTAACTGGCACAGTTTCATTTTACTTTCTGTTATTCCTTTGGGCATGGCCCTCCGCAATTGATTACCACTTTAATGGCTTTGCTGAAAGTAGAGATTTTGTGGGCAAAGTCTTCAGATATAAATTGAATGCAGGAAGCCTTATATGTGTTTTTCTCTCACAGCATATCCAATCATTTAATGCTACATTTAGAGTCCATCTGAAACATTTTATAGAGAGAACATGAAATAATTTTAAATTAGAAAAAGGTACTTGGTAGAGGTGCTATCACCTCCTTTCCTCCAATATTCATCTATAAAAAGCTAGATTACATTATATTTTAACAGCCTTTTTAGGTCTAATAGTCTTGTCCATATTTATGACTGCATAGCGTTTTATGATTTTTTTACATGCTTTATTAAGAAAAGTTCTCAAAACAAATTGATAGTTCTTCTAGTCATAAGAATATCTGTGATCCATATGAAACTTAAAGTGTATGCTTGAAGGGATTCTGAAGACAAAAGGATTGGTTGGGAAATTTATTTTGTCAATACTAAAACAGGGAGTGGATTCAGAGTATATCAGACACTATGACAATATCCATTTGAGTATGACCTTTGTTATTATGGATTATAAATGGATTAGATTAGGGAATATCAATCCAATCATATTGACCTATGAAAAATAAATAGTTGAAAAAGAAAATAAATAGTTGAGATACATCCAACCGTGTTTTTAGAAGTCCATACCATATATCCACATTGACTAATTCCCTCACTGAACTGAACAGATGTTTGATTAAATTAACCAGTTTGGCTGTTGATATTATGGAAGCACAGATTGTCCTGAAACAATAGAAAAAAGCTTAAACATTACCATTACTTCCACTGATTGTTAACAGGAATGAAAGTGACATCTGAACGCAAAAATCCAGGCTTTTAATGCCACTGTGCCAAAGCTGTGTGTATGTGTATTTGCTAGCAATCTAATGGACACTTGGAGGGAATGCTTCTCAGACACTTGAATCTGAAGAAAGGATTGAAAACTTATCATATGTGTTCTATCTTAATCACAGGAGAAATAAAGGGAAACTGTGGTGCTGTTTTCCCAATACAGTCACAGAACTGTATTCTATAGCAGGTGAAAGGGAAGGGAAGAAGGCACATGTATTAGTTTTCAAGGTCTGCCGTCACATGGTGCCACAGACCCGGAGGCTTAAACAGCAGACATTTGTTTCATCACCCTTCTGGAGAATAGAACTCCACCATCAAGGCATCAGTTGGGTTGGTTTCTTCTGAGGTCTCTCTCCTTGGCTTGTAGATGACCACCTTCTTGCTGTGTCCTCACATGTCCTCCCCTCTGCGTGTGCATTTCTGGTGTCTCTGAGTGTTGAAATTTCCTCTTATTACAAGGATACCAGTTACATTGGGTTAGGGTCCACGTTAATGGCCTCATTTTAACCTAATTACATTTTAAAAGACCTTAACTCCAAATACAGTTATATTCGGAAATGCTGGGGATTGGGACTTGAACATGTGAATTTTGGGTGGCCACATTCAGCCTGTAATGGCACACATCACGTTTTTTTCTCACTTTTTCTTTGGAAAATTCAGGCGCATTATCAGGACCTGTAAAGTTTTTTTCCTGTATCATTTTAAACAAACAAATAATTACTCAATATTGAGAATCCCTAGATATTATAGCTAATCAAATTACTGGAACTCTACTACTATTATTTAAAGGATTCTGAGCTGCCAAAATACTTAACATGAAGTCCACGACTCAGATCTTACTTATTTTTATTTATACATATTTGTAACATAAACAATAATCTGATTTCCTGGGATTGTAGCATTAGAAGGGATTAGGGCTAGAAGGCAGTTGATTCGAGCTGTCATCTCCCAGCTTCTGATTTTGTAGGTGAAAAACACGGCTCTGAAGGTCAGTGGCAGCGAGTGCACTCACAGCTCCTTCCTGGCTGGGTACCCAGAGCTCTCCGATGAGTTGCTTGCTGATTTAACATTGGTTTCCAGCATTTGAAGTTCCCTGGGAACTATTTCTTATTGGAAAAGGCTACTGAGAGTACTCCCTATGTAGGGGCAAAATATAGTTGTATTTATTTGTTTCAAAACATAGAAGCAAAAGCTCCTTAACAGGACAATTCAAATAACGTAGAGGTATATGACAAAGGCAAGATCTGCCCACCCACCATCCCAAAGAGCCTCATCAGTGTGATCCTCCCCTAGTCTCTAATTTGCAGAAGCGTTTTCTATTATTGCCTTTTTCTGATAGTTGGCTAGAGTAAAAAAACATAAATAGAAAAAAAAATCTCTTCTGTTCAACTCTGTCCCCATCTCCCATTCCTTGTATTCAGTCTTATTTACCTAACAATAGGGAGAAGTGAAGTTTCTCAGCTTCACTTACAGTTTCTTCCCAACCTGCTTCCTAGTGTTTGCTTTCTTTTTAATAAACAAAAATTTCAGCTAAGGTATATTTATATACCATTTTTTCAGGAAGCATTTCTTAACTTCTCTAAGCCACAGAGCTCTCTTTTCTGGGGTCTCCAGTCATCCCCACTGGCCAGAACGCTCACTTGGCATTCATCCTGGGTGATGTGTGCCTTTTTCGTTAAATAGATGGCAGACCTCTTGGCAACAGTGGGTTTGTTCTGTGGTCTCGCTGCTTCTCAGCTCGGAAATTGCCAGGAAAGCACATTTCTTTCTCCAGCGTTTGCAGTCCGTTAGCTGCAAAGTGAAGTGCTCTTAAGGCCCCTTCTTCCCGGTGAGCTGGCCTGTAGGTTTCTGGTGAGATCGCCTAAGGGGTGGTGTCATTCTTAGTGCAATTGTCATGGAAAAGAACTTTTTGATAGGCTCTGAAGTTCTGAAAGCTACTAAAATATTTCATCACAAATGAGAATTCCAATGACTTTCCATTTAAATACTGGAAATATAACAGCATTTTAAGAAAGTGAGTAATTTTACATATTTTGATGTATGGGATATAGGATTACTGGGGAAAGAGAGGGAGGAGATAATGGGAAAAATATTTTCATTCAGTTAAAAAATGTTGCTCAGAATTCACCTTCGTATTGCTGTTCCAATGACATTGTGAGAGAGACAGAGGGAGAGAGAGACACATAGACATGGTGTAGATAAGAGGGAAGAAAGAGAAAGAAGGTGCCCAGTGGGAAATTGTATTTAAAACTGTAGCTATTTTTATAGACAAAATCAAGATATTTATTTACTCCATCCTTCTCGTAAAATGACACGGCCGTTCATTTAGACAAATTATGGTAATTTCTCTTGCTAGTTCGATGATGCTTTTTGTCTTTATCCTCTAGTGATGAGTTGTGAACAGACCTGCACAAATAGTAATGATGTAATTATCATTTCTTACATGCTCATCTCTCTCTATGCCCTTAATGAGAGAGAAAACAAATTCTAAGTTAAGATCTGTAGTGAATTCAGTCTCAACGTTTGTTTTCGTGAAATAGCACAGAAATAAAAAGGTTTAAAAAGTAGAAAATAATACTATCTAACCTGCCTACAGAGACTACTTAACCAATGACACAGCTGGTTACCCCATAGCAACCGTCACAGAGCCTAAAACATCACAAAACTCTTTTTTCCCAATAGATAAAAATCAACTCACTGACTCTGATTTTCTAAGAACTGTATCAGACACTGGAGGAACTCTTCCGAAGTCCAAAAATACAGCAATTGTCTTCTTTTTCTTTGTAAATGGAATCTCATGTTTTTGTTTGAACTCTCTAAGAAACAACTCTCTTTTAAAATAAACACACAAATAATTAGCAGTCAAGCAGATAAAAGTTCTGTTTGCTGTGAAGGAAATATTAAGCACCTGTTCTTTTTCTAGTTTTTTTCTCATCTCGCTTTAGATATTCTAATTTTATCTTGAAAGATGCATAAGTTCTGGAGCTATTCTAATTTGGTTTACCCAGACAGCAACTTTCCCTTCAGTATATAATTCTAATGCAAATTGTGGGCTGGCTTCCATGGGAGAAAAAAATGTGCATTGCATAACAGAGCTGTGCACATAATTTCATGAGACCTTAATTCCACCTAGGGGTCCTTGTTTAAAAAGGGTCAGTGAATGGCAGTTGGACAGAGAGAACTCACACCTTCACCCAGCTGACTCACTCCTGTTTCCATCCCCTGTTCTGAAAAGGCAGCAGCTGGAATTGTGCTATTTGCCACTTAGATGTTTCCATGCCTGTCTTCTATGTGTACTGTTGACCCATGCATGATTGTGTACATAAACTGTCTTACTCCTGTTGGGTCAGCTGAATTTCTCTTGAATGGGGGATTAAATTAAATGAGTTATTTATAGATTGTGGTCTTTGTGCAAGGCATTGCCACTATGTATAGTTACTGTGATAGCAGTTTAGAATAACTAATATTTTTGGCCACCTACTGTGGGTAAGGCCCTGTTCATGCACTGCTTTATTTAATTCTCAGTAACCTCAGAGACAAATACCATTATTACCACAAGACACTGGGATACAGAATGCCTTTTGATTGTTTGGTTATTATTTAATTGTTTTATATAGAATAAAATAAAAACTGTTAAGTGATGTATCTGATTCAGTGATAGAGCCAGAATAAGATGCTGGACTAATATGCTCATTTCACTAAGCTGTACTTGAAGTATATTTTGAGAATGATACAATGATTTGTTATTATTTAATTATGGAATAATTAAGAGATAAACATGTTATTTAACAAAATTACAAGGTGTTTGAGCACCTGTTTCCTACTTTATGTATCGCTTGGATTATCCTTAGATCTCTCAACTCCGGCCCAGAGTGAAGTAACTGGTTTGGTAACGCAGACCCAAGGGTTTAGTTTCTCTTTGTGCATCACTGGTCTTGTTAGCTTAGATGTTACAGCCTTTCTGGTTTTTAGCTTTTACAAGTTTGGATGTATCTGCATTTCAGTGCCTCTTGGCCTCTAATAGTTGAGAGGGAAAAAAAAAAAACAGCAACCCTCCTTATTTTCCTATCACCTGTTTTATCACTTACATTTCTCTTTTTGGGTAAACGTATCCTATATCCTTAACTTTCCATGATAAAGACACCCACATATATATTTCACCCCCCACTTCTTCCCTGAGCTCTGATTCCTGTTTACTCTTAGATGCTCCAACTCAAATGTTCTAGTGGTTCTCAACCTTCCTAATGCCATGACCCTTTAATACAGTTCCTCATGTGGTGGTGACCCCCATAAAATTATTTTCATTGCTACTTCATAACTGTCATTTTGCTGCTGTTATGGATCGTAATGTAAATATCTGATATGTGTTTTCCGATGGTCTTAGGCGACCCCTGTGAAAGGGTCATTCGACCTCCAAAGGGGTTGCAACCCACAGGTTAAGAACTGCTGTTCTAGAACAAGCTCGTCCAGCCTGTGGTGCCCCCAGGCTGCATGTGGCCCAGGATGGCTTTGAATGCGGCCCAACACAAATTCGTAAACTTTTCTAAAACATTATGAGATTTTTTTTTTTTGCAACCCTTTTTTTTTATGTCATTAGTTGTCATTAGTGTTAGTGTATTTTATGTGTGGCCCAAGACAGTTCTTCCATTGTGGCCTAGGGAAGCCAAAAGTTTGGACACCTCTTTTCTAGAAAGTTCAGGGTAACTTTTCAGATAACTTTACTTCTTGTGGCTAGTTAAATCCATTCTTTATGCCCATGCTTAAGTGATTTCCATCCTTTCACTATAATCCAAATAAGAGAAGGTGGTGAGAATAAGAAGCGGGGTGAGGGAGCTGATGGATCTAGATAGTGTAAGGAGACATTCTGCTACGCAGTTGGAGTAAAGAGCTGGATGTACTAGAGCTGTAGGTTAGAGGAATGGAGGATCTTTGTGGGACACGTGTGTCCATATTTTATCTATTTATCCCTTTTTACCTTTCTTACCTTTCTTGCTCCCCTCCTGTCACTCTACTTCCTTACCCTCCCTTCTCCTCCCTCCCTTCTCCTCCCCTCCTTTCTTTCTGTCTCTTTTTTAATGTTTCTCCCCCCTCCCCTCCCTCTTCCTCCCCCTCCATCTCCTTCCCCTTCCCCTCCCTCCCCTCCCATGCCCCTTCACAGTTGCCCTTTCTCTTCCTTTCTCCTCTCCCTTTCTGTGTCATTGCTAATGATGAGGTTTAATCACCTAAAAGTCAGGTAATACTACACCTAGAATTTGCTTTAGCAGTTGTTCAGTCTAATAATTTTACTTTTCAGTTGAGAAAACTAGGATTCAGAAAAGGTAGGTGGGAGTTCCCTGGTGGTGTAGTGGCTTAAGGCTTCGGCGCTGGTGCTGTCAGTGCTGCGGCCTGGGTTCGATTCCCAGCCAGGGAGCTACTACCCACATACCAAAAAGCAAAAAAAAAAAAAAAAGAAAGAAAAGGTAGGTGACATGACTGACACTTTGAGCTGGGCCTACTTTTCAGGGCTCCTCGTGTTCAGGAGACAGTCAGGAATCCCTCAGTGGCCTGGTTTCCCTAAAAACTTCTGCTATCTGTGACTGATTCAGCAAAACTGATGCCTCGCCTTTCATCTTAGTGAGAGGATGCTAGGAGTAGGAATTTAACTGAATTTGAAATAGCTACATCATGACATCATGATACCTTGACACCTTGATATATTGGCCACCGGAAAGCAAAGAAGATGCATTATCAGCTGACAAAAGAGAGGACACCTTTTTCCTCTGAGGAACTTGGGGAGAGAGACATAAAAGAACTTGCATTTCACTAAGGGAAACCATTTAGTAATTGACACTGAACACTTTTACAGTCCCCTACAAGTGCTAATGTTTTCTCCTGAAGTGTTTGGCCCAGACCCAGAGAACAACCATACTCTAAATTTAGGGAAAATTAGTGAATAATAATAATAAAACAATCTTTTTCCTCTTGTAGTCATTTAGAAACCCCAGAGCATGTTTCCTTTGTTCCTCTGCATCTTGGTGTTGGCAGTAGCAAGGTTAAATGAGGTTTCATGCCTGTCTTTTAACTATCTGGGTATTCCCACTGGAGCTCTGCCCAGGTGTTACAGAGACTTACCAGCTTTGCTGACTTGCTAAATATGGCTCACTGTCAGGGATAAGTAAGGCTGCCATGGCAAAACTGAACTTGTAGTTTGCTAATATGAATGCAGGACACTGTACTGTGTGTCCTATGTGTCACGTGTGTGCATGTCTGTGTGTGTGTGGTATCTAAGGACTAACAAATTTATTATTCTGAAAATAAGTGGAAGTATTAGTATGTATAGAATATATAAAAAACATTTCTGTATGGTGATCTAAAGGATTTGAGGGGGAACTCTGTTACTTGTAATTAGTTTTTAATCATTTCCATCTACAGATAAATTCTCCTCTCAATGATTTTTCACGCTTTGTTATTTTTGTTGCAGGATTTTTGAGGAACCAGGGTAGACATTTGTAGGAGATAGAAGTGTGACCTGAGGGAGAAGGAGAAGGGGCTCACTCCTGCATGTCTGCTGGCGTAGGAATGGGGAGACTGCTGAGTTGGTCTTAGTGGGCCCCTACTTACGAGGTAGTTTACAACTTAGACATTGATGATGACTGTAGAAAAAAATATGACTTTGTACCCCACAGCTGGGTGTAAAGGAAAATAACACTGTCCCAGGTCAGCTATTAGGAATTTATCTGACCGCCAGTAACATTGCATTTCTGTTTTCCATTTGTCAACTTTGAGGATTAGACTACTTTTTAGGATATCTTCAAATTTTAAAATCAGTGACTTTCATCTCTTCTCTATTTACTTAAAAGTTCTCTGTATATTTAATTATTAGATTAGCTTTTGTAAACTTATCTGTAAACACAAATAATAAAGTTTGGTTTAAAAACATCTCTTTCGATATGATAGGCTACTTTGGGGAGTTTGAAGTCATGAAATAGCAAGAATGACATGTGCAAAAATTTAGTGGCACATACTGGTTAGCCCACCCAGTTGTGTGAATGTCAGTAAGTGTAATGGACATGTAACTCAGACATGACTTTGAATTTACTGTATTATTTTTGTTTTGCGTGTTTTTCCTCTCATCTCAGAATAATAAAAATAACTTTTTTTTTCTAGAGCAGCCTGCCTAGTTTGAATTCCAATCTTGGTTTTTAAGCTATGTGGCTTTGGCCAAGTTAGTAAGTTTCTTTGTTCTTCCATATCCTCAGCTATAAAATAGGGATATTAATAGTATCGATCTCATAGAATGTTGGGAGAATTGTAAAGCACTTAAAACAATGCCTGGGAAAAGTACGTGCTTAGTACTGATGAGCTGTTAGGTTTCAGATGTCATGCAGTCTCTATAATTGGCTTAGAGACAGAGTGACATTGTAGAGACAGAGTGACATTGTAGAGACAGAGTGACATTGTAGAGACAGAGTGTAGGATGTTTGCCTCACCACCTCCCACTCTTAAATAATGCTTCCTAGAATCAGGAGGATGAAGTTGTGAACACTGAAGAGGGGTTGGCTGGATCCATTTTTTTTTCCTCTGTATGGCAACAAGGAAGGAACAATATGTGCTACATGTTAGGTCAAAAGGCTTCAGATATTTTACTGTCAAGCCTGATTGTAAAGTCTATTTATTTTCATTGCCGGGAGGAGACCACCTAATCACTGCCTGGAATGTGCTCGGAGCCTGGTGTTGACATCCCTGACATACTTATGTGAAACCTGTAGGACAGGCCTTTTACCTTACTAATTTGGGCTTCCATTAGAGCCTATTTATGCCATTTGGCTTCTCAGGACCCAGTGATGAGTCATTCCAAAGGAGAAACAAGGGAAACAGTAGCAGTGAATACAACCTAATCTTTTCTTACCAATCCAGAGTCCTTCCAGGAGCTCAAATCTGCCTATCTTTACTGTAACCAGTCATAGTATACAATGCTTGTGAGCATCCTCACTTCGGTGAGTTATAAACATTATGTTCAAATACCATGAGTTAGAAATGGGATACAAAAGAGCAGTTGCACTGCTTCCCACAAGCCTGATCCTTAAATGATTGAGAATTCCTAATATTTAGTATCAACACAGGCAACAATTTTTATTTTATAATTTTTAGGTTCTTTTTTGTTTCAGATTCAGTTCAAAGGACAGATAGATTGCTTCATGTTTCTAAGGTCATTTAAGGACACTAGATCTCAGACATAAAAAAAGATAAGAAAAATACTTCATGAGAGAAGGTTTGTAATGTCAGAAAGGTTTGTATAAAGCTCATTTTATAATTACATATTAGTTGTCAATGTAACTGGCAAATTACGTTAATTACATTTTAAATAATTTTTTTCTATATGAAGATTTGTTATTTAGGAACTAGAGGAAAAATCTTTTTAAAAATTGCAAATTGATTATTATATAAATAATCTATAATTTTATATTTTCTACATTCCTATGTGAATACATTTTAAATTGTAAGAATCTTTTTCATTAAATATATGATAATTTATGAAACTTGTTTTATGTATATTTAAACAAATGTGATATGACATAGCACAACTAATTTCCCTCTTGCAATTTTAAAATTATACCAAACCACCAAGGACCAGCACAGATGTCACCTCCTCTGTTAAGCTTTCTTGGTCATCTCTACCAGATGAATTTCATCTTCCTCTGACTCCAGAAGTTTTCATATACCATTCATATGGCTATAATTTCTGTGTGTATTTTTCCATGTATTAGGTTATAATAACAATGAAAGGGAAAATACCTTTATTCATTTTATCTTCCACAACACTCTGATTGTACTAGGATGTTAATTTGTCAATTAAGTGTATTTGTAGTGAGAGTAATTGCCAATAAACAGTTTGTTGATACTCCAATCCAGCTGAAATGAAGGCATAGATTCAGGAAGAGAATATTGTTGATGTGGGTATGTCAGACATTTCTCTGGTTGAAAAACATGTAAAAACATGATTTGTAACATTAAGAATACTTTAAATAAAAGAATAAAAGCCTTGTTATATTTCCTTGAGGGTGGGAGAGGTGAAGGATTAGATTTAAGATGATTCATGGACTAATTGGGGAGTTGGGGAGAATTTATATAAAATTTCCAGATGTAACAATACCTATATATCCTCATAAATAGCAAAAATTAATTTTTATTATTTAATGACATTGTCAGATGTCATTATTTCATTTAATTATTAGTTTTAAGCTCTTTCATTGTGCATGTACTATTCAGCACTTACTTAAATTAACATAATACAAATTTTAATATTATAATAACATATCTTAAAATATTTTCTATAAATACTTATTTTTTTAGAAATCTCATTTAATGATTTTTTAAAATGCAAATTCTAAAACCATTTCTTATAATATAAATACCCTTTTTTCAGAAACCTCACTTAATAGTTATTAAAACATGACTTAGAATGTAATTTCCCAACGCTAAATGTTAGCAGTCACCAATAATAGATATCTTAAATCAATCATCTTAACAACTTCAGTCCGCATAGTTTTTTGTCTGAAAGAGAATAGAGTGAATTGGACGGCACTAAGAGAGAGATATGCAAGTCTATTTCTGGAAGACCCTATTTCTGTTAGTGGCACACAAAACCATTTTTTCCCTTTTCTATTGGTTTTAGTTTTCTGACAAAATGACCCAACTTATAAAGCAAATACAAAATAAAGAGAGTTCACAGACAGCTGTATTTGCACTAGGACAATATTAGCAATGGGATTTGGGAGTAGAAAATGCACTTTCTCTGATGAGATAATATGTACCTTACTGAGCCTGGGAGTTGACTTAGAGGAAGGTTTTCTTAATGATGTCCAGATTTTTGAACTGCAGTGCATGGGTGGTTTTGCTCCTTACTAAGCTGTAAGAAGAAAAGGAGAAATAAATTTGAGTTTAATTTTCAGTTTTTTGAAGCTGCGGTTCTTTTGGGAAATTGAATACAGACCTTTATATACATAGATACTTTTATATACATGGACATTTCTTAAAGCTAATAAGTTCCTATCATCAACCTTCCAAGCATGAATTTTTGTACGCCAAAAATATTTTGCACAATATGCCACAGCAATTGCTAATTCTGGTGTATGCTCAAAAGTTATTTTTCAATAAGACTTTTCCTGACTACTTTTTTATTAAAAAAAGAAGCAGCTCTCCCACTGATCTCCACAGTCCCTATTTTATATTTTCTGCATATTTTTTTCCATATTACCATTTGACATTTTATATATTGATGTCATCTTTTTAAATCTCTTCCTCTCACTCACTTTACTACAAAGTCACTCCATGAAGGCGAGGACTTCACTTCAATGCTATATTCCCAGAAACAAATTTGTGCCAGACACTTAATTTTGTTGAATAATCAATTGTTAGTACTTGATTATTTGCCAACCATCTTTTATATAGTTGAGACCATGTCACCATTAAAAGAGAACAAACATGTTTCTCCTGATTAAAAAAAATTAATATGGTTATATCACCATCAGCAGTGACTATACATAGCCGAAATACAACAAGTTTGGCATCCACACATACAAAAATGACACAGCTATGCTTTCTTGTAAGAAATATTTGCAGATGTTTCCAAATGAATGGATCCTTAATATGTTAGCCCTCAGTAGACTGCAGGATATTCACACTCATTATCTTTAAAGTATTTTGAGCACTTCTGACAGAATGAAATTTTAAGGCCAAGGAGTGGTCTAACTATGTAGATACGATAGGGAGAATATTAAAGGATGTTTGAGAAGTACTTCCAAGTCTTTCACATTTCCTATAATTCTTTGATTATATATTCCATTCTTTTTGGTTAAGGTCTGATTTAAAGCCACCTGTTAGAAATGCCTCTTGAAGGGTGTGTGTTTATTACTTATCCCTCAACATCCATTAGTTAAATCTAAGCAATTTCTACAATGAGGAATGTCCGAGTGAAAGAACAATAGGTATCACATCTACAAGACAATGGAGGGGAAAGTGGAAGATAAGTCACTAAGATAATTCGGGCCGGTTTCTTTGTACTCATTGGATCAAACATCACAATGCCTAATGAGGAAGGGCATATATGCTTTTAAATGCATTTATAAATAATATGCAAATGACCATAAATCTTACTGACTTTAAAATTAAAATATTGGTTATAATTGATAATAGATATCCTGAAGTAGGGATTTGGAGTTGATTAATTTGGTAACTCAAAATTCTCATCAACCATTCAGGTTCTTTTTTGTCATCTTTCACCCCACCAGACTGAGTGTGTCTGCTGTGGTCTCCAATCCAGCTTGCCTTAGGCCACAATATGATGCAGAAATTTCAGGTAATACAAAGTATGGAAGAAGAGAGAAAAACAACTTCTCTTCTCCTTTTAGGAGTCAGGAGATATTTTCATGAACACCCATGAAACGTCCCCCATGCACCCAATTTCATTGGCAGGGGAAATGGCATTAGCAGATTTGTTTACTAATCTGCATGTGTATGAATTTACATGGGGCCTAGTGGACATACCAACAAAATCAGCTTCTCTGTGCCATTGAGAAAGATTGAGGAAGTGGCCATACAAGTACGCCTTCTATAGGAAGCAAAAGATATTAGAAATCAGGACTACTTCATTAAATCAATGACAATATAGAAGAAGTCAAAGATATGAAATACACAAATATATCTCTCTAGCATTTTATTCAACAATGCAAACATAGCAGATATTTCAATTATCAAATGAGTCAGATTGTCCATAATCCTCATCAATGCTCACAACCAAGAGTATAAAATGTGAGCATGTTAGAAGATGACTTGACACAAGGATAGATTCTCACACAAGAATTTAAAATTCTCCTAGCAGATTTTTCACGTTAATTTTTTTTATATATTTGTGTTAAAAACATTAAATAAATAGAGAAAAGGTAATAGAAACTCTAGGACTTAGTCTCCAATTTATTTTTTATCTCTGGATATTTATTATTCAAAGTTTTAATCTTTTAAGAATTAAAACAATAACATTGTTAAGTTTTTGTTTTGTTTTGTTTATAGCTAGCATGGTTCAACAATCCAGTTTACAATTTAGAGTGCATAGGATATAGGGGTAAATATTAGTTAAACGATCTAAGGAATGCTTTAGACATCAAATGTGAAGATATTTGGCCTGTCGGTTATCATATCTCCTGTGTTAACCATGATAAAAAGTAGATTTCCTTATCTTTATTTTAATTATTGCTTCACTAAAGGTTCTTTTCCAACTGCTAAGCTAGTATGCTGGTGAAAAAACCATTGCTGAAAGTTTTTTAATAATAGATTAGCCTTCCTGCTAAACATGGATACATTAGATGAAAAATGAATATGTCAGTGGATTCCATGCTCTACGTGACATGGAATCTACGAAGATGTAAATTGAAAGGTACGCAAGCAGAGGCAACAGAAGAATCTAAGTCAGCTTTTAACGAGCACTGGAAATACTTTGGTGTGGGGGAAAGAAAAAGAGAATGAGAGGAGGGAGAGAAGGAGTATCAGGCTGAATTACAAATATGGATGAAATAAGTTTTTAGTCACAATTAAAAATAAAATATAATTTTGGTAATTCAAAGTAGTGATATAAATTCCTCATTTTGTGCTAATATTATATAGCACAATTTTAGATTATTTATTTGGCAAGTACCTGCAAATTCCTTACCTCAGTCAATGGGTTGCCAGTAGTCAAATCTCTTGGGAAGGTTAATAAAGTTTGGTTTTGCCATCAAATTATGTAAATCAATCCTCCTTTGTGTGTTAAAATATACTAGCATAAGATGTGTTGTATTCTTGGTCCCATAGCAAGTAATAATAATAGTAATAATAGGCCAACATAATCCACTTGCAAAAATATAGATTAATTAAAATTGTACTTGGTATTCTTAAGCTTCCATGAACAATATTAAGATGTTAGATGTGAAGTTATAGCAGTTCAAAAACTGAATTATTTGAATTTTATGAGAACAAGCAAAGACTATGAAAATTAGATAAATCTTCTATTCCTGAAGAATTTATAATGAGTTTTTATTTCTGTTGTAAAATACTAACAACCAGAACAAAAATATGAGATGTAATTAAATAAGTATATTAAATATAATGATAAATATTGTAAAATGTTGCATACTAAAGTTTCAGAGAGTAAACTCACAGAAGTCTGGAGGTTTCACGTACGAAACAGACTTTCAGCCATATGTAACAGCCTTATCAGCATCTCTGAATTTCCAAAATGGATTTCCAAAACATAAATCTATCTTTCCATGTGGGCAAAAGTTGCAGAATCACATAAATTAAAATTAAAGCTACTTTACAAAAATGAACTCAATGTTTTGAATAAAAAATTCTTTGTCATGAGTCATCTAAGATTTTAAAGCATATTTTTAAATTCAATGACATTTTAAAAGTTTTTTATTTTTTGCCTACCAATTTGGTGGGCCGTAGAATACTTAATATGATTAGTTTTTAAAACTAATAATAAAACAATACTAATATTTAATAAGTACTTACTCTGTGCCAGAAGATTCTCTGAACTACACATTGTAAATAATTTAACCCTTACAACAACTGAGAAATTAGACACTATTTGTGTGCATAATAAATGATGAAGAAACAGGCATGGGGGGGTCATTTTGGGACCAGCATAATATTTCAGTCCAATTTACCATGCTATTTCCAACTTTTGTTCTTTAGAATTCTATAAAATTAACATGGTACCAAGGCCTTGTACCTTTCCTAAACCATGCAAGGAAGATTGGATTGTGTTCAGGACACAATTGTGTTTATTAAGATAAAGAGTAATTTTTAAAAAATCTGATACAAAAGTAACTTGAGAAGGAGAAAAGGCTCTAACTATGATTTTCTAAATGTGTAATTACAAATAACAGTGATAAGTAGAATAGTAGAGATAGCAAAAACAAAAACCCTAGGTGCACATGAGCACAGTGGAAAAAAAGACCTTTTGTACCAGAAGTGCCAAAAAATATATACCCATTTTAAGAGTTATTATCTATGTATTACTTTTCAAAGTTGAACTGAATTGTGATAGCAATGTGTCGTATGATGTTTACTCACAAGATGGCATTAAACAAATGAATGCTAGTGTCACCATGCAACAGGCAGGACAGTAAAAAAAAAAATGGCAGAAGCAGGGTTGTCTTTAGAGGAGTGCAAAACCATATTTGAAATTCGAGAACTTTTTTTGGGTTTCCCCCATGTTCTTCTGACTTAACACCCCTTGACTTCTACCTGTGGGGGACCTTACAGGATGTGGTGTACCATAGAAAACTGGCTACACTGGTGGTACTTTGTAAGAAACTGAAAACTATGCACAGTAATACAAGTGGACACTTTGGTCAGCATTGCTCAAGCCGTAGTTCGCTGTAATCAGAAGTGTTTGGACACTGACTGTAACCACTTTGAGCAGCTCTTGTAATTGCAGGAGTCAAACGTGACTTGTATTCATCTTTTGATATCGGTATATATTGAGTATTAAAATTTTAATACCATTTTTTCCTGTCTTAAAATACATATTTTTGGCATCCTCTGTATGTAAGGCTAATAGTGGTTTTAAGTCTTTACTGACAATAAAATTTTGGGCAAGTCTCTTAGTGAACATCTTAAATACCATAAACATTTCTTTGGTTACTTTACACATGAAAGTAAGATAGAGATGGTGTTGGTTTAAACACATAGTCATATTGAAATGCAAGCAAGTGGAACAGGCTTCTAAAAATCATGCCAAGAATGTCGAATCCATTATCCAGGTTTGTTTTAAATACATGCCAAGGACAATAAACATGGCTGTTCAGAGTTAGAACTCAATTTCACCCTCATTTGGATGACAGGCACTGTGCTGGGTGAGAACTGTTTGATCAGTATTTCCCATAGAACATTTTGCCAATTCAGTGTCTCTGAGAAGCTATGATCTCTTGTGTCATCATATTTTTTACAGTATTTTTTGACCCAAAATAATTACCTTCTTCTATCCCCACCTTCTGTGTTTAGATAAACTCTGGTAATCCTTAAGAATTAATTTAATTCTGAAGACAGCTCAGAGCTATCCTGCTCTCCACTCTGACACCTTCCTTTCTATACATATTCATCAGAGCACTTCACCCTGCAAGACATTGTTTGATTACCAACCTTCTCCACTCCTTTATATGAAACGGAGTATTATTCTATTTGACTTTGTATTTACAGAGCCAAGAATAGTCTCTGGCACATAGTAGGTGTGGAATAATATTTGAAGAAGGAAGGACAGTACCAAGGTAGGAAGACCAAAAGAGAGGAAGACGGTTCCACAAGGCAGAAAGATGAGCACATTTCTACTGGATATGATTTTTATGCAATTAGCTCATTTTGATGATCTCAATTCTTTGACACATAATTTTAAAAACAATTAAGTGAACTTCCCTATGAATTAGGAACAATGCTATTAAATCCTGAAACATCTCATGAGCTTCAAGTAGACAAATATTCAGCAACTCGATCCCTCTGGGAATTGGGCCTGAGTCTTTATTATTCTCATTCTTTTTCAGAGAGAAAATAATAATGAGTGGGGACAGATGGACACTTTTACTACATGTGTATAGCTCAACCTAGTATTAATTTGTCCTTATTTAAAGGCTTTCTGCTTTTGAAAAGCTTCTATTGGTTGACCAAGACACCACCTGAGAGTTCTTGCTCGGGCATTTTCCTTCACAGGGAAATCCATCCCTGATGACAGAATGCCTAATCTTAGAGAAAGCCATTACAATGGCTTTCCCCTCAGGCGTGGGACCTATGGTCAAGAGAGGCTTCTGTTTTAGTCTGCCTCAGTAGTCGCCTTTCATTGTCTCTCTCTTCTTTTTTTCTTTTCTCTTTGGGAAAAATTACTATCAATTTCTACTTTGTGATTATTGATGCCAGTATATCCTTTACATATCCTAGATTTTGATTTGTAAGATGTCCTTTGACGTGAGGCTATTAGACCGTTATTGTGAAATTTAATATTCTGATTTAACTTATATGGTCATATGTTTGTGACTTTATTATGTAATTTAAATTATGTAGAAAATTCTGTATACTGCAATACTGAACTACCTAGTAAAAGAAAATGCTGAGTAATGAAAAGCAAGTATTTGAGTACTAATTTTTAGACTTTATAAATGTGGGAGAATAATGATAAGTGTTATTATTTAAAATGAAATTACCTGCCCCAAATTATGTTATTGGATAGACCTATTTAATTCCTAAAAAGGAGACAACAAGGTATAAAGCTCAAAAAAGAAGTCATATGAGGGCTGTCTGGAAAAAATCCAGCCATAAATGCCTCTATTTTTCATATTATATGGCTGGATACTTTCCAGACAGCCCTCCTATCAAGGTGGTATTACTCTTGTCAGTGCATAGTCTCAGATTAGGAGAGATGAGGAAAAGAGAATAATTCTACTGTTAGGATGAGAGAATAAATGCTGGCTTCTGTGGGAGAGAGAATAATATTGACCTGTTTTGAGATAGCTATTCAATTTAATAGAACCACAGTGAAATAGCATCATTCAGGTTATGCTGCTTATACCTGACTCCTAATGCTACCATATCAAGTATACTGAGAATTGAATTCAATTTTTTTCTGCCAGAATGAGAATATTCCTGTAAGTAATTTTGTCTCAAAGCTTTAAATCATGTTCACTTAAGCTACTTCTTCTTTTTTTTTTTTTTTTTTTTTTTTTTCTTTTTGGTACGTGGGTAGCTCCCTGACTGGGAATCGAATCCAGGCCGCAGCGCTGACAGCACCAGCGCCGAAGCCTTTCACTTAAGCTACTTCTTAAACTGAGCTATCTTAACAACCACAATGCTTATTTTTTATTTTTATAACTCTTTAACAATCTCACAAGAAGTTGACTGCTATGCATGCAAGATGTTCTTCCTCAAGGAAATAGTATTCTGGATTATGACATTGTTTAGTGATGGTAGAACAGGCATCGTTAAACACAAATATATTCTATAATGTACAGAAAATCATTTTGCTCCTGTGGGTTAGTTTTTTGAGGTCATCCAAGGCTACAGAATGAGTAGATCCTATGTTCTGTGAAAGTTATTGTCAGCTTAATGATGGATGACACTGCATTCATTGGTCCCATAGTTTTTGCAGATAACAAAAATCTATAATGAATTTTATATCATTCCCTGAATAGTACATTAGGAAATATGGCAGAGTATTCAAGGAATTACAGGAGAAAATAACCACTCTGTGTATCATAACTCATGAGTTTATTGGTAAGTTCTATTGGATGAACCCTTAAATCTGACAGTTTAATTTTAATTTACCTTTTCACTGCCTTTCCTCTGATATCTTCTTACCATGATGAATTTCAGTTCGATTCAATTTGACTACAATACACAGAAGATTCTTCTGACAAGATAATTACTCTGGGCTATTTCATAAGATATTTTTAGTTTATAGCCCAGAGAAACAAAAGAAGCCCTTAACAACTACAAATGTGTAGCTGCAGTGTGCTTTACAAATCCCTTTATGTTTTTCTTCTGTCTTTTCTTTCCTTCCTTTGTGATACAGATTAATAACAGATGTAACTCAGGCTGCCACCTGTTCCTTGTTTATTTGAGATTATTTCTTTTTTATTATCTCATGTACTATTACTACTGATAATTATGGAAAGCTTATTTTCAAATCAAATTGTCTGTGAAATACAATATTTTATAAAAAAATGAAAATAATGCTGGGTGATGAACACATAACACAACACATAGATGATGTATTATAGAACTGTACACCTGGGGCCTATGTAACTTTACTAATCAATGTCACCCCAATAAACATAACAATAAAAGAAAATAATACTTAGCATATTTGCTCTAATAAAATGGGACCTGCTTAAAGAAATGTACTGTCAGAACATAAATAGTTGCTATTTTAAGAGTCCACAAAAACATATATTGACTTTTTTATGTGGACATGATAGATGTTGGATAGGTGTTTGGAGCTGGAGGTAAGAGTTTCCTGAGGGTTCATCCACACTTAATTTCCACGTTCAAATTTTTTTTTTTTTTTTGTATGTGGATAGTTCCCTGGCTGGGAATCAAACCCAGGCCGCAGCGCTGACAGCGACGAAACCTTAAGCCACTACACCACCAGGGAACTCCTCAAATTTCTTATACAAAGTGGAAGATGCATTTGTGAGGTAGCAGAATGGGATTAGTTATTTAAAATGTGTTTGTGTATCACAATGAAGTTAAATTAACTGAGTACTTATGTTTTGATTAATCAACAAATTACCTTTTGTCAGATAAGAATTTTACTAACATATATGGTTAAGCCTGAGGATACAGATGGTCAAAGATATACAACAGGTGAGGCCTATCCAGGTGGAACCTAGGTGTCATCATACATTCACAACTAAAGAGTTCTTCTATACCAAGGACATAGAAGAATATCTAGTACCAAATCAATATTAAACTAACTTGGATAGAAATTGGATTAAAACTCATAGGAAATAGGAAGAGGACCTATATAATTAAGTTCAAGGGTTTAGGTTGTGACCTGGATTAAAATCCCTTCTCAGCTGCTTCGGAGCTGACATTCTTTATGTCGCTCCACTTCCTGGGACTCGGTTTTTACACCTGTAAAATAAAGATCAAAATGCTTACCTTGCAGGATTATTGGTAGGATCAGAGATACTCTTAGTAAGATGTCATATAAAAAGTATCTGGGATAAGATGAGTGTTAATAAACAGTCCTTATAAGTATACAAAAATATTCTTGAGTAAATTTAACATTTTCAAAATTTGTTCATAAATTGATGTGAAATGATACTAGAATTTTTGCAGGAATAATTTATATTCTCTTAATTTTCTGACTAGAATACTTAAGGTTGGCTCCTCTAAATGAAGGAATTCCAATGTAAATCTTATATTACTGCCAACATATGTTCAGCTGATAAGTGGAAGTGATATAAGGGTTCTACAATATATCATAAATTCACTATATAGATTTACCACATAAAAAGAATGAGAGAACTAGGTATGTCAAATATTAAATTACTTACCCTAGGTTGATTAAGGGATTGTTTAAAGAAAAGCCATCAAAATACTTAAAATATATTCTAGTAATTTGTCTCTATGAGTGAAACTGTGTTATAGTGCAGCATTTTTCTATTCAATATTATGCTATTATGCATTATATTCTTTTGTTATTCAAGTTCTAGTTTTAGAGAGTCCATCACATACCTTATATATTTTGTTTAATCAAGTTAATGTTGCCTTTTATTATTTGTCCGTTCAGAAAACAAAATGTCAGCTTTGGTGTTAGGAAATCATTAATTTACACGAAGTGTGATCTATACCAGAGGGTTTTTTTGTTAAGCTATTTTTATTCAGACGTGATCTGTAGAAAGGAAATGCGACACTTCCCCTTACAGGATTTATCTCAAGGAATTATCTTCATGGCTGTCATTTCTTACTACAACGTGTGTGTGTGTGTGTGTGTGTGTGTGTGTGTGTGTGTAAAATTCACCAAAATTTTAAGCCAACAGACTTACCCAGGACCTTTGCTCTGCTATTATTCTGCTAATGGGTATCCAGAGAAAGAGGCTTGGGAAACGCATTCTCGTAGATTAGGAGGCTATGACATATATACTAACACAGCAAATGATAGAATAATAAAACCACAAAATGCGTGCAGTTGGGTGTACTGCAATACAGTCGTGATGCTAACCACCTGGAGTAGTATCAGATGCCATCGGTTTAAGGACAGGAAACCCAACAAAGCTGTTGCCACCTCGGAGGCCAGCCACAGGTTTGGAGGTCCTCCGGCCACCTGCAATTTTAACCAACTGGACACAAATGATCCCCCATCAGGTTGGATCATTTATTGACTCAAAGAACTCAAGAAAGTGCTATATTTATTATTACAGTTTCATTATAAAGGAAGCAAAACCAGGACCCACTAAATGAAGAAACAGATAGGAGAAAGTCTGATAGAGTCTCAAACACAAAGCTTCCACACCCTCTTTTCTTGGAATTAGGAAGCAGCACCCTCCAGGTACATTGATGTGTTCACTAATCGGGAAGTTTTGGTGTCCAGAATTTTTATTGAGCTTTCATTATGTTGGCATGAATAATTGAAACATTCACTCATTGGCCACAGGATTGAACTCAATTTCGAGTCCCCTAATCCTATCTGGAGGTCAGGCTGGCTCATCTCCTGGTTGCTCTTTCTGATCACCAACCCCCATCCTGAGTAATCTTAATATATAAACTCAGGTGTTATCCAAGGGACTCATAAATATCAAAGGCATTCTATTACTCAGGTTAACCTCCTAGGAACCTTGGAAAAAGACCAGTCAAATTCTTTATTATACTATAGTGGTTAATCCAAAATTAAATATAAAAGTATACGTTTTATCTAGGTAGTATGCATTTTCTCTTTTTGCTACTCACTAGAAGTATGGTTTGCAAAAACTTTTAGGCTTTGAAAATGACTTTAGAAATCAAACTATGTATGTATAATGGTATTGAACTTTAAATTTTGTTTGCACTTAACTTAAAAGCAGAAGCTTTAATTAAACTATTAATATAACATAATATTACAAATCACATTGGAAAGCTTTTTAATAAAAATTATTAAAAATAAAGCTTCTGAAGAGGAACACAGTAAATCTTCTGTAAAATCAAAATAACTAAACAAATTAAATGATAGCTTAAAGCTTTGGAATATCTTGTTCTGTGTGAATAACTTTGGATGGAGTTCTGTTTACTTAGATAATATTATTTGCTTTTTATATGTGCCAGAGGGAATATAAGAGAGAAGTCCTAAAATTTTACAACATACAAATTTGGTGAAATGTTCAAAAGGATCGTTAATACACAACTGACCTGACATGTTTTTTCTTTTAAAAATATTTGTTGAAGGAAGTAGAGCCAGAAAGAAAGGACTTGCAAAAATATTTGGGCATTTTGATATGAAGAATTCAGAATATCGTGAAGTTAGCAGAATTTGATATGAGCTTAGCAGATACCTTAGCATCTGTAAAGAGATTTGTTTCTCAGTTAAAAGACTTATAGTCTATTGGGTAAAGTTAATAAAAATTACATACAATATTATGTTTACTAACCATAAAAAATATTTAAGAAAATATTAAAAGAAACAATATGTCTGTATTAAAAAACAACCTGCAGATTAATTCTAGGTATATGATATTATATGCAAAATACAAAAATTGATTAAAGTATATAGATATATACCAAAAATTATTACTCTACTTCGTTTTTTGTTAGACATGCATTAAATTATTTTTATTAATTACATGCATTGCTTTAATTTGTTAGAAATAATTTTATTTTTTAAAACAATTTGGTAGGATTAATTTTAGGTCCATCAATACAATAAAACCAATTTATTAAAGTATATATTTTTAAAAATCAATAATTTTCATTATTTTTAGGGCTTACTTTCATTTTTCAAATGTGTCTTAGTTTGGAGAATATATATAATGACTCCCCACTTATAAATGCATTATTTGCAATTACCTACAAAATGGTTAGCTATGAAATATGATCATTTAGAAATAATAATCATTCATGCCTCCATAAATTACCCAATTTTTTTTTAGTTTACTATCTCAATGTTTTTTGTGGCATGGTCATTATAATAAACTCAAAAAGGTTTTGTTGAAATAATTAGCCCTATCCTCCAAGTCAAGTAAGTGGTCCTAATAGCTGTTGAGCTGTTTTACTGTAGATCATTTGGAGGAAGAGTGCATTCTGAAAGAAAATGCCTTTTATCTATATGGTTACATCACATTTGATCTTTCGAACACTTCACACTTAGCACTTTATCTTTCGCTTTAGCGATCACCAAAACATAGCGTACTTTGTGAATGGTCTCCTGCTAGACATTTGCTATGTCATCTCAGAAACAAGTTTTCATACAAGTATCAGATGATCACTGCTCTCCTGATGACAGGGTGTCCTGCTTGATTTTTCCAGGCAGAAAGGTGAGAATAACGATGACTTTGTCATGCTTTATGTAAAGGTAGATTGCTAAATTACTTTCCTTAGAAAGAAATGGAGGCCACTGAAAAGAGAACCCACTTATTTTTCTTATTGTCACTGTCTCATAGGCTTAGTGTGCAAGGGCACTTTTCAAAGGATCTGTACATAGTGATTGTGCTCTGAGCCTAGTTTCAAATTTGGGGCCAGTATTCTGAAGCCCACTGCACTGGGGGTAGTCTTTTCAAAGTTAGAATTTTTCCAGGTGCCCCATTTCCTAAATTTGAATACAAGAAGTACAATGAACACATCCTTTTTGAGGTAGTTGCTTGAGAGCATGCACTAAATGGATATTAAGCACTGAACACGTGGAAATGTAAATTCTGGTATGAAAGCATGCAGTTATGTAACAGTTACTGAGTCTTTTATGTGTGTGTTGTTAGTTTGCTAGGGCTGCTATAACAAATACCACAGGCTGGATAACTTAACAGAAATTTATTTTCTCAATTTTGGAGACTAGTGTTGATCTCTTGAGGCCTGAGACTCTTTCTCTCTTAAAGGTGACCATCTTTTCCCTTTGTTTTTACATAGTTGTCTCTCTGTGTTCTCATCTTCTTCTTATATGGATACCAAGTCATATTGAATTAGGGCTCACTCTATTTACCTCATTATAACTTCATTACCTATATAAGGACCTTATCTCCAAATACAGCCACATTCTGAAGTACTGGGGGTAAGAATTTCAGCATAGGAATTTTGAGACACACAGTTCAACACATAACATATATCAGCTCAACTAGCTTCATAACAACCATGTAAAATAGGCATAATTGTTATCCTCATTTTAATGAAGGAGACCTGAGGGCACAGAAAGGTCAAGGAACTTGTTTCAGGTCACATGGCTAGTAACTGAAGGAGCTGGGATTTGAATCCTGGACAGCCTATCTGCAGAGACAGTGGTCTTAATGACTATGTACTGCAAAAAGTCAAATAAGTTCAGGTTCTGTTTGGACTTTTAAAAAGATACAACCAATGTTATTTACTGATAGTATTTCATCCATGTAATTTTTATAAATGACATTAAAGTGGAAGTTTCTTCTTTGTCATCACTTACTTCCAACTCTCTCTCTCTCTCTCTCTCTCCCTCTCTCTCTCTCTCTCTCTCTCTATATATATATATATATATATATACACACACACACACACACACACACACACACATACATACATATACACACACACACATAAAATCATAAATGTAAACGATCAGTATATTAACAAATAACGTGTATGAAAACCCCTATATTTCAAAGTAGCAGTGATAGAGCATTTTGAACAATTCTGAAGAAGTATGGGACAAACCAAACCCTTTTTATATTATGAGCTGTCTGCTTAAAAATGTATAATAAGAGAAAGTCAGAAGCACTAAAAAAACAGTTGACACTAAAACATGTAAAAGCTACAATTCTTTCCTGCTGAAAATTTAAGCGCAGCGATGGTGAGGACCTTGGAGAATTTCGGGTTTTCAGATCAATGTGTATTGTACTGAAGAAAAGAGATAAGAATGAAAAAGCAAAATAAGAACAAAAGTACAAAAAGTTTCCAAATTTTGGAAGTGAACATCAGAGTACATTGGGAGATATTAGAGATATTTGACATTTCTACTTTAATGGTGGTTAAAACAAACAAGGCTCTAAGCTCTCAGTGATAGTGGAGATTGTGGTACATCAGTGGGAAGAGTGATAGACCAGTGGCTGAGCAACTTGAACTGACAGGGTTGGGAAGAGATTGGAAAATTATATTTTAAGGAAGATATAAATCAAGAATGGGTAGAAAGAAAGCTTAAGAGTTAAGTGCAGCTTTACCCATGTGATTTTTGAGGTATAGATGAGATCTCCGAAGATGAACTTTATCTACCAGTTGGCAGTCCGGAGAAGAGGTTGGGATGAGAAACAAGGAGGATAAGGAATGAAAGGTTCTGTACAAGTTTACATGCAGTCACAGTGAGATACGACTAATATAATGAAGGAATTAGAAAAGGATATTGAGCTGTAGGCAGGGAACAATGGCCTTGTCAAGCTCATTTTAGTGTGAGTAAAGATGGGACATTATCAAAGATTCTCACTTTCTATGCTGCCATCCCAAGTTTATTGGAAATAATAAAGAGGTAAAATAAAGATTTGAGTTAGATTTTCAGCAAAAACACAGGAGATTGGCTTTTTGGATTTTTATAGCAATCACTTATTTATTAGCACAGTTGACCCTTGAACAACACATGTTTGAACTGTGTGGCGTCTACTTATATGCAGTTTTTTTCAATAACTACATGTATTTTATCTTCCTTGTGATTTTCTCCACATTTTATTTTCTCTAGCTTACTTTAAGAATATAGTATATAATATATCATCTCTATCTATAATAAATAATATCTATCTATATACCATGCCAAATATGGGTTAATTGACTGTTTATGTCGTTGATAAAGCTTCCAGTCAACAGTAAGCTATCAGCAGTAAAGTTTTGGAGAGTCAAAAGTTATACCTAGATTTTCAGCTGTGTTGGGAATTGGTGCCCCTCACCCGTGTTGTTCAAGGGTCAACTGTAATTAAAGAAAGATAACATTGTGTACCTTATTGAATTGCTGGATGTAGGAGAAGGGGAAAAATTCAAAAGTCTGAGCCAAGTAAATAGTGTTAGTTACATGGTTATAGAAATGTCTCCAAAATTTTCTATTGTACCATTAAGAAAAAATGAAAATTTCATCATATCCTAAATGGCATAGGTGAACATTTTGCAAGACTTTAAAGAACAGTGATTGTGAACATGTATATTTGACACCAGAGTGTTTTGATGTAGGTATTTTGTCTTAGGGACATTTTAAAGCAGCTTCATCAAAACAGCTATAAAATTGTAAAAGTTTTTTTTTTCTAAATTAAAAAGAAATCTCTTCTTTGCATTTCATGTCGGCACTCTGTCCCCATCTCTGAGTTTTCATTAGATTCATGGAAAGGCTAAGTGTTATGGATGGGATGATATGCTCATGCACATATTGTTAAGAAATAATACAGAAGAAAGTTAAACTGTTTGTCAGACCAGTGGACCACAATTATAAGGTCGAATTGGCCTTAGCAAAATGCACACTGTTTATTCATGGGCAATTTAACAGGTTTTTGCCCATTATTACTTGTCTTTTTGGTTTCCTGCTGGTTGCCCAAGAATTGTTCTGAATAGCCTCAGGGTCAGTTAGTTTATAAGGTATCCAGCTTAATAGTGTCCAGCTAAGTAGCTTTTCTTTACTGTGTTAACCAGGTCTTGAGATCTGTTAGATGCTGTCTCTGCAGAAAAAAAGCAATTTGGTAGCCCCTGGGCTGAGACCCTTCCTCTCAGATTGAGCCAAAATTTCATTAAATTCAAATAGTGTGAGCAAGACAGTATTATATCGGATTAATACAAGCCTTATAGAATATTACAGGATTAGAAGAGAACTTAGGGGTTTTCCAGTTCAGTTTTTCCTCCTAACCTGAGAACCTCCTTTACAGCATCTCTGACCTCTAATTACTCATTTTCTACAGTTCCTGCCCAAGAGTCACAATTTCATGAGGATGCCTATTGTGTATTTCAGTGGACCTGTCTATTGCTTATAATAAACAATAACTGCTTATTTAGTCCTTCAAAATTGCAAGCTTCTTTTGACCTCATATGAACTGTGCTGGGTACAGTCGCTATGAGCTATCAGTCAGATGGAATAGGAAAAGTTGAAATCAGGGATAGGTTAGGGATCTAGGGCTGAGACTGAGGCAAGGATGGGTGTCCTGTAACTAACTAGGATGTTGGGGTCCACTAAAACTTTGAGGTATGTGGGAAAAAGCAGAGATGTCAAATACAGTGGATGAATATGAGTGATAGATATTTCACTCTTGCTATTCTTAAAGTTAGGGTAGTTGCGATGCACTTCCAGGTATATCTTTGATTGTGATTAATTTTATCATTCTCATCTGATCTTCCTTTAAAATCATATTTGTGTCTCCACTTGCTATTAAGAGGACCTGCATTTGCAATAACTTTCATTGTTCATATACATTATGCCATGCAGAATACATTTATCCTTGTATTGAACCCACCCACCTCTCTCTAACATCTCTTCAAAGGCACTAGTTCTCAGGGTAGACTTATAAAGATTTGCAGTTAGTATTAAAGAAAAAATACTCATGACACTTGTTAAAGGATTAAGGCAGGCTTTTTTCAGGAGAACTATCACATAGGTATAAGAACTACCTAAATGAGGTTTTACAGTAGGGAGAGAGATGGGCCTCAATAACTGAATACAACAAAGAAAAGTGTGGATATATAGGCAAAGAAGCAGGGTGGAGGTCAGTTGATGAAAAATTACTAAAAGGAAACATCAGGATTAGAGGGGATTCTGGCTGAACCAACCTAAGAGAATTCCTGCAGAAAGCAGGCCAGAGTGATCAGCCATTGCCTGGGACATGGTGGAAGATGAGGACATTGGTTAAGAACCAAGGGTAATCAGATATTGAGGGTGGGGAATTTGGACAAAACTGACTTAGCAGGAGTTTTGTTAAAATTTGACAATGAAAAGATGAACATGGATTCCCAAATGCTGGGGTTCACTTAAGACTTACCAAATCCAGGTTAGTGTCTTATCATAGATTTCCCCTTTAAAGCAAAGAGCTGATAAATACAGATTGTTTCAGACTGGACATTTCCAATACAAAATTCAATGCAATGGTGATGGCATTGTCACAGAAATGGGCTCTGTGTACTCAAGGAGTATATTTCAAGGCTTTTACTTGATCATACTTACAGATAGAAATATGCAATAAGTAATATAAAATAATAATATGGACATGATAGTTTTTTGTATGCATAGTTGCAAGATATTGTTACATTGCAAAGAAACACTTCAATGGCCAGTTGAAATAAAATGCTGTTAAATTTGTTGACTACTGTATTGAGTTCATTGCTTTTATTTTTTTTAAGTCAAACTGTATCAAGCACAACCACATTATAAATTCACAGTCTGAGAGATGGGAGCGCTGCTCAGACATTAAAGCGCGAGTGTACTGCTGCTGAAGTTAATGGAGAAGTCAGGTTTAATGAAGCTTTTGCAGTTCTTTGGAGAAATGTGATAGATTTCACTAAAGAAGTTATTTATAGTTCGGCCTTTCCCTTAGCTGAAGCTCGGATGTGAAATCTGAGGATGAATCTGCTTCTGTTAACCACTGTCTTGTTCATGGATTTCTCTTGAAGATTATAGGATAATCTTGAGGTGTAATTAAAATTTTGGCAAAAGTGTCTAAGAGGAAGCAAATTGATGGTAACTGTGTGTATATTTTAAATTTATTTGGGGGTTTTTATATATGCTACTATCAAATGAATGACTTCATGTTTATAATCTGTTACCTTTTTGGCTACTTAGGAATAATAAATAAAATTACTTTTTAAAAATAGCCAGACAGTTTTCTACCTTATACATAATTGAGAAATAGTCATTTGTTGAAAACTTTTCTCCAAATTATTATTATTATTATAAATTTTTGATACAGTTGCTCAGAGTCATCCTCCATAGTTACTAAATTATACAGACAAAAATGCAAATAGATAATTACTAGAAGAATTATCTGCTGAGAAGAATACGAGGGCTGTCTGGAAAAAAATCCAGCCATAAATGCCTCTATTTTTCATATTATGTGGCTGGATACTTTCTAGACAGCCCTCATGTATATGACCTTAAGTGTGAAATTTCATGCCAATCTACATCAAGTGTCCTTTGTGAAGCAATATTTTACCTTCTTTTTGAAAATAAAGGTAACTTTTACCCATCTTCAATTTTCTACCACTTTCCAATTCTCTATGATTATTCAAAGGTACCATTTACATAGTGACATCTGAGAATCTGTTAGCATCTTGGGACATCATTCATTTTTATCTGTACTTAACCAATGAATATATTACTTAATGGTAACAAAGAAAAGGGGCAGAATTAACTAAAATTATACATAAAATCATTTTTTATATTTGATGTGAAATTAGATGTTTAATCAAAATGTAAGTATATATTTTAGTCATGGAATAATTCATCGTTCTTCATTGCAATATCCGACCAGGAAATTGGGCAGAAAATTCTGACAGTCAGACATGCATATCCCAGAATATGAAGTGACTCCAAGATTTAGGCCATGAAGTAGACATATATAATGGACTATTACAGAATGCTAGTACATACTAGAATTTTACTTAAGAATAGAGATAATGAGCTGCCATTCTGTTAATTATTAAGATCCATATACTTAAGATGATATAATTTAGTTTTCTGTGCATGGCTTTCAAAAATAGTATGATCCCTCTTCTCTTTTTCTAACAAATGCAAAATCCATACAAATGAAAATTAGGGGCAGCTGTGATTTTATGAATGGTTTCCTAGAAACTACATTGAAGGAAACTTCAATTCACAAATGAGTTTTATACTGCTCTTCTAAAGACATGCAGATGGGAGTTTTGTGAATTTTCACTGTTGCTACCAAAATACATTAAATGTATTTTTTGAAGATGATGGTCACATTTTTCTTAAATTCGAGGGAAGATTTATATATGTACCATCATCCTTTTGAAATAAACAAATATACATGTTTAACAATGGAAGCTTTAGTCATTGTCTATTAATGAGAAACTCATCCATTACAATATTTACTTATTATTTAAAAAAATGAAGTGTCTTTGATTTTTTTTTATTTAAACAAACAGGGAACTTCCATATCATCTTATAATGCAGAGTGATTATCATTTATTTCTTTTGTTAAATCTAGGCTTATGTAAGTATATTCTTTGAATTCTTACTATATGCAGGGCTTTGGTATAATACTTTGTAGTCTTGGTGAAAAAATAAAAAAACTAATCCAGAAATATATCCTTTTTAAGTTTATAAACTCCTTAGAGAGATAAGAAATGTGTATCGACAGAGTGATGATCAACCCCAGGCAATCCTAGGCAGTTACTAAATTTATGATTTTTGAATGCTGGAGAAAAGACATTATAGTACATACTTATGACATTGTACTACTTGAACTTGTCATATTCAAATAACCCCATTTTTTCTTTGACAAAATTTTTGTTCCTACTGAACAAAGAAGTACAGATTATGTATTAAATCAGTAATGCATTTTAGGCATTTGACAGTCTTTTTATGACAAGATAGTGAGATATAGAGGATGATTGACAATATATTTGCTAGTAAATATTCAATTGGCATAACAACAAAGTCCTTTATTAAAAGGATTATCAGCCCGAAAGATAATTTCTAATGGAGGAACTTTTTTCTCTAACTATCACAGCACTTTATATATTTTATATATTTCTTAGGTGAAGATATTGCATACTTATTTACAAAATGTGTAGATGAAACAGATTCTTGACATATTAAAAAATGTCTTGACATAGAATTAAGACCTAAAAGATTGCAGCAACCAAGAATGATCCATCAAATCAAATCAGATTGACTTTAATAAACATTGATATGTGTTCTGCACTTTGTTTCAAAATACACTCAGCATGTTAAATATAGATAAGCAATATGAATATATTCATATGTGAATATGAAAATGAAGCAATATGAAGAAGACCAGTAAGGCAGTAAGTTCTATATGAATGTCCAGTGGGATATGAGTAGGGAAACTCCTCATTTGATCTCACAAAGCTACTTTAACAAATGAATACTATAAGAGAAATATAAGCTAATAAATTGTCTATTCAATAGCTTATATTTCTCTTGTAACATCAGTAGCTAACTCAACTCATCTTAGTAGGAAACAAATTCACCATCCAAATCGTTTATTCTATTTTTACTGTTCTAACAGCTCCTTTGTCTTCTGTTGTTCAAACAAGAAACTTACCGGTCAGCCTCAACTTCTTCACTATTTTGATATAATTAGTTACCATATCATATGCATTTTGTCAATATAGTTGGAGTTATTTAGAGCTAGATTGGAAATGAGCAAAAATAACAATGTTTGTTTATTCATTTATTCATTCATTTACTCATTCATTTCTTCAACTAATAATCTAAAAAATGGTTATTTAATACCAGGTACAAGATTCTGTTTTCAAAGGTTCATATCCCAGTAAAGAGGTAAAATTTTATAATAGAATTGGAATGCTATTCTAGTAGAAATTTCAATTGCTAAGAGAGAGATATATAAGTATAATATTAATAACAGTTGAAAATAAATTATTTCTTAAGCAAATAGTTAGTTTATCATTAATTAGGAAGATAACATGATTCCATAGGCTTTTCTTAATGTTTTCTACTAATGTTATCTTCAAGAAAAGATTCTTTTATATTATAGAGTTACTATAACTTTTAAAGTAAAGCGTTGGCTTTATTTGCAAAGTGCTGTAGCTTATAATGAGCTTTTAAAGTTAGCCACTTTGGAGACCATCTCTTATTCAAAAAGTAGTAATATTTGGTTTCTGTAAAAACTCCATGTTGCTTTAGAATCAAGTTATCTTGTGCCACAAAAACAGTTTGATTGGAGTTCTTTTGTTTTGACACCAGTTGAGGGGTTGGGGTCAAAATAATAACTACAATGCATGGATATTAGTAACTTCGTAATTTTAAATTATACTGTTTGTATTCAATCACACATGCTCTAAAAACAGCTCAACTCTTCTGTATGGAACAAGGTCTCCAGTCGCCTGAACATACATTCTATTGGGAATGACTAGAACATAGCTTTTAAGTGATTCTGTTCAATGTCTCAGTATAATAGCTTCTCCCATTTTCATCAAGATCCGATTTCAGCTAAGCTCTATTGGAGACACAAATCCAACAAAAAAAAGCAAAAATCCTGTCACTGGGAAATACATAGGACAACTTGGGCCTTTTGGGTGACTTCCACCTGCCTATTTTTTGTCACAATTCTGAGTTAAGTTTATTAGAGGGCATTTAGTCCTCTAAGAGAACTGTTGCTAACAGAACTGTTGTCACCACTATAGTATTCATCAAAACAACACCCCAGAAAGAGAGCAGTGCAGTGTCTACAAAGAACTGCTAACCTCAAAGAAAGTCTTTTTTAATCTATTTTTTCCTTGGCTATACAAAGCACTAAAACTGTTCAGAGATACTGTGGGAAGAAAAGATATACACTAGAAAAAATATTCTGATGTACAATAGTCATATACTAGGATGTAATAGAATATCAGTCCAAAATACCAAGAAAATGCATTAATTAACTTACTGAGAAATGAATTAGCAAAATAAATTTAGAACATTATGAACCTTATATAATGAAACTGACTGTATTTTATTGCATAGTTACTGGTTCCCTTTATATTTCCTGTGTGTAGTTCCAGTTTTTATGTGAACAGTTAGGAAAAAAAACCCAAAGGTATAGTCTTCATGTGTATGATTAGACAGGAAAAATTAATGAAAACATTAATTTTTTGTTTTACCAATTAGGGATATGTATGTCTTAAAGTAAGAAAAAAAGCGTAATTGAGTATTTAACAATAAAACTTTGATTAATTTACTTATGCTTTTGCATATTTATGTCCAGGATAATGACTTACCTGGCTCTTTATCAGAAAATCTTCATTTTAAACCTCTTTGAAACCCCATTTTAAATGTATTATTATTATTATTATTTTTATAATGTAATGTGTGAAAAGTTTACATTGTACCATGTATGAACTCTTTAAGAATGCTGATAAACAGTTATCTGTGCACCACTGAGCTTAAGAAATAGACCAATATCATTGCCTTTGTGAAGACCCTCTGTAAATGTATTACCCTTTCCAGTCTTCCAGAGGTAGCCTCTGTCTTGAATGAGGGTGATTTATGCTCTTGCTTTACTTTATAGGTCTCTCTCTCTCTCTCTCATACACACACACACACACACACACACACACACAGACACACACGTCCTGTATTCAACTTTATGTTTCAGTAAATACAGTGATGCTTAGTGAACATGAGGTAACTGTTTTTGGTGATCAAAATTCATACCACCTGTCAGGTCTATTGGTCTGAATATTAGGAAATGTAAAATTTGAACAGCTCGAGAAGAAAAATAAATAAAAATACCAATGTAAAATGTATAAAATAAAGGAAATGTGCAATTTATGTATTATGTAGAAATAAACACATGGTAAATGTAATAATATCAAAATAATTACATAGTTAAAATAAAATTAAATAATAAATATAAACATCTGATGAGATAGTGAGATAGCATATTTTACTATTTTACCAAATATAAAAGTCAGAACAAAGATGGAAGAGTTTTATGGGAAAAATTTACTCTCATACATTTTTGGTTGTTTTAAATATTGGCATAACTCTTGAAAAGTCATTAAGCACAAGTCTATCTAAAGTCTTAAAATTTTTATATTGTTTAACTTCAATATTTGAATTCTATCTGAATGAACAATGAAACAGGTGTTTTTACAAAGTTGTTCATTGCAGAAGTTTTTACAATTATGTAGAACTGAAATAACCCAAATACCCTAAAATAGGAGAATGATTCAATAAACTAGAGCCTATTCTGTTCATTGCAGAATTCTTTACAATTGTGTAGAACTGGAAATTACTCAAATACTCTAAAATAGGAGAATGATTAAATAAACTAAATAAACAGTTGTATACATGACTAAAAGCATTGGGATTTTCTTACACTGTTAAAGCAAGGAAATAAATTATACATTAAGTTTACTTAAAATTGTGCCAAAGTATACATATATGCATTTGTGGACAGAAACAAAGCCTGTTGACATAAAATTAACATGTCACTTAGATATTTTATCTTATAGTATTTGAGACTTGGAAATGAGCAATTAGAGCTAACCACTCCAGATCTAAACCCATCTTAAAGCTGTTTCTGAGAGTATTTTATAACAACGATTTTCTTTGATTTTAACTCACTGCATGAAGTCGTCTTTTAATTTCTGCGTGTGTGTGTGTGTGTGTGTGTTTTCTATTGAGTATACCAGATTAATTTATTACATTGCCTTTTATAATTTTGAAGTATCACCAGGTTTCTTGGTATCAATTCCATTTTTTACCTTATTTATCTTTCAAAAATATTCATTGAATATTGCATATGAAGTATATATACTCATACTAAGCCTTTTTATTGAGCATTTAGAAAGAGCATTGGATATAACCTTACAGTTATGTCAGATACCAGATCCAAGTTCTGCCACTTACAAACTATGTAACTGGGCAAATCATTTAGAATCATTAAATTTTATTTCCTAGTAAGCAAAATTATAATAGAAGTTATCTCACAGAATTGTAGGGTAATGATGATGTAAATATGGAACATCCTAGATATTAATTTCTACTTGGCAGTTATTTAATACATGGTTATTATTACTGTCATTAATGAAGTCAATATTTTTATTTTATACTAAATATTTAGAATGTGAGGCCTTTACTTCATAGTAATTAGTGGATTCTTGTTTTTAAGGTGAAGAAACACATTGCTCACTTTGTGAATGTGTGTTTTCAGCACTTCTAAATGCAGATACGATAGGAATTAGAATGACGAGATCACTTCCTTTTAGTTCATTTGGGTAGAACAAAACCCTGGAAGAATTAACTACACTTCAAACTGATAAATCAGCCTAGTAGAATGTGCAGTGATTTTACACCCCTTCCCTGACAACCATTAACTTAACTATGTAGACTTAATTTTTACTAATATTGCATAGAAGAAGAAAAGTATAACCTATAGTAGGGCCAATGATTATTCAATGGTAGTAATTCTCTCCTATCATAGCTAAGAAAGGTGCCTGGACTATTTCTCCTTTCAGTTCATGTCTATTGCAAAACTAGTGCTGTGTTTTGCAGTTTCCTAGGCGATTCCAGGTACATGTAGGCTATTTGCCAATATCACAAAGGACAAGTGAGGAAAAAGCTTGACCTAGAAGGACCAAACCAAGCATTCAAGTAGCAAGAGAAGAGCTAAACAACAGAGATACTAAAGGATCTAATGGTACCTTAACTCAGTAGAATTACTAAAACAGCAATGAAATGCCAGTGTTTTGCAAAAGAATCAAGATTCTAAAATATTGGGCAAATACATTCAGACAGGGGTACTGTTTGTACAACTCAGATAAAATATTGTTGAGTTAGGATTTTCCACATAATGACTTAAACAACAATTTAAAATACTGAATGGTGCAGCTTTCATCATTTGGTAAAACTTTAGCAGAAAACAATTATAAAATCTGGATGAAATATTTTTTAAAAATTATTTGAAAGGACTAGAGATTAGTAAGAGATTAGATTGACCCTGCAAGATCAGGAACTGCATCTCAGGGGATTGTTGTTTGTGGTTTTAGTACCACGGGGTCCTCTCTAACCCTTCTACAGCTTGAAGATCAGGAAGCTGCAATACTAACCTGGGCTGTCAGAAAACAGAATTTGGGACTAAAAAAGAAGCAGCTGTAAGTTTAAGGGGAAATGTTGAAAGGGCGGGGGGGGGGATTTTCAGAAAGGATGAAACACCCAAATATTAATGCTAAAATCTTCCTAAAACTTGGTCTGACCTGTAAATCATGCGTATTTGTTGAGAAATTGTGTGTGAGATTGCAGGGAATGAGGGAAAAAAGCAGCAGTCAGTAGGTAGAAGGACTGACTGGAGATTTTAGCTGCTGCCAGCCCCCAAGAAGGCTGACTTTGGAATTTAATCTCAGATAAGTTGACTGCCTCTTAGGAAAAAAAAAATGGATTTTCAGAGAAACATAACAGAACACCAAGTATGATAAATACAAAGGAAGAAAACCACATCCAGTCACATCACAAACTGCTCAAATGGAAAATTAAAGAGAAACTTTTGAAATTACATAGAGGGTAGGAAAAGAACTGAAAAACCAAAATAACTGTCCAGCAGAATTCTGTATACAGAGACACTTCTTTAAAAATGAAAATGAATTAAAAATTTTTGATAGATAGCAACTGAGAGATATCATTATGAGACCTGTACAACAAGATGTTAAAAATGAAGTTCTTAAGTCTGAAGGGAAATAATACTAGATTGAAACTCAGATCTACAAGAAAGAATAAAATTACTAGAAAAGTTTAAAAATAATCAGTGTATATAATGTATGAGATCAGTATGTACATGCGTATGTGTGTGTATGTGTATATACACATATATATATAAATACACACATATATATACATATTATAGACTGTATTTTTTCAGCTTTAACATTGAAAAGACAATGATGGAATATGCCTGATTAAAATAATTATTTAATCCAAAACAGTGAGATTTATTGAATTATATATAACATTTCTAAATGATGAGTTCAGTTTCTCATTTTTCTCATTGGGGAGGATATGATTAAGGAATATATTAAGACATTTCTATTCATTTGATAGATCAGGGCCAAACATGTTTCTTATCTTTGTGGTATAAGGTAGTCTCCTGTGTGTATTTCAATGTAGGAAAATTTAAGTATCATTCATCTTTTTGCTTTATGTACAGATCATTTTTCTATTTACATTGTTGTATGACTTGCATTCTTTTACCATAAGGGCATGATAATGTTGTTTTTAGTTTTATAGTGCCTTGTTTAGTTTTACAGCATGTAAATATCACAGAATGCTAATATTTTATTTTGAAAAGATAGGATTGATTGCTGGGTCCATTGTTTCAATAGCTTTTAGCTCAAGCATATACTTAATGTATGTGCGTGTGAAATCATGTTGGTGTACTTAAAATGGTTTTTCACATTTTGAATTTTATACTTTGTAAGAAATGTTTCATTTGAATCAATATTTTCTCCCCTGCTCTGAAAAGAAACCATATACTAAATGGGCTATTTAGTAAATGAATTGATAGTGTTAGGTTAATTTTTTTCTTTCCAAAATGATTTCTTCCTACTAATTTTTCTGAACTATTGATCTTGATTCTATTTTTTTCCCCTTAAAATCACCCTACAGTTTATGTTAAGTTAAATTCACATCTCTGTCTTCTCTGTCTGGAAGTATATCTTTCTCCCTTTCTGGAGCATATTGGAATTACTTTAAAATTTCAGGCAGACATGGTCTTACACCAGACCCCTGGAAATCACCCCAATCTTCTTCTGCAGCCATTGATAGTTACTTTCTTTACTTAAATAAACATCTCAGAGCTTTTATGTGGCTATAGGGTAGTAATCGGTAGGTGGCTGAGAGCAGAAATCGGTGTCCAGTAGAACTGGCCTTTCTTATACATCTCAAACACTTTTAGCTACTATATCTTAAAATAATGCCAGCACTATGTCAGTCTTTATTCTCTCTTCTCTTCTCCACTGGCCACTTAGGAGATGGCTTCAAGCCCACAGAACTGTGCCCTGCAATGCTCCACTAATGACCTGATTGTCAGCACTCTATCTTCTGAGGGATGGTGTAGTTTGCACAACACACCGAGGCCCCTCTCTGAGTGGTGAGTAGGGCTGACTTCCAGCTCAGGCTCTGCTGCTCAAGTTTTCTTCACTTGGCAAACAACCTAAAAGGAATGCTTTTTTCTCCTACCTTTATTGACCCAGAGAGGAAGCCTTTCTCTAATTCTTGCTATGCTCTGTATAATTTAGCTGTGTGCCTATCAGAGGATACACACGGAGTTTTGGTATAATGGAAATACTTCCTATTCCTTACAATATTAGAATACATTAATGAGGATATGAACCAACAGATTATCACCCACCTTGGAAAGGCAAATGGGTACATGTAAAGCTGTCTCTTTAGTATCCTTGACAAAGAAAGGAAGAACTGGGCTTTATCATATCACTCAACTTGGAGAAGCATGAAATGACATTTTAAAAAGGCACTTCCCTATAATAACCCTGAATTTGGCAGAAATATTAAGGAACTGACTTGGAATACTAAACCTCAGTCAGATGATCTTGCTTTTATTTGTTTGTTTGCTGGTTGTATTTTTAAGTTGCAGTGAATAAGAAATTTTATTTTTCTAGTTTTCATTTAACAAATGTGCATTGTTTACTAAAAAGAAAAAAGACTTAAAAAATATACATCATACGCACCAATGGCACTGATTCTCCAAAAGCATATTCTGAACTCGACATTTAAAATTGTGTCCTCAGTGCAGTGGCTCTTCCCTTAGAGCTCAAAATCCTAGCTGTCAAATTTCCCCTAAACTCATTAGGACTCATTTGTCTCTGTCAGTGACATGTTCTCAAGAGCCAGTTTATGCCAGGCTGCTTTGTCTCACAGCCACTTTGAATAAGGCCAGTTTTCAGGAAAAAACAAAAAACAAACAAAAAAAAAAAACGAAGAAGAGAGAGAACCTATGCTTTGGGATACATTATAGCTCAGAGAATTATGTAATTTTTTTTCTCATAAAGTTTTATTTGCAAGGAAAAGTGCAGTTTAAGCACGGTCTCAATAAATTAAATGTCACATAATAAAAATATTCTTTCTATAAAAAACTCAGATTATACAGTGGTCTAAATGAACTTATAGAGAGATTCTGGCTGCCTTGACTGAAGGACAGCAAGCAATGTAGGATAATCTCTTAATACTCAGTTCAGAAGTGCCTGCTACCATATGTTGTGATAAAAATAAACATATACAACACTCTGATTATTTGTTTTAATTCAAGGTTAGATTTTCTCTCATACCAAGAATAGATGATGAGTGGAATGAATATACCTAAAGCCATGATTTAAAATATAATTTATCTGAATCTAGTTTTTTAAAAAAGTTGAATGTAAATGATTCCTAGGTTAGACTCAAATGGCTATACTTTATAGTATCAAGTTTTAATAACTGAGTATTCAAAGTTGGAAGAAGCATTCTCTTATAAAAATGGAGTAATTAATAAAGAAAAATGCCTAAACAGAAGGCTGCTACAGTGATCGCTATTGTCTTCAAACATTTCTGTCTGCTCTAACATAAAAGCAAATAAAATATTTCAGCTGCAAATTTCTCCTCTATGAAGCATGTTCACAAATATTTTAACCTCTAATGTTTTGTTAATATCTGTGGTCTCTGACTTTGACCCAAGCCTAGCGAAGAAGATGATATTTAACAAATAATTAAAGTAATACAACTGCTAAAAATATTATGAACAGAGTGTAATAGAAACAGAGGGGGGATTGCCTATCTCAGAGATGTCATACTGGAATAGAATTTGAAAAATTTCTTCCTAAGGTCAAACTCCTTCATAACCATTGGTTATTCTTCGCAGTGCCTCTGGAATCAGCAGAGTGCCAGGATCACATCTGTGGCTTACGGGAAGACCTGTTTCAGTGGAGAAGCTATTTCAGAGCCCAGAACAAGAGCAGTTAGAGTAGAAGTGATAGAAAGAGGGGGTATGAGGAAAGAACAGAAATTAGGGAAACATTTAAGCAGAATTAACAGTACCAGCAAGAAGGGAAGAGAATCAACAAGAAAAATAATTTATTAAGGATTATTAGTTTCACTGTTCCCGTAGATTATTTATATAAAACAACTGAATTTGGGGTAGAAGTAATGATAAGGTCTTAAACATGATGATTATTGCTATTTTTTTATATGGTGATTTTTGTGTGTGTGTGAGAGAGTGTTTCTTTAATTTAAGAGCAGAAAACTACACCCAATATTTCTTAGCATTCAAATTTAAAATACATTTATTTAAAGTTAATAAAATTTATTGGGGTGACATGGGTTACTAAAATTACATAGGTTCCAAGTGTACAGAACAATAGATCATCTATATATTACATTGTGTGTTCATCACCCAAAGTCAGATCTCCTTCCATTGTCATATATTTGACCCCCCTCCCTCCTCTACCACCTCTTCCACCTGGCCTTCTGATAACCACTAAACTGTAGTCTGTGTCCGAGATTTTGCTTGTTTGTTTGTGTTGTTCCTTGGGTAAAATTAGGGATAACACTCCCTTTAGCTAGAGATCACCTTTTCTCTACTCAGAAATATTTACTTGTTCTTTCAAATAAATATAAATTATTTTTTCCATTTAAGTCATTTTAAAATGCCCCCAAACACTTAGAACGTTAACTGTAGAACACAATCATTCTCCCAAAGCCACAAAATACTGTATTAAAATGTAACTGTACCATGAAAGTTAATAAGGTTTTAGTTTTAGTTTTTATTTTTGTTTTTTTTCCTAAGTAACACAATGACTTGAGCAGGCCTGTGTTGAATTTTTAGGTATATTTAGAGTTGTGTTATACAAAGTATTTTCAATCATAAATTAATCCAGTAATTTAAGAATTGGAACTGATTTTTCTTGATAGTTATAATCAAGAGCTGAGAGGCAAAAGCCTTATCTGAGATTGCATATTTAGTTAACACTGGAGTGAAAACTCAACCCATACACTCTGGCTTCTAGGTCAGCGTTGCTTTGTCTGTAGTATCCTTCACTCAAGTCATCTCTATTATTATGTCTGCTGGCAAAATAGAAATAGCAACACAGGTAATGAAAGTGTAAGTATGTGAAGACACAAAAAAATCCAGAAATTTATCTTACCACATTGTACATATCTTTTTTTTTAAGACATAAAAAGACATCGATAATTTATCACTTTGATTTGGAAAGATTAACCAAAGCTGTAAAAAATATTAGATTATCCCAATTTAAAAAATGAATGTGTTTTTTAATTGGTTAGTTGCAATTACTAGAGCTGTAAATTTGCAAACTGAATCTTCAGAATAAAACATAAAATGTTATTTGGATACTGTGGAGAATACTAGATTTCCTTAAAAGATTACCTTACAATAAAATATTTATCTTAAGCTGTTATTAAATTCAAATAAGTACTTTAACTTTTGTCTATTTAATTTGGTGTTCTGCCCAAAATAGCGTTTATATTTAATCAAAATGACTTGATTTCAATACACTCATTTTTTAATTTTTCCACAGTCATCATTAATTACTTGCCCCCTTGTTTCACGCTACAAAGAATTTTCTTCGTTACTTTGACACATTTTAAGTAAAGAGAAGCCTGTGTCTCAAATAAAATACATCGTACTGCCTCACCTTTAGAATAAACCTCCCCAGAGACCTTGGTACTTGTCTCCATCTCTCAATGGTCTAATGAAATCATGAAAATTGGCTTTATCTGGACTCTCATTTGCCCTCATTATTCATCATCTACCTAATTAGTGACTAATTAGCTCATGGTGAAAGGAGTAAAGTAAAAAGTAATATTTGTATTTTTAGTTGGGCGATAGAGTGTGTTCTGCTATCTTCAAATTTAGTGTATTGTAAAAGATGGAAATATTTGGGAAACCAGTTCTTGAATTCATTGAATTAGAGATAAGTGATATACTGATGCATCATGATGAACTTATTTTTCTCCTCATACTGAGTGAAGAATAGATCTTGGGAACTCTAAGAAGCATTAGTTCAACTGGATGAAGAAGAGAATAGATGACCTATAAATGATCTGTTTTTATTTGAAAATTTAAAAGTATATTTCAGTCTTTACTTGAATTCATTTAAAAATAAGATATTTGTCTTTATTAAACTTTTAGATTCCATAAAGCTAATGGCACCTTTCCTAAATTTTATTTGTCTTTACTTTCATAATCATATCTGTGACCTTAATTACCACGCCAATTAGATTTTCCTTCAGAACCTATGCTTTCAATTTTAATGATGTGGTGTATACTTTTCTTATCATTGAGACTCAAAATTATAAGCAAAGACATTTTGGAAGAATTATCTTGTCATAGTTTATAGATTTTGAAGACAGTATAGGCCCCAAAGCCAAATTTTAAAAGAGACGGTGTTTTCTTTGGTGTCTTTTCATTTCCTTCTTCTAGAAACTGTGGCTTATTTTTAACAGTTATTAAGCAGTACAAGTTTTTGGAAGGCTCCCTAACCACCCTAAGATTTGGATTCCACCTTGATAGAATTGAAATAATGATGCTTTCTTTTTGCTCCTCTTAATCTTGTTCAAAGAACCAAAAATCAAAGTTAAAAATGCTCTGTTAGGAGTATTAATAAAAAATATTGATTAATTCATAAAACACAGTAATGAAAGCCAGCTGATCTACAGTACTGGAGCATATAGGCTAAAAGTCAGACCTGGTCTAAAACACTCACTATAACTTGAATTCTACATATATGAAATATAAGCTATTATTAGTAATATTGTTCACAGGAATATTAATAGATGGCTCTTAGAACAGAAAACCTTTATTTATAAGTACAAATCAGTAACAGTTGGATTTAGGAAAGGTAGTAAGACAGCTATTTGAAGGAAACTTGTTCTTCTAGAATGTATCGCAGCAGATGCTTAAGTAGTTAATCACTCTGTTTACCATGTTTGAGAATCCACTGGCATATAAGTGATGATTTTCATTGTTTTACCTAAATTTATTTACAAGATTAAAACATCAGGATAATCCATTTACATATAGGTAAAGAAATAAATGAAACTAAAGCAAATGTATTGAATTTATTTTTAATTTAAAATGTATTCTTTTTCTAGGATTATAGTGTATCCTTGGGTTAAAAATAATCAGCCCTGACTCTGGAATCAAATGTGGTTTCTTTTAGATCCCACCTACACCATTATGGGCTGGGTCACTTCCAGCAATTTAAACTATTATACTGTTTATTTAATATGTACTGTATGGGATGCAATGGAAATACAAAATTAATATGATAAGGTCTCCACACTCAATCTTTTAACATTTTTTTCAGGGAGACAAATATGAAAAGAGATAATGATGATGTAAAGGAATTTTCTGGTCTCAAAGAAAGAATATTTGTCTCTATGTATAAAAGGGTGTGAATGTCAGTGTATGAGGGCGGTCTGGAAAGTATCCAGCCATGTACTATGAAAAATACTGGCATTTATGGCTGGAACTTTTCCAGACAGCCCTCGTGTGTGTGTGTGTGTGTGTGTGTGTGTGTGTGTGTGTGTGTGCGTGATGGGCAGGAAAGGAACACTTTTTGGTAAAGAGATAAACTTCTAGTTGGGCCTTAGTCATTTTACTTAGCTTCCTTTCCATGCTCTAGAATATGGAGGAAATAGCACTAAGGGTAGTTCTGGAAGACAGGAGGGTTAAATATGATTATGTACTTGAAGCCTATGTGACTGAACATGACAGCTTGGCTTGGTACAGGCTAGAACCTGAAACAAGGCCAACAATAAGAGGATAAGGAACTGGGAAGGAAGGCTTGTATGGAATGGTAGTCCAGGAAACGTTGACACAAAATCCCCATCACTGGGCCACAGGAAGGAAGATATCTAGTCCATGAGATGAATTATGAAATCTGAAAGATAGGGGCAATGGGAAAAACAAAAGAAGAGATAGCTCTAAGAGAGAATTCTTCTAAGACCAAGATACGAGCAGATGGTTCTCTACAGAAGAGGGTTGGCAAAGCCAGGGTCACCAGGTCTGGATAAAGGAACAGGAGTTTAGCCTTTGAACAGAAGGATTGGTGGGATTGGAACAGGCCAAAAAAAGGTGGAGTCAAAGACCTAGAAGACAATAGACAGATTATCAGGATGAAAAGTTTGACATAGTGCATGGAGGCTGAAGGCCCGTTGCAAATACTGGGACTCATGGTCAATGTCGGGTAAATAATATTCACTTACTGCTTTGTCCTTGGGAATTAAGGCAGAACTCCTTTATCCTTCCTGTTCAAATGAAGCTCTAATCTAGATATTCCGGTCAGGCCAAGTCTGAAGGAGGGGCTTAAGTGAACACAACTGTGGGAGAAATGGTTGGCGAAAACTGGACATTAGAATAACTTGTAGTAAATTCCTTGAGTCACTGAAAGTTAGCCAACAGGAAGACTAGGACTAAATATTACAGAGCATCTAGAGGCAGAGTACAGCAGCAGTGGACTTTAAACCCTAGCTCATGCAGCTGACTAGTTCTGTGGCCTTGAGCAAATCAAGTTACCCTCTATCTTCTTTATATTCTTTTCTTCGCATTTGAATTTGGTGTGGGGGCCTTAATCATGATTTTTAAATATCATTTCCTTTTTATGTATTTGTTAGTATTTATCCTGACAACATTAAAAATAGGATTTAAAGAAGCAATTGAGTTTGTACAGGATTTATGTTGCCTACTATGTGAAATAATACTTTCTTCTTTATGTTCATCATCATTGTTATAATTAGTTGAGGCTGATGTTCAACAGTCTTTAACATAGAAACAAAATAAAAAGTTGCCCAATTTTGTATATATTCATTGCAGACAAGGCCTACTTTTTTTTTACAAGTTTAACTTACTATTATACTTCCTATGTTTTCTTTTTACGTTAGGAAACAGGGAGTTTCAATTAGGGTTAAGATAATAAGTACTTGTATTGTTAAAATTTGGTGAACATATAATGCAGCAAATAGACAAGGCACTGTAGAGTGGTACACCTGGAACCTATGTAACTCTCACCACCCCAATAAGTCTAATAAAAAAATTATTTAAAAAAAATATTTGCAGTTGCTTATGAAAACAGACTCATATATTTTAAGAATTTTTCCTAAGTCAAAGACTCTTCTGGGTAAAACTACTGGCAATGTAAGCAAAATTAATTATCCCTTCCAATTACATTTCTTTTGAAATCACGGTGGTAGGAGAACATTACAATTAATGGTTGTATTTAAGATAGTTGCTGATCTATGTTTCATTGTGAACGGGTTTGGAAACCAATGTGTGATTTAATTGAAATTAGTAAATCCAACACTAATTTTTAAGAAAATGAAAATAATTTTTAAGAAAGTAAGATTCTGTCCAAAGGTTTTAAAGATAATTTCTATAACTTGTTAAAAATGTCACAGATATTTAATTACTTTATACATTAAGGTTAAATATGTGGACTAAAATGAGACTGAAAGAATCATATTAATTAGAAAGACCTTTAAGAAGTAAATTTCTGTATTTTAAAATAATGGAATAAGATCCAGCCTTTTAGATGTAGCATTATTGGGTAAGACAGGAAAATACAGTTGAATAAAATTTCAGAGTAATTTCATTTATAGTCTTCTAAAATTTAGGAATGATTTGAATTAAATAAAGTAATCACATCTATGGACAGCTAGAATCCAGAATGTTCTTAAAATCATCTTAGTTTTAGCTGTATTTGTAAATTCTCTAATTCTTTTTATAATTAAAAAAAATGAAAAGTCTCTAATTCTTTGTTGAAGATAATGATTTTCTTCTTTAATAACATAGTTGATTCAAGATTATATAAAACTGCTGGGCTGTATCATTGCTTACATGAGTAAGTAAAATTATGAAAAATCCAAAATATATAGGGAACTTGTAGCACTTTGCACCAAAGCAAAACAAAACAATCCACTTACAAATGGGCAGAAGTACTGAACAGACATTTCTTCAAAGAGGGCAGATAGATACATGGCCAACAGACACATGAAAAGAGGCCCAATGTCACTAATCTTCAGGGAAATGCAAATTAAAGACACAATGAGATCATTTCTTACCTGTTAGAATGACTGTCATCAATAAATCAACCAATAACAGTGTCAGCAAAATGTGGAGAAAAGGTAACACTTGTGCACTGTTGGTAGGATTGAAAACTGGTGCAGTCACAATAGAAAATAGTATGACAGTTTCTCAAAAAATTAGACATAGAACTAATACTCAGAAATTCTACTTATGGGTATTTATTTTAAGAAAATGGTATCAATATCTTGAAGATGATAATTTTTATTGCAGCACTATCTACAATAGCCAAGATATGGAAACAACCTACATAACTATCAATACACAATTGGATAAAGAAATGTGGTACATACAAGGGCTGTCCAGAAAAAGTCCAGCCATAAATGCCTCTGTTTTTCATAGTACATGGCTGGATACTTTCCAGACAGCCCTTGTATACAATGGGGTATTACTCAAATATAAAAAAGAATGAAAGCTTATTTGCAACCGCATGGATGGACATTGAGGGTATTATGCTAAGTGAAATAAGTCAGACAGAAAAAGACAAATACCATGTAACCTCACTTATATGTATAATCTAAAAAACAAAATGAACAAAACAAAGGAACTCATAGAAGCAAAGAACAAACTGATGGTTGTCAGATAAGAAGGGAGTTAAGGGAGATGGGCGAAAAGATGAAAGAGCTTAACAAGTACAAATTGCCAGTTATAAAGCAGTCGTGGGGATGCAAATTTCAGCATAGAGAATGCAGTCAATAATATTGTAATCACTTTGTATGATCAGATGGGTACTAGACCTACTAGAGGGTGATGACTTTATGTTATATAAATACCTAATCACTATGTTGTACACCTGAAACTAATATAATATTGTTTACATGTCCATTGTAAATGAAAAATAAATTTAAAAAATGATTTCAATCTAGAGCACATTACTGGGATTCCTTGCTATTATGGATTGAATTGTGTCTCCTCAAAATATGTTGAAATCTTAATTCCTAGTACCTCAAAATATGACCCTTTTTGGAAATTGGGTCAATACATAGGTAATCAAGTTAAAATGAGATCATTGGGGTAAGCCCTAATCCTATAGGACTGATATCTTTATAAAAAGGCATAATTTGGCCACAGAGACAGACATGCAAACCAAGAAATAATGGGAAGAAAAGGAGAAAATGTCCTCAACAAGCTAAAAACTGCCTAGGAGAGAAGCCTGGACAAGATTCTCCCTTGGAGTCCTCAGAAGGAACCAGTCCCGCTAGCACTTTGATTTTGGACTTCTAGCTTCTAAAACTACTGTGAGACAGAAAATTGCAGTTGTTTAAGCCATGTAATTTGTGGCACTTTGTTACCAGCCCCTGGAAACTAATAAACCTACCCTCTGGCTTCCTGTTAAATTTGGCCAGTAGGAGTCACCGAAAGAGAAGAGGAAAGAATGAAACAAGGTCAGGACATTGGTTCTCCTGACCTACTCTTAGCAAAGAACCTGGGGTTGGCTGTACTTCTCTATAAGGTGCCCTCTCCATACAATCCCCCTGGATTCCTGAAACCACTCTTTCTCCTTGTCTCGTTCAGGTCAAAGTGTTCAAAGAACCCTCTGCTGCTGTAAATCTCAGGGATGTGCATTACCTCTTACTGTTCATCTTAAATCTTTTCCACTCCTTTGGAAATAATCCCTTTATTAAACTCTTGTGCAAGTATCTGATTTGTGTCGGCAGTATCTTTTTCTTGGTAGGACCTTAACTGATACAGCCTAAAGAGACTTAATTACCTTCTACTTTTTACTACCATTAGTGTAAATATGGTAGCAGTTAACGGTGTATTCTAATGATTTTCTTGAGTGAGTCTTTTCATCTGTAAGAGAAATTTCTTAAACCTACTTACTCTCTATTGTAAAACCAACACCTTACATAGGTTCTGACATAATATAAGTCCTCAAAATATACTTATTGAATGGACACATAGATGAGTATTTTTTAAAAATTTGCATATTCTGTCTTATCCACACACAAAAAAATCTTCAGGTAGCTAACAAAATAAGCATCATATTATGTTAAAAATTAATAGGATAAGAAATTAAAACTAAAGCATAATAAGGTCAGGGAAAGAAACATGAATGTAGGAATAAAAAATAAATGAATTTTCATAATATGCTATGCACTTGCAAGAGGTGGATAACAAGTATGGTTCTGTGCTTTCTTACAGATAATGTGAAGGCAAAAGTTCAGTTACACAAATCACAGTGTCTATAAGTTAAATACAAACTAATTACATAGATGATGTACACATATTTAAAAAACTGAGACCTGATTCAAGTGTTAGTCCCCAGTGAATCTTCATGAACAGGTGGGCATGTCATGTAGCACTCAATGTCTTTAAGATGCTCCTACAGATAATTAAAAGTGAGCTTCATAAGGATGTTTTTGCACCATACACTCTTGTGGCCAATGATATAATTCCCAAGTAATGTTTAACAAAGACTGTTCTAATGAAGCAGGCTAAGCAAAGCTGTGTCAATCAGGTGCCACATTTGGATTAATTGAAGCATACATTCAGAGGACCTAGGGCTGCTCATAGGTATGATTTATGCTCATAATAACTCTATCATAAAATTATACATAAATATTATTTTTCTCACATATTACTATCATTATTTAGTGGCACTGATTTCAAGTCTGAAAAGTGCTAAGAATGTAGATAACGGTTATGGGTGAATGAACCTGTTTTTGCAGAAAGGCTATGAAATAGAAACTGCTTGTGAATATTCTTAATCTCCTGCTTAAGTTTATTTCATATGTAACAAAGTAAGTGATCAAATCGTAAAATGAAACTGCATTTAAAATGAATGAATGCAAACAAATTTGTAAAAGCCAGAAAATAAAAGTTTTCCTCTTGGTCCTACTAGCTTTTCTAAATCAGGTTTCAGTAAATAATGAGATTTTTGAACCCCGTATCAGCTATTTGAGATGAAAAACATCATCAAATATGTCATTTTTAAAAAATGTATATAAAAAGTACTCACATTCCCTATATATTTATTTTTGCTGTCCTACAGGAAAAAACATTATCAGGAAGTTCACATAATGCTCACTGCTTGTCCTCAGAAGAAACCATACATTGCTTTCTTTTAAAATATTACAAATCCAATGCTTACAAATCTCAGCATGTAAGCAGTAGAATTATTATGATCCATGTTTTTATTGTTAAATTTATTGGGATGACATTGGTTTAGTAAAAATTGCATAGGTTGCAGGTGTACAATCCTACAGTGCATCGTCTGTGTTTTGTATTATGTGTTCACTACGCAGAGTCTGTTCTCTCTCCACCTTATATTTGACTCCTCCTTCCTCCTTCCTCTTCCATCTCCTTATTACCCTCAGGTAACCATTAAACTGTGTCCATGAGTTTTTGTTTCTTTGTAGCTTTCAGTTTTATGTTCTACATATGAGTAAAGTCATATGGTTCTTGGTTTTTTTCTGTCTGGTTTATTTCACTTAGCATGATGATCTCCAGGTCCATCCATGCTGTTACAAATGGCAGTATTTCATTTTTTCTTATGACTGAGTAATATTCCATTGTGTATATGTACCACAGCTTCTTTATCTGTTTATCTATCAAAGGGCACTTTGGCGGTTTCCATGACTTGGCCACCATGAGCAGTGCTGCAATGAATGTTAGGATACATATATCTTTGCAAATTAAGGTTTTCAAATTTTGGGGGTAGATAACCCAGAAGGTTTAAGTTTATATTCTTAATTTTTGAGGAATCTTCATACTGTTTTCCATAGTGGTTGTACCAATTTGCATTCCCACCAGTAGTGTATGAGGGTTCCGTTTCTCCACAGCCTCTCCAGCACTTGTTATGTCTTGTTGAGCATAGCCATTCTAACAGGTGTGATGTGGTATCTAATTGTGCTTTTGATTTGCATTTCCCTAATAGCTAGAGAAGTTGAGTATTTTTTTTCATATATCTGTTGGCCATTTGTATGTCTTCCTGGGAGAAGTGTCTGCCCATTTTTTAATTGTTTGTTTTTTTGTTGTTGAGTTGTATGAGTTCTTTATATATTTTAGGTATTAGCCCCTTATCAGAGATATTGTTTGCAAGTATTTTCTCCCATTTGGTTGGCTGTCTCCTTGCTTTGTTGATGGTTTCTTTTGCTGTGCAGAAGCTTTTTAGTTTGATATAATCCCATTCATTTATCTTTGCTTTCACTTCTCTTGCCTTTGAAGTCAGGTTCATAAAGTCCTCCTTGAACCCAAGGTCTATAAGTTTAGTAGTGATATTTTCTTGTATACAGTTTATTGTTTCAGGTCTTACGTGGAGGTCCTTAATCCATTTTGAGTTAATTTTGGCATATGGTGAGAGTTCACAGTTCAGATTCTTTCTTTTGCATGTTGTTTTCCAGTTTTCCCAGCACCATTTACAGAAGAGGCTTTCTTTTCCCCATTGTATATTTTTCACTCTTTTGTAAAAAATTACCTGTCCATATATTTGTGGATTTATTTCTGGGTTTTTTATTCTGTTCCCTTGGAATTACCCACTTTTTAAATCTATCTAGTAACAAATTAGCAGGGTTGTAGTGAGGAAATAGTGTGTGTGTAAATCCTAGGATTTATAGTAAATCCTATACTTGTCAGAGAAAGAAAAACTACAGCATTTTTTCAGGACCCAACAGCTTCCCTCAGTCTCACCTGAGCATTTTGAATTTCTCAGAGTGCAAATGGTTAAGTGGTCTTTTCTTTATCTAGATAAGTTAGGAGAAACTCAAATTCTGACTTTGCAGTGTTCCACAATCCCACAAGCCAGGCTTGGCTTTTGTTCCTTCATTTGGAAGCATTAAATTTCTTATAATAAAATTTTTATACTGCCTATAATTAACATAGCACACACACATACAACCACCACCCCCAACACACACACACAGACACACAGATGTTCCTCAAGTTTGATGGGCTTATGACCCAATAAGCCCATCATAAATTGAAATATCATTAAGTCAAAAATGCATTAATACACCTAAACACCTAACATCATAGCTTAGCCTAAGTTACCTTAACCTTGGTCAGAACCCTTACATTAGCCTAAGTTTGGGCAAAATCATCTACTGCTAACACGTAGAGGGTCAGTTGTTGTTTACTCTCATGACCACATGGCTAACTGGAAGCTGCACCTCTCTGCCACTGCCCAACATTATGAGGGAGGATCGTACAGCATGTTGCTAGCTTGGGAGAGCATCAGAATTTGAAATATGGTTTCTATTGTATGTTTATCACTTCTGTACCATCATAAAGTAAAAAAATCATGTAAGTCAAACCATCAAACCCAACGTCAGTCAGGGATTATATAGATATAAAATATATATATATATATAATATAGATATAAAATATATATATATATTTCTAGAGTAGTAGAAAAAGAAATCAATGAAAACTAAATTATATATGTATAATTTATGTATAATATATAACATATTATATAATATGTAGCATATATTATATATATATATATATATATATATATATATATATATATATTTCTTTTTCTACTACTCAGCCACCAGCTGGTACACTTTTTGAAAAATTTTATATAGATATATATTTATATATGTATAAACTTATACGTGTATACACACACACACACACACACACACATTTTTTTGCATCAGTAGTACTTGTGTTCACTTCAGAATCTTGTATGAAGGTATTTGCTCAGTTTTTCTTTTGCTAGGAATCGAAGATGTTTTTGTGAGCTTATAAAGAGTTCTCTTATTTCTTCAGTTTACTTTGTGCTTTTCACGTCCCAATATTCCCCTCCTCTTTTTCAATAACTTCTTGGCTCAAAGTACTTCACCATATTATTCTTATTGCTTTTGCTGAGTAATGATTTCCAGGTTTAATTCTTTCTCATCTCTACTCTTTCCTCATGTGCAATGTTGTCTTTATCTCCTGAAGGAAATGCCTACCACAGTCAGCCCTTCCTGTACCTTTTCTCACACGAGCAGTGCCACAACACTTATTTTCCTAGCCTCCTCTGCGTGTTTCTTAGCTTTCCTTCCCTTTTAGTAGGACATCCTCCGAGTCTTGCTTATCTTGCTCAGACCCTAGGTCTTCCCTGTGACATGAGTAGGTTTTCCCAGTAGCCAGTGTGATAGTACCAGTTCTGTGATCAGGCTGCCACACCATCATGCCTCTGCCCTGAGGCTGACTAGTAAAAAATTTGAAGTGACTGACTTGGACATGAGCTTGAAGAGAAGGCTCTTCAACTGCTCTATAGATGTGGATAAATGTGGTGCCTACAAACTGAGTTGAGATTTTGCTCACAGCAATTTAGGGTCTGCTTTAACGCAAACGGAAATAGGTGATTGATGTGTCAAATGTCATACATTATAGGTTACATTCTCAATAATATTAGCCTGAAAAAAATTAAAGGGTTATTACCAAATGTACTAGTTATCCGAAGGAAATGTTAATAAAGTACCCAGGAAGTCTCTAAAGAGATATATATTCCTGGTAAATCCTCTAAGATAAACTTGCCTTAAACTGTCACTCTGAGCAACTGAATAAATTAACTTGACATATGAGACCTTTAGCTATGAGCCAATTAAATGTCAAGTGTCATTAACCAAAACTGATTTCTTGCATTTAAGATTAATTTATCTGAAGTTCTTACTGGTAGTATTTAGGAGGGTATATAGCAACAGTGATTACCTTAGACTACATATAGCAAATAATCTAGATCACAATAGCTAAAGATTGCTTTGTGGTTTTGTTTTTTTTGATTTTCCATATTGAGAGAAGTCCAAATTTAGGCAACAAAAAGCTGGTATGGTGAAACACAATTTCACCAGGGATGCAACAACCTCCTGTAGTTTTCTGAGCCAACTTCTCCAGGATGTGGTTTTTGTTCTCATTCTTACAAAGTGGTTGCTAGAACTCAGCTTCCCCCAGTACCCATTCATCCCCACTTCCTTTTTCTAAAAGAAGGAAAGATAAAGAGCCAAGGTGAAAGGGTATAGACCATGGGAGTGAGTGCCCTTGGAAGCTCAAGGCTAACACTTTGCCCTATACCACATAAACATTTCTATTATGAGAATTAATTAGAGAATCAGTTTTTAGCTGGGTAACCAACAGAATCATGGTTCTGTTTTTGAAGAAAGGGGCAATTAGGAATACAATCTCTGCCAGAAAAGATTAAATAATCATTGAGGCTATATAATAATTTATGTGTAGAAAAAAGCTCTTTGTTTTCTACAATACAGGTATATGTGAATATGCATATATGTATTTGTGTGTGCATGGTGGGGGTAGGGTGATGAGTAGAAGAAATGAATGTAACCACCTCATTGGACAGTAATATCAACTTAGCAATTTATAAGTACAAAGAAAGGGGTTATCGGAATGCATCTTCTTTTTTATCCCAATGGAAATTACCTCTGATTAGAGGCTATTCCTGTTAATTCTGGCTATCATGGTTGACTTATGGTACAGGTTCAATTAATATCCAGAAGTCTCTATTGAGGTCACACAATTTATGCCCTAGGTTTGTTCTTGTTTCTGAAATCAAAGACCTCAGAATATGTCAATAAAAACTACAAGAAGTCTTACATGTTTTTCCTAACAAGAGTTTTGCACAAGGCCCTATTGTTTTATTTATGCAAGTACTATGTCTAAAGACTTTGCACTTCTACTCTCAAATATTGTCCTGATAAAGTTCACAAGAGGAAATTTGTTTACATTGTAAATAACATAACTAATAAGATGATGAATATATGATAATTGGACAAATTACAAAAACATCTGTATCATCACACACTAACTCTAGGCTATGACTTACTCCATTGGGAGGAGATTTTATTTATTTTGACCTGGATGGTTTTAGACACTTAAAGATGTATCCTTAATCCAGTAGGTATTCTTTTGAATTTGCAGTTTAATCATATAAAAATTGTGGTTTTTACATATTTTTTTACCTTCTCATTTCCCTCCTTTCATTTTTAAAATCTGATCTTCTCTTGCATGAACTCTCATTCCAAGACCTCTTCTGAATTATTTATGCCAGAACTTTACTTATTTTATCATAAACAGCACCCTTTTCCAAAGAAGTAGGTGATGTATTTGGGTCTGTCCTTTTCAAAATGGTGTCACTCTGCCATATGTTTTCTTAAGGCACTGTGAACACACCTTAAAAGTAATCTATGTTATGTTATATTGTAATGGTGTATTTAAATTTCATTAGAACAGTAAATTTTTGAAAGATGGGGATGCACTTTATTCATCTCTTAAGTTGGTGCATGGCATGAGTGGGAATTTAATAAATGAGTCTTAATAAGTGAGGAAATGTTTTTATTCTATTAAATATCCCTACACTCTATGCAAAACCTCACATTTGCCTTTCATTTCGATCAGGTATATTTGTCTATATTTTAGTAAATCAGGTTTGTTTTACTGCAACTTGGTACAATTTGTAGTTTTTCCAATTTTTTTCTAATTCACTTGCAGTCTTCTGAATTTTTTTGTAATATTTAGAGTATATATTATAGATTCTTTTTTATGAATGTGACATGGCTACTGTGGAATTCAGTACTAGAGCATTTGTCCTCCAAATAGTATTTTTCAAAGAGAGCCAACTCAATAAAAAAACTGAAAATATGCATAGGACATGACTTTTTAAAAAATATTGAGTTTTACAGAAAACTTCAGATTACACAGCTCTACATTTTTACCTAAATTTTGACTTCATAAATATCAATAAAATGATCTCATTATATTATATTAACATGTTAATATTTAGTTGGGTCTTGAAACTAGCCATATGGAGCTAGCTCTCTGATACTTTGCCTGAATTTAGATCTTGAACCATAAACTGGGCAAAGAAAAAAAAAGATGGGTTACATAGAACAAAAATGTTGTTCAACATTTTCCTAGGGTTTTAGACTATATTAATTACATTGTATTGCAGAGAACATGGTCATGGAATCTTCAGAATACAGTAAGGATTTCCTAGCAAATAGCATTTTATAAAAGAAAAATGACTTTGACCAATAGAATATATAAAACAAACTGTATACGATTGAAATACTTTTGGTCTGTAGCTAATGGAAAATGTAAAATAAGGTTTGTAAATAGAGAGTAAAGAGTTAGGTGATCCGGCTAAGAAAGCCAGCTATTTGCCCACACACTTTGCAGGATAGGAGTACCTTATGTGAGGCTACAATTCTTATCCTTAATTTACAGATCATGAATTGCATTCAGCTTATTTTTGCATAGCTTAAACTCAACATCATAACTTTTGAAATAGACTTAATTTTATAATAGTTTTTTTTAATTTCCAAACAAGTTGCAAAGATAGTACAGAGTGATTCCATATATCCAACATCCAGTCTTCCTATTTATTGACATCTTACATGGTATGATATGTTTATCAAACTAATGAACCAATACTGATGATATATGATTATTATTAACTGAAATCCAAATTTTTTCAAGTTTAATGAGTTTTTCCTTTTTATACTTATTTAATCTTCTTTTTCTGTTCCAGGATCCTATCCAAATCCATAGTACATAAAGTTCTCATGTCTCCTTAAGTCTTCTGGACTATGACATTTTCTTACACTTTCCTTGTTTCCAATGACAGTTTTGAGAACAATATTATTTAAAATGTCTTTTAATTAGGGTCCTGATAGTTTTCTTATGACTAGACAAGAGTTATAGTTTTGGGGAAGAAGACCACAAAAGTAAGGTGCTCTTCTCTGATGGTACATTCGTATCAAGGTTACGTTCTATAAAAATGACTTATCACTGATGATGCTAACTTTGATCACCTGAGATAGTGTTTTTTTTGGTCTTCTCTATTATAAAGTCCCTTTTTATGTCTCTTACCATGCTGTATCCTTTGAAAGGAAGTCATTCTGTGCAACCTACACTTAATGGAATAGGAAATTATGTCCCATTTTCTTTAGGGGAGTATATATATGTAAGTTATTTGGAATTCTTCTGCAAAGGAGATTTTTCTCTTCTCCAGCATTTATTAATTGATCCAGTAATTCATTTACATTATTAAGAACTCATAGACATTTATTTTATTCTTTGGATTATAATCCAGTACTATATTATTTTCTTGATTAAATTCTTTCAGTTTGGGTCATTGAGAGTTCGTGGAAAATGGCTTTAGAAACTAACATCCAGGCACAGGATGTGCTCATTGCTACTGGGGGTAAGGTAACTTCTTTAAAGTCAAGTCAAAAAATTTTCATTCAGCTAAGTTAAATGCTTAAAACATATTACTCATATGATCAAACCCAAACTTCATCACACTGCATTTGTGAGGTTGTTATTTGTTCCCCAGTATTTATTTCCTATTTTGTTCCCTTAGTAGGACCCCTAAATATTAACTGGATCTGGACATCAACAATAAATCCTACATTTCTAAGCCCCCTTTGCAGTTAGATGTGACAGTTACTGAAGATGGGATGAAGCCAGTATCTTTCAGTACCCTTCTGGTCCTTAAATAAAGGAGGCATACCCTGCTCCTGCCCCTTCTTTTTTTTTTCCTGGCTATAAAGTGACTATGAGGGAGATAGAGCAGCCACACTAACTATGACAACATGATGTAAAGAATTGGCTCCCTGTTCTTTATGTAGTCATCATATGAAGCCTGGGATGCCAACTCTTAAAAGAGAGACGTAGAATTTTCTTTTGTAATCTTTTGTGATTTAGGGTTTCCTGCTGCTCACACTCAAAGCTGACCCTAATTATATTTGGTATACTATACTCTATATAATATGAATCTTGAGTACATCTTGACCGGTTGCCCACAGCTTCCCATTTCAGGTGATTATGTGCTCCAACCACTTAGATCTAATTAAATAAAAAATGTATTAAACACCTCCGGTGAGCCAAGTTCTATAGTAGGAGCTAGGAAGAAATTTAAACATGAACAAGTTTAAAAGAGTCTCTGCCCTATTGAAGCTGTATTCTAGTCATGTAATAGGATGTTTTCTGAACACACGGTTCAATTCTATGTCATGTTTGTATACATGTTGCTCCTGGAAATGCCCTTAACCTTCTGTTGTCTGCATGAAAATCTCCTAATTGTTAGGACTCAGCTGAAGCATTACCTCTTCAGGGAAATCTTCCCTGATTTCTCTGGGAAGTCTTAGTCACTCCTTCACCTCTGTTCCTGAAGTACCTACTGTAAAACTTTATCTCAATATCAAGTTGTATCATTTATATAGTACACCCAAGTCCTGCAAACTGGTTATGTAGTGTCATTCAAGTATTATTTTTTACCAAAATTCTTTCAAATGCAAGATGTTGATATAACATTAATCAATTTTATTAGTTTACAATGGGTGACATTCCATTTGAAGGAAGGGAATATTACTATTTCCTAGACTATCCAGGGGACTCCCTTTTCTTATCAAGATGTCAGGGAAGCTCAATTAATCACCATAAGTTTGCATGATGATTCTAGAATCAAATTACATCTTTCCCATATGGTCTAGAGGGTGTTTTCACCAGGATCTGAAGAACAATTACTGTCCATGACAGGATGCATTGCAAAGAGCATCTCTTTTAGATTCCAGATTGTATCTCATTATAGTGAAAAACAAACTTGACATTCCCTCTTAACAGCAGCATAGACAATATCTGTCAATAGCTCTAACACAGCCAGTTTTTACACTCAGTTAGGACATAATTACATTAGTTTAATTGAATACCAGTTGAAATAATTGAGTTGCATTTGGGAGCCATATTAGAGGAATAACTTTTATCTTTAAACACTGGAATCACACTTGGCCCACTGAGATGCTTCTACTATGAGAGGCACAAATTGAGGAGAAAGAACCTTAGTATTTAAGAGTGCATTTCATGCTCATACTACAGCATGTAGGCCTGACTGTGGTAATGGCTGGAATTTTCTAAGCTGTTCCTGTGCTTGCTTACTTGCTTCCTTTCTCTCTCCTTTCTTCCTCCTTCCCTCCCTCCCTCCCTTCTTTCCCTCTCTCCCTTCCCTCCTTCCCACCCTCCCTTCTTTCCCTCCCTTCTTTTCTTCCTTCATGTTCTTTCTTTATCTCTCTTCCCCAGCCTGTGAGCATGTATAGCTGAATTTGTAAGTTTAATATACTTGTAATATACTCTATGTAACCCAAATAGCCTAAATGTGTTTCACTTCCCTGAACAACCCAATCTTTTGGGTTACTTTCACCTCTAGTATATCACATTTGTGTGCCAATTTCCCTATTCTTGTTTGGGTGAATGTGCCCTCATAGTGACAAATGTAAAAGGTCAGTTTAGCAGACAGTTACACAATGCTGAGGACATATTAAATACTGGTAATAATAATAATAACGTTTAAGGCTCAAAGAAGGAGCATGTTGGGAGTTGATCATGTTTTAAGACCTTGAAAGTAAGTAAAATGTGCCTTGGGCAGGTTAGACATTTAATAAATATTTGCAGGATTGACAAAATATAATAGTGGTGTTTTCAGAAAGCAGAATGAGCACTCAGATAAAATTATAGCAAATGAGGTAATGATGAAAACCATTTGTTCTCTAGCCATAGCTGTTTTGACTTTTGAAAGGCTTTAATCTGGAAGGAAAACCCTGGGCCTTGTACACAGGCTTTGTGGTTTTATCTATTAGTTTCTTAAAATATTAATGTAAAACAGCCCACTCATCTTCTCTGAATGTCACAGATTTGCCCATTGTCCATTATAACCACCCTTTCTTTAATTAGTAAAAATACATTATTGATTAATGGGAAATTACAGGAATTCAGTACAAAGCAATCTAACATAATGAGAGTGCTTGAAAATGTCAGTTTTTTCATTGAGGCTACCCATTGTTTTGAAACCTTTCAGTGATATGATTGTTGGTACAACATACCCCTTCTCTATCTTTTTCTTATTTTTCCAGAAAAGATAATGTACATCCTTTGATTATAGAAACAGAGGTGGTGCAGCATATTGGAGGAAAATTTGGTCATCTATCTTCTGTTATTTAAATTACAAAAAGGTGAAAATTATGAACATGGGAAAATGTGTATTATAAAACAGGTGCCATAAACTGACTGTGGTTATACTTGGAAGTAGAAGAAAGACAAGCTGACCTTTTAAGACATATTTGCAACTCCGTGATCATCACATGAACCTTAAGAGTCAGTAATATATATCCCTACCTGTCAAAAGCTTCCACAATAGGCTTTCTTAAAGCTAAGATTCACTGATTTCTGGTGTCTTCTTATTATCAGAGCTTTGGCTTATGATTCTTTGTCTTTCTAATACAACATTTGTATAAACTCCCTGATTACCCTCAGAATCTATACAATTAAAATAAATTTTTGGTGAAATTCTGATATGATAAATTTTTCTGGAAATGTGGAGGTATACTGTATTTTTTTCAATCAGGAATTAAATGTTGGTAATAATTTAAACATGAAATTAAAGTAGCTAGAAAATATTTGCCTTTATTTATTTTGATGTGGAGATTTAAGGAGCCAGTGTATAATTTTTAGTTGAAAAAGAATTTCTAAACATTGATCTAACACTTTTGCTGGTAGCTTGTCTTTCTACTCTTCCACCAATAAAGCCTAAAACCCCTCCTTCACCCCTTCATCGTGTAATCTGAGGGTCTCCTTCTGACGAAGAGGGTAATCCTGCATTCTCAATTTGTAGTGTTGAAATGTCTATTTCCCTTTGGAAAAGGTGTGTTTCCCTATTGTGGATATCTTTTGTGAAACTCCTTTTTTCTGTCACATTTTCAGTGGGATCTTTGAACCACTTCAAATCTCAATAAGCATGATAACAGAGTGTGCTTTCCTTCTTTTCTCAACCCATCATAACTCACTTGCTGCTGCTATGGCAACAGACTGGCAACAGTTGTAGAGGAAACCATGCTCAGACTAAGGCCAGATGGAAGGAGTGGGTGCCACTGGCAGCATCTCAGGGAAGCTATGTGTAGCAGTAACAAATTGAACTTGGCTGTGTTTCTGTCCAATAGATAGGCAGGTTGGAAAGGGAAAGAAAAGGGCAGAAACCATGGAGCATCACATAAGTTGAGCAATTGTTCACTTGAGTGTTGTCCATGTTAACATGAAATCTAGACTTCCCACTTAGTTTTCTTTTAAATGATGTAAACATGCTATTGGTCCATGAATGGTCTATGGTCTATTAAAAGATGAAAACTTCATGTATAAATTCTGTTCTAATTGACTCTCTATGAAAAATGTCTTCTACAAATAATTTTCATCCTTTCTCCCCAGCCTGATTTCTAATGATCCAAATTCTTATTAATAGTATATTTTTTATTATTGATGGGGACAGTTGAAATACATCTTTTCGTTAAGAAATGTTACCATTAGATCATGTTTAAAGGTACATAAATATCAAATTACTATGTTATACTGCTGAAACTAATCTAATATTGTGTGTCAACTATTCTTCAACAAAAAATAAATTTAAAAAATATGTCACCATTAGTTTGCAGTATGTAGCTGCCAAGTGTATAATATTTTCTGTTATAAATATATTTAAAGATATTTCTTTAGAGTTAATAAGGATTTTCTATTCTCAATGAGCTTTTATGAAATAATAATCAAGATTTATATAAAATGAATAGAAAAGAAAAATAACAATTGATTTTGTAATAAAACACAGATCTTTAGAAAGAGCTGACTTTTAATCAATTTGTTCTCAGTAAGAGTTTTTAATTCCTTTCTAACCCATAAATAAAGATGGAAATAAAACTAAAATAAAATGATAATATATTTGAGTTGTAATTCCTTTTTTAGTGATGAAACTACTTACGTTTCTGTTTCTTGAATTTTTCTCTTTATTTTATTAAAATGAAAAACATACATAGAAAACAGAGGTACAAACATATAATAATGTGGTCAATTATTATTTAAATTTCAATGATATTTAATTATTTTCCCAATACATTTAAAATTGAAGATCAAATTAGAGATGAATTTTGCCTCCCAAGTGGCTTGTGTCAATAACCTTGTACCTGGTACTTCTGATTTAGTTGACAGATATGAAATGGAGTGTTTACATGTTGATTCCTAGAAGTAAAACACATGAGCTGTCTTAAGAACAATTAAATATTCATTTTCCAAAAAATGTATTTAGTCTTCACTTGGAAAATTAAAAGCTTACTGTCTAAGTTTGAACTATATTTTAGCACGTAAAATAGTATAATCTATAAATGGAATTTATTATTTCAACTGTGAATTGCAGTTATTTAACAGAATTAAGGAACTCCAGTTTTATTTCATTCTAGGATATATAACTATACTCTTATTTCAGCAAAGAGAGGACAAGCAAATTTGCACTCTGAGTTATTTAGGCTTGAAGACACCTTTATTGTATCAAGATAATGATATGTTAATTGATGCAAGCTCAATTAGCCAGCATTCCTTATTTCTAATAGGTGCTCAAAAATAGTCATATTTTGATGAAAAATCAAACTATTATTTGAAAGTGGAAAACAATTATTATGAAGTGACTTTAATATTTATAAAATCAATATTATATATATAAATACACATTTTTATATAAAAATGTGGGGAATAATATCTTTTTCCATATGTATTTTTCTAGTTGGTGTTTTAATATTTTTAGTACATGCATGTGTATCCATTTTTAAAAACTTTTTGTTATGGAAATTTAAAATGTATTTAAAATAAAGAGAGTGGCATAATTAGCTTTAATTTACCCTCCTCCATTTCCAACAATTTTCAACACTTAAACTGTCTTGTTTTGTTTATATGCAAACTCCCCTCCCCATATAATTATGAAGAAATTTCAAGATAGAATACCTACCATTCAGTTTATACACATGTGAATCTAAAAAGTTACAAATTAGGATTTTTACAATATTATTATTATTATGCCAAAAATAAATAATATTTCTTTATTTTCATCAAATATTCAGTGCTTAAATTTTCCACATGATCTTCACTTTTTTTATTTAAAACATTTTTATTTAGAACCCAAATAAAGATGTCTCAAATATCTTTTAATCCAAATCTAGATCTAAAATCTATCTTTTTCTGTGTCTGTCTTTGTCTCTCTCCTTCCTTGCTGTTTATTGGAGAAACCTACTCATTTGCCTGTAAAGTTTCCCAAGGTCTGGAGTTTTCTAATTTCAAAATGTTCTTTTTCCTTCATTTCCTTTAAATTGGTATATTCAATTTGATTTTTTTTTTTTTTGCCAAGACTGGTATATCACAGGAGATAGTACTTACATTAGAAATAACATAATTCTCTCTTTTTGTGATCTTAATTAATTATTTCATTAAAGGTTGCAAAATTGTAATTCTAATTCATGTACTCCATTTGTTCACTGAATACCTAACATTTATTAAATATTGTGTTAACCTATTATAAGGTTCATATCAGAAAGAAGAGATAAATTTTTTATTCTTTCTATTAATTTTTTTGTTTATTCATATTAACTACTGTGTTGTATACTATCACATGTTTATACCAATGTTTGCATTGTTTCCATTTTTATACATACAAACAATACTGCAATATAAATACTTATACATGTTTTTAACTATTTCTACTTCAATATTGTAAAATTTTTCTCACATGCCAGACATAAAAATTTCTCAGGACCCAACATTCTCTTCTGTTTATTTTTTATTTATTAGATATTTATTATTGTTATTCTGGTTGATCTTTGGGTATGGAATGATATTATTACTATTAGCTAATATTTGTTGAATGATTGCTATACTCAGACCTTCTCTTTGATACTTGGCTAGCATAATCTTACTTAATATACATCATTTTAAGATAGATACTATTTTATTACATAGATACTATTATCTTGAGATTACAGGTGGGAAAATGAAGACAGAAATATTAAAGAACTTTTATATAGCTAGTAAGTGGTAGAGTAAAAATTACTTGACACAATATTGTCCTAATTATTAAGTAATGTTGGATCTTACTATTGTTTGAATTTGCATTCTTTGATTACTAGTGATATTGAACATTGTTTTATATATTTATTGACCATTCTGATTTCTTCTTTAGTACCTTCTCCATTCATATTCTTTACCTTTTTTGTACCTTAGATTATCTTTTACATTCACACATTAACTTTAGTCCAACGTCAACCTCAGTCCATCTATTTACCGTAAGTCTTAATTTTGTCATTTTCAAGGATAGGTATTGAATAAAAATATAGACATAGTGAAATCCCTTTTATACATTTAGATTTTAATTTGTGAGGCCATAAACTTCTGAATTATGAACAGGTTATTCAAATGTGCCTCAACTATGACTGGTAGACACTAAGTGATATTGTAGCTTTTGTACAGTAGTCCTGAGATTGACATTGTCTTTAATATAATGCAAATAACATATTGTAGTTTATAAGTTTCTAATAGGTCTAAGCTAAAAACAAATTCACCACTATGTCAAACAATGTGGGAAAGAGAAAAGGCTAATACAACATTATTTCTATCCTGAAATTGGCAATCTGGTTGAAGGAGCAATTTCAACACAAATGGAATTCAAGAGTGATTTAAAGGAACATATAATCACAGTCTAAATAATGTTGGCCACACTATATTTCTATGCAAAAAATATGAAAATTTTGTGTTTCAGAAGAATTTTAGGGTATTTTTAAATGTTCTTCTTAGGAAAATAAACATAGCAGAAATCTAAAAATAAATTAGCTCTTATCTGTTTAAAATAAAGCTATTGCATAATTATTTTATGAATATTACTTCTGTCCTAAACATCAGATATATAATGATAAATAGATATTATCTTCACTCAAGGAGTTCACTATCTAGTAAAACAAAGTCAGTGAAAAAGAACTCATTTTAATAAGCCATGCATAACCTCAGTTGATGCTAATTATCCTTAAACTTTAAAAATATTGTAAGGTTACATTTTAACAATAAGTACATTTTCGAAGATAGAAATATATGTGTGGTTTGGTTTTCTTTTACTTTTGCCTTTTATTTCATTTCTATTTTCAAAATGCCTTTTATGGTCCTGTATTATTTTAACTAAAAACATGTATTAATCTGCAGTGTACCAGGTCAATGAATGTTAGTTCATCTGCATATTAAAATACTATTAAACTGTTTAAACTTGATTGAAGGAATTTTCTGTGTTAATAAAGAAAACTTCCAGATACAAAAATTGAGACAAACATGGTAAATAATGGCATGTATCAGTATTCTTGTTTGTGTTAATTTAAAAAGCATGTGTGTGTATGTGTGTATATGTGTGTGTATTTGCATAAAAACAGTTCAAGAAACTTGACAGTAGTTGCTTGCTGGAAGTAACTGTGGACTTATCTTTTAAAATACATAAACTTTTTAATTAAACCACATACTATCAGCTGTAATCATCATAAAAATATAACATTAGTTAATCAGCAGGAATTCAAGATACTTAAAACATTTGTTTTATAGATACTATGCTATTAACAGAGACAAAGATATCTTGGAGCTACTATACTTCAAATCTGTAAAGCATCCCATTAGTGATGTCTTAATGGAAATATATACATATTTCTTCATGAATTGTGAAATATAAAATTCCAAGTTTTGACACAAGGTGTCCTTGTGAAAGATCAAATGACTTGCCACCTTCTTGGGTGTTTCATTACTTGACACCTACATAATTATTTAAAATCTCAGAGTATTATGTGCAAACTTTGTTTGCTGATTAGTAATATTATTTAAAAATAAAATCATAATTTTTTTATAATAAAAATCAGCATTGATAGTTCAACGTATTTGACTAACCATACAATTTGAGTTACAGAAAAGATAAAGCATACGGTTAGATGTTTTGTAATAATGTAAATTCCAAAAGGACTCTAAACACTTCGATAAATAGATGATATAAGATACTTTACTTTTGAAGAAAAAAATCTTAATTTTTAAGAAAATTAGTCTATAACATTTTTCCTATTTCAACTGTATAAAAGTATCCTTTCATTTGTCTGTTTCCCCTCAAATATATTATAAGACATTCTTGGTATTATTATTATTATTATTTATTTTTTTGGTAGTTCCCTGGCCGGGAATTGAACCCAGGCTGCAGCGTTGAGAGGTATTATTTTCACTGATGTTATTTTTAAAAAGCTTAATTTGATTGAGGAGATATGAACAATTAAAATAATAAGATGTCTTTAGAACTTAATAAATTCTTTTATTTTTCTAATTTTTTCATTATACATCTCTATTTTGTTATTTGGTTCCCAAAATGAGATTATTTTGAATGAAGTTAAATTTTTTAGGTGCTCCAAATTTCAAATAATAGAATAATTTATGGAGTATTTGTAAATGATGTATTAATAATTTGTGTAAAAATACTATTATCTATTATCAATGCATTGTTTTTATTAATAATTCTATGCATTAAAACTAATTATCAATAAAACCTAACTCACTTCTGTGGCAATGATATTTTCAGGAGCAAAATCCTATTTTTATCTCAGTAGATTAGACCTCAGTTTGCAGTTTCAGGTATTTAATTAATCATTCTGTTGAATGCATAGAGGTTTTTTTAAAATTTGCATTTTACAGGCATTATAACAGATCCCAATAGAATGCCAGCTCCTTGGATACAGAGCATTTGTCTATTGTGCTAACCATAAAAAATTCAGGGCTAAGATTATGTCTGACATTGTTGATGCTTAATGAAATTTGCTAGCTGATTGATCCAGTTCCCCAGGCTTAAGGCCTGTAAATTTTGATATTGTTCTTGGACTGACACAGGCGTTAAGTCAAGTGAGAGAGCCTGCCATGCTGAGTGAAGGAAGAACAAGTAAGCCAGTGTGGCCACAGCTCAGATGGGATGGGATTTAGGAGACTGTGTCAGAAAAGTAACTGGCAACATCCACTGGTTCAGTGCTTCCCAAGAGAAAAATAATGTTGGCCACAAATGTAAGTTTTAGTCTTTTTTAGTATAGTAACCATATAAAATATAAAAATAAACAGATAAAATTAATTTCCCCCAGGTATGCAAAATGTTATTTTCAGTTGTAATTAATAAAATTACTAACAGAATATTTCACATTCCTTTTTTATCCTAAGCCTTCGAAATGCAGTGTATACTTCACATTGGTAGAACATCTCAATTCTGCCTATCCACATTTGAAGTGCTCAGTCACCATGTGTGGACAGTGTAGTTCTAGTACCTTGTAAACCATTGTAAAGACTGGCTTCTGATTTGAGTTGGGAAATCATTTGAAGGTTTTGGTCCGAGTAGTAGTCTGATATGACTTAGGAATTAGGAATGTGAATTGACTGCTGTATTGGTAATGGTGTAAAAGGAGAGCTGTTGCCTGCATTGTGGTAGTGGTACTGGTGAGAGGTGAGGATGGTTGGGACAGGAAGTTGTTAGTGGAAGATGTGTGAAAGTTAGAGATTTCAGTTGGCTTGGATACGGAGTGGGAGAGAAAAGAATGGAATGACATTGGACTCCGGGATTTTTGTTCATATGAGTTTAAACCTAGACAAAGTATTAGTTCTTATTTCTGGATTTGTGATTTCCAATTGCACATGAATACATTCCAAGGCATATACTAGACAACACAGTGGGTGCGTGAAGAAAGTAGGAGCACTTAAAGTGTGAGTAAATATCACAACTACTTTTTGAAAGCTTGTGTCCTGCCTTCATGATTGCAGAGTTCAGAGGCCAGTTCTCAAATTCACTCAACAGAGAAATGCTGTCTAATATTTTTAAACACTTCAGATCCCACCAAAAAGGCAGGTCACCATTCTTTCCGTGTAGAGCATCCAGTGAGAGAGGGCTGCAATTTCTATAAAGATACTTCTGGTAGAGATTTGTATTTTAGGAAATTATGACAGAAAAAGACGGTGGAGGGGGTAAATTGTTATCCTTTCACACCCAAACAACACACACACACACACACACACACACACACACACACACAAATACAAACACATCAGAAGACCAATGTGACTTGACTCCTGCTGGCTTCACACTGCTAAAGAAAATTAGTTACAAGTATAATATAGTAGAATCAGGATTCTTTCTCCTCTCTGAAAGTAGGTATTGCCCCTGGAGAGACCATAATCAACCATCATTTGCTTCACCTCCTCACTCAGCTATTATGTTGAACTGTGACTTATTCAAGTTTGAGCCTGCCATGTCAAACCCTATATAATGTCACTAGTTCTTTTACAGTAATTGCTATGATAGATTAAGGTATGTAGAAATAAATCATTAAAAGAGGAGTGGCACATTTATTGATGTGAATTTTCTTAAATTCTAGAAAAAAATGTCATTTGGAATTTTAATTAATCTGGGAGAAAATCATGCCATCATCCCTTGCTGAAAATTACTAAACATCCATGGTAACTGATAATGATTACTTTATGTGCAAAGCTCAAATAAATTATTGCACAAATACAATCCAAGTTTAAATAAGAATTATAAGTTATTGAAGCATTGTGAAATGACAAGTTGATAATTTGCCAGTTAATTCTACCAGATCCAGTATTCATACACCTAATCAAAAAGTCTTTCACTTGAATGTGATGTAACATGTGAATACTACATGTTACATGTGATTTTAGGCACTGTGATTATTGTTTCTGTCTATGACTGGTACATAATTATTCTTAATAAATGTATTATCTTTAATAAACATATTATCTTTAGTAAACATATTTCTTTAAATGTGATATACAAAATCTTTAAAAGTCATTTGAATCAAATTAATCAGTAAGTTTTTACTTGAGCTATTGATTTTTTGCACTGTCAAAACCCATGAGGAAATGGCATAATCTTCTGCTTAACTTAAACTCTAGTATGTCTACAGCTGGACTTAACTGAGTATATTAGCTAGAACATGTTCATTTTAAAATTAGAAAAATTGCATTCTTTGAAATTGCCCAAACTCTTCAAATTTCACCAGATGAAGATGTCATCTGTATCTTTGTATTAATATCCATAGTATATTTTTCCAATAGGAACAGAATTGTTTCAAAAGAAGATGTTTATTAACATTATAATATTCTATATGTGTATGAAAAATTATAATAGCATAATTGCCAACATTTTTATAAGTTTCATAATTATAAATCACCAATGCAGTGTGTGTTTGTGTTTTTATGTATATGTCTGAACATATGCTGACATTTTTGTGTGTGTAAATCTGAGTAAAGTTTTTCAGCAAATTAGATTGTGAAGATAAAATGTTGAAGGTAAACAAAATACTGGAACTTAACAATTGTAAATTTTTATAAATTTTTAAAGCATATGTATTTTAGTACATAAAATTTTACTTACAATGAAAGAATATATAAAGCTAGTATATTAATGGGGGAAATGATGACAATGGATACATCAGAATGTAATTTTTAAAAACAAAATAGATTTATTTTTTGTTAGAATACAAAGTATCTAGAATATTGTGATATTTTACTGTATTTTAAAAATACATGTTTTAAAAGTTTTTGATCATAAAGCTTCATAATGCCTTAATTCTTGATGAGTGAAGTTAATATATGTGACAACCTGTCATTACAGATTTGTTTAATTACAAAGAAACTTAATAATTTCAAAGAAAGAGTCAACTGAGCTATAAAACCTCAATAATTTAGTATATTTACAGAGTGTGACTAGCAAACTTTTTTATAAAAATCTTTATGGGAAGTCTATGATTATTTTGTTCTGCAATATAATGTGGAACATTTAGGAGTTATACTGGGTTAGAAGTTTCATTAAATCATGAAATTTCCAGCTTAGCCAATCAGTGGGTTGACTTTTGGGAACTGTCCATCTTCTCGTTCCTTCTGGTAACTCAAAGGGTTGTTCTGAGAATAAAAACAAAAATAAGAGGATTATGGTAAATCCTTATAACCTAGAGAGAAATGTATTAGAATGTAATATGATATTATTATTCTAAATATAGAGCACAATCGCTAGCAACTCCAGAATCTCACACAATTTTAGCAAAGGATTTGGCATGTACAGATACAGAGGGGTTTTTTTTTACTTAGAAATACATATTCATCTCTTATTTAAAGAATTTTAAGCATCTCTCAAAGCTTGGCTGAGCTTATTGTAAAATGCACTAAAGAAGGTTGTTGTATCTTTTAAATTATAGTTTATGCTTTGTTTTGTTTCAATTTAAAGGGTAAAAATTGTTTCCTGTCTCCAGTGCTAATTCTCCCTATACTTGCAGGGACTGTTCTCAGAAATGCTTTGTGGTTCAACATGGGTGAAATGCTGTGTGCGTGGCTAGGTGTGCCCTGAGAGAGTAATACAGTGATAGCTGGAGTATCTGTTGCTTGTATATCATAATACCTGTGCCCAGAAATTCAGTGATTATCTAAAATTTTCAGGTGAAGTGAGATCCATTGAAATGTTTACTTTGGTGGTGGCGGGGAGGGTGTTATAATTGGTTATATATTTATGTGTCCTTAAGTGTCACTATTGCAAGATACTATATTTATATATAGATAGTACTTATTAACCATCTAAGAGGCCTATGTCAGATCTTGAATTCTTGAAAAATAAAGAATTTAAGCCCAACTTTTACTACTTTCTTATCTTGTTATAGAGGCTCTCTATCATTTCTGTAAGAAATATAATTTTATTCTTTAAAGCATTTACATATAATTAATTTTCTCATTTGCTCCTCACAATAATCCTTTGATTTTTCTCAACTAAAATAAGAGATCCAGAGGGCCAGATATTAACTTAAAATAATCCATGGTATAGAGCATATCTTATTACAAAGGACACATTAAATACTGGCAGAATAAATAAATGAATGAACAAATGATTGAGCATACAGAAAGCAGAAATTTTTAGTGAGGTTAAGCAAGTGATTTAGTGAGTTACTGGAGAAGCTGGGAACACATGGCAAAGGTTTGGACCATATAAAACCTGGGAACCAAGAGGTTAAAAGACCCTGAAAAAAATCCCAAATTAAGGTTTGTGAATGTTTCAAAACATTGAATAACATTAGGATATGCTCCAAGAAGTATTATACGTTCTTTGGGACATTGTGTGAGACTAAGGGATAAATCTGAGGATGATTTGGAGTAAGTTTTGGCATGACAAGGCTTACCAAATATGAGTTAGCTTGCATATATTTCCAAATTATGTATATCAAATAATATTTTAGAGTTCTGGGGCAATGCCTGCTAACTTTTAATTTTAACATACAGACTCTTGAGTGTTATTCACTGTTACCTTGATGAAAGATGGCTTAGTGAGAAAGAGGTGTCTGGGAAGAAGAAAGCAAAATCTTTTAATTAGAATTTTGAGATGGCAGAAGATACAAGGAACCTAGAATAGAATGCAGAAATTTGAAATAACTGGTTTGAAAGAGTAAGTAATTACTTTTAGACATAAGTCAAGTAGCTATGACCCTTGAATTAGTCAGGCATCTCTGAGAGACCGATCACTTCTGGAAAGCATGAACATGTACTTAATCCATCAGCAAGGCCAGTCCCAACATGATCTGACTCTGATAACCCGAACACATTTGTCTCCTCGCCACTGTACTGTTGGAATTCTGTGACCTAGTCATATTGAATTTACTCGCAGTTTTCCATTTGAACAGTTCTCTCTCATGGTCCCATATGCTTCACACGTTGCTCCCTCTGTCCCAAATTTTCTTTTTACCGTGTTCCATCTGGTCAGTTCCTGTACTTCAAGACCCTGCTCAGCAGCCTCCTCTTCAAGAAGTGGTGTCACAAGTTGACAAAGCACTGTAGAATTGTACACCTGAGACCTGTGTAATTCTTGGTAACAGATGTCACCCCAGTAAGTCTAACAATAAAAATAAATTTTAAAAAATGAAAACACATTTTAAAAAATTGCCTTGACATTAGGTAATAAATGTGGAAGTATTTAGAGATAAAAAAACAGGAAGTGTTGTCAGTAAGGTTGCCATGTAAAATAGAGGATCCTCAGGTAAATGGGAATCTATGGGACATACTTATACTAAAAAATTAATTATTTTTAAATCTGTAACTGAAATTTAATTACACAATCTGTATTTATATTTGCTAAACTTGGTAGCCCTAGTTGTTAACCCCAGATAGACGAGGTTGTTTTCTCTATTATATTATATTATAGCACATATTAGAGTAGGCTATATTATACTGCCTACTACTCTGTGTCTTGACTGGCTGTCTCTCCCATTAGATTGTGAATCTTTGTGAGACTAGGGACCACATCTTGGTGGACTCATCACATGGACAATGCCTTACACATTACAGATTGATTCATCATAGCTTATCATGCTAAATCAGCAGTGTCCAACCTTTTGGCTTCCCTGGGCCACACAGGAAGAATTGTCTTTGGCTACACATAAAATATACTACCACTAATGATAGCTGATGAGCTAAAGAAAAGATCACAAAAAAATCTCATAGTGTTTTAAGAATATGTATTGGGCTGCATTCAAAGCTGTCCTGACCCACAGGTTGGGCATGCTTGTGCTAAATTGTTTAGTGCCTTCATTGGAGAAATTTAAGCTGGTTGCCTAATGGACCTGACTAAAGATGTTGTTGTGGGAAAAGAAAAAAACCAAAACAAAACACTTTTTTCTGTAATTTATCCAAATATGTGTTCATTTTCTTGTTTAATTCCTTTAGAAAATGTCCACTATTACTTCCAGAATAAAATCTGTTATTCCAGAAGTTTCTTGGCTCTTCACTTCAACCTCTCTTTTCATCCATAATGATTACATTTTTTCCTACGAAACTGTTACATGTTATTCTCCCAAGTCCAATGAAACTTCACATCTCACAACTTTGTGCTGTTCCTCTGCCTTCTTCTCTGCCTCATAAATCCTATTCCCAACTGCAACTCAAATAAAATATCTTCTGTGAAGCCCATGCCCAATGTTCCTTATTATTCTGATCTCAAGGTTAACTATTTCTTACTTGGGAATTTCTCTAGTACTTCCTTACCTATGTCAAACTCAAATAGGTACATGTCTGGCTTTCCCAATACATCATGTAATATTTGAGGGCAAAGATGTGCTTTGATTTGCATTTCTGGCAGACAACGGTAACTTTTGCCTGGCGAATTTTACCATAAAGGCTTTAGGGCTAGAATCTCTCAGAACATTAACCTTGGGGCCTTTGAAGTGAGTGTTGAAGGTGTAGTTTCTTAATTTCTTGACAGAATTGTGGTCACAACAACCCGTATCAAATTGTAGACTAAATAAAAATAAACGTCAAACAGGAGGTTTAGCAGTAGCTGTGATATTATTTATCATATAGCTACATGATTCTGGGCATGTTTCCCAGTATTCTCTGACTTAACACCTCCGTTTCAAGCACAACAGGACTGCAAACTTTGGAGTTTGAGAATTGCTACCATTTTCCTCAGTAGGAAGATTATTACAACAGGTTTCAAAGATTGATTTTTATGAATTCAGATAGCCAGTGAGGGCATTTTAATATATTTTATGATAATATGGAAATGCCATATATATTATAAAGCAATATCATTCAGAATTCAATTCTTTCTGACTTGTGCTATAATTTTTGTATTACAACAGAATATAAACAGTCCTTTGATCAATATGAATTGCTGTAACACGGAAAAACTAAATATTTTGGTTTAATTTTCCTCGTTGCGAAGTATTATTAATCTTTTAGCAAATATTCATTCAGGTATAGTTAAGTGCCTTTAGTGTTTCAGTGCTTGGGATCTGCCAGTAAGAAAAATAGAAAAAAAGAATTCCCATTCTTGTGAATTTTCTGTGTAAACAGGAAAGCATATGGAAATAAACATAAAAAATAGATGACAATGTTTTGAAATCAAGCTTTTTTTGTAAAAAAAAATTAAAAGCATGGCAAAAAAATTAGGAGTGTGAGAGCAGTGATGGTGGGAAGTTGGAAGAAGGGAGTTTAGTAATAAACCAGGTGGCCAGAGAAGTCCTCAGTGAAATGTAAACTTTGAGCCAAGAATTGAACAAGGAATAATGGCAGATGTTGGTAGTAAGTTCTGTATTCATTTATCCAAATTTAGACAATTCTTATTTGACACATGTACCATATTCTCCAGTTTAGATTGCTATATTCACAGTGTAGTCCAACCTAAAAGTACGAAAATTACTTGTATCATTTTAAAATAACAAAAGTCAAGTCAATATTTCCAATTGAACACCTGTGTTTCATTTCCATAACCCAGCCAACAGGATCAGAGTATGATGTAATTTAATTTAGGCCTTCAGGATTAATTCACCCACATGGTACACATGTCAGTCTTGCATTTTTGAAGAACTTGGCCTGAATATATTAATTTGATTGTATTTACCTATCCTGTATTTAGTAATTTCACTAAATTTTCTACATTTTCTTCAAACCTTGATGTAACATACTACTTCATAATAATAACATCTTTGGATTATTTGTAAATATAAAAAACACATTTAAGTCATAGAAATTAGAGCAAAAACTTAAGTTATTCTGCCTATTTTTCTTAGGAGTAATGAAAAACCAGAAATGTCCTTGCATATGTACACACGTCTTTGAAAAGGTACTTCTGACAATGGATTTTCAAGTTTGTGATGCACCCATTAGGGCAAAGATGTGATAGAATATGCCTTTTAATTTTGAAATGGCCTTGCTAAATCAAAAATAGTGATTGGGCCACCGTACATTGCTCTAATCAAAAGAATAGATGGAGCTGATTCTGCACAGTATTCATCTTACTGACCTTTTAAATGTACAATGCCATTCTAAAAACTGTATTTATATGGAACAAGAAATACCTTTAAGAAAGCCTGAGTGGGAGTCACCTCATAAAACTTTTATTCCTCTATAAACTCACCAAGTGCAGAGCACAGCAGAAAACTTGCTCACCATTCTCAAATTCTTAAATATCCACTGATTTTATATACTGCATTTTCAGTTTAAGTGTATTAATCAGAAATGTTTTTCAGTACCCCAAATTATTGTTGAATATACTGTGGACGAGGACATACAGTTGTCCATGTAGTGACATTACCATTGGCATTAAGAATGTTTATAGTTTTAATATATCTTTTACATTTATACAGTTTAAGAGAGCAAGAAACAATTACTAGGCGATGCAAAATGTTTGATGAATTGCAGACAGCTAATGAAAACAGAAGACATACTTATTAAAATTAGGCAATAGAAATTGAATTTAGACTACCAAGATGTTGTGAATTTCTGCTTTACCAACTAAAGTAGATAATTTGGTTACTATTATTGGCTACATACTTGAAGATTTATATGAATTATTTCTTAATATAAGAATTCAAATACACACACACACATACACACACACATATACGAGGTCGGACAATTAATTTCATGAACTCATCCTAGAGAAAAATGCTACATATCTCACTGCTGAATATCACTCCTTCGAAGCGCTCCCCTTGGGAAGCTGTGCACCGACACCAGCACCTAGTCCACCCTTCAGAACACTTTTGGACCTCTCTTTCTGGAATGGCCATCAGAGCTGTCATTGGCCCCAAAATCTGACAGCTAAGTCCGTGGAGTGGCCACATTGGCAGCACTGTGCAAACAACTTCGTAAGGAGTCATTAAGTGAAAAACAAAAACAAAAACTGGAATGTGTGCCTGGGAGATACTCACATAAAATCATCATAAAGTCATCACTTATTCGAAGTAAACTAATTATTTTACAGCCTGCATTGAAGCAAAAAGCAATCAATTGCTTTTGGATATTTTCCTAAAAGAGTGCTTTTTTTTTTTTCTATTAGCAGAAGCAGAGAGTGATAACACGAAACTAAACATATGGTAGAAAACTACCATATCTGAGTGAAATCTATCAGGAAATTAGGGAATATGTCCGCTAATAAGTTTACCCAAGTTGGCCATGACTCAGGTCCGACGGACCGTTGCCGAGCTGCCGCCCGTGGCCTACGTGCAAGGGCTTCGGAGCGGCTCTCCCCCGCGGGCGTTACAGGGCAGCGGGCCCGCGCGTCCAGCGGGAGCCCTCACACGGAGTCCGTGCTTGCTTTGGGACCGAACATTGACCTTCACTTTGAATGTGAACGTTTTTAGTCTCCTTTTTAAAAGTGATACTGTAATAAAAGCGTAAGTTCTGTGTCAGATAGGTTCAGGTGTTATTATTAGAGACCAGAAATAAGGAGTAGCGTCCAGAGGCTACATGGCAGCTCCGTGGTCATCAGGGACCCAGGCCAATGCCTTCTCTCTGCTTCACCAACCTTAGCCCTCGGCTTTCATTATTAAGGTGACATTATAGTGGCAATGTAACTTCTGGAGCCCTCACCTTCATCTTCTCATTTAAGAAGGAAGATGGGCAGGACTAAAGGTGACCTCCCTCTTTGAGTTACTCCCTTTCTCTCCTTCAAGAGCTTTCCTGACCGCCCCCCCCCCCCGTTAAAATACTTCTGTTTATATTTTACTGCCTACTCTTTCTATGAAGGAGCCTGAAAAGTGTAATTGGTGACCAGAAACATTTTTGACACTATCAAATAATGTTTGTTTAAGGAAGAAAGGGTGAAGGGGTATTGGATAGGTGGCTGGAAGTTTCTACCATACCTTTATATTTCAACTACATCAATTATCTAAAAATGTTTCAGCAACTAGGAAGAGCTTGTAGGTCCTGTATAGCTGTGCCTTAGCTTAGGGACAATGAACAAACCCCAATAAGTTCAAAGTTTAGTTTTATAAGAGCGTAGTGGGGCTTTGTATAAAGCACAGTTTCCAACGATTCTGATACATAAGGTTGTTGAGGCTCAGAAATTTCTTTGGAGGTTCCTGAACCATCTTAGAGTTATTGATCCATACCCCCACCCCCCCCACCCCAAAGCTCTGTTGCTGTGGAAAGTCTTCCTTTTGATATTTCTTAGCAATTCCACATCCAGAATTTCTATTGGAGTTTAAGGATAAAAATCTCTTGAAGCGGGAGGGAGACATATGGAGTGTTGGCAGCTACAGAAGCTGAATCTTTTACATAAAAGTGAGGATACACTCTAGTCCCCGTAAAAGAACTGGGCGGACAGATTGTGGGTGAGGGGCTTTAAGCCCTCCCCCCGCCATTTGATGCTTCTGCGAACCTTCCTACCTGCTCATTCCCGACGTGGCAGCACACTGAGGAACAGCTAACCCTTGTCCTCTTTTGTTCATTTATTTATTTTACGTGGGTATGTCCCTGGCTGGGAATCGAACCCAGGCCGCAGCATTGACAGCGCCGAAGCCTTAGCCACTACACCACCAGGGAATTCCTTTTTTATTCCTTTGTCCTCTTTTTTGAAACTCATCTTTTGTCCTCTTTTTTCATTTTTTCTCAGGTTCTTGATACTAGTGGATTCAGAGTTTAATTTATCAAATGAATGATTCCAAGACAAGAAAGGATATGATGGGACAATTAAAGGGAAACGGAAACAGTAACAAACCTCACCAAGATCATTCATTGGTGTCTGTCAAATGCTTGTCTTCCGTTTTTGAGCATCTCAGTTAATCCTCTATATAACACTTCAAATAGATACTTTATTATCCCAGTTCTAGAAATGTGGACACAGAGATGATGAGAATAAACTTAAGGACTTAAAATTACAGTTACTAACAAAGGTACATTGACACTGGCTCCGACTTCTCAACCACATGCCTGTGGTTTCTATAGGAAGTGGATAGAGACAAAACCAGAAGCAAAATAACCCCCTCTCCCTACCTTAATCATACTGTGTCTACCTCTCAATTAGTTTACACGATGGAAGGAAGGAGCTTGCAAAACGAAACGGAATAGGTGCGTATGGCGGGGAGCAAAGTAAGAAAGCGGACCTATGACAGACGTGGCTCCTCAAGAGAGTTCTCATCTCTTCACTCCAGACTTTCCCTTAACATCCCAGATCGTGTCCTTTTCACCTGCTCGGCTGTGGCAGATTTCACATCTCTTCCCAGTCCTTCAGGCACCAGCCCAACCACCATTTTCAGTCACTGTAGAAATCAATCCTCATTGCTCTCCAAATTCTGTCACCTTCTCACTAACCCCTTCCAGGTGTGATCCTACTTTATTCCATCATTGTGTATCCAGTGCTTTCCTACTTCCTACAAGAAAGTTTAAGGATAAAAATCTCTTGAAGGGGAAGAGAGACAAGAAAATGCAAATAAATGCTATGTAACTAGATTTAATATCTAGCTTTAAATTTGTTAGAGGAATCATGGAAATCCAAGTTGTTTAAATTGCTCATTTTGCTGACAAGAGGAAAAGGTGGTGGATATATCCTTGTTGGTGGTCATATAGGTGTTGGTAGGCAGATGCTAATTTCTCTTCTGCCACTAGAGAGTCAGAGCTCTTCTGTTGATATCCTAATGGGATGGGTCAACACCAAGCTCTGTTTTGCTACTCTGTTAACATAATTTTTCTTATCTTTATCTTTACCTGGGCTTTCATGTAGCTCTTACTGAATCATTAGACCCTAGTAGTACAGCTTGGTCATTCAAAATTTTCATTTGCCATTAAGCAACTGCATAAATTTGTGAACATTATTTAAACTCTAAGCTTTATCTTTAAACTTTAAAATACTAAAACTACCAGATTGATTTGAGTTTTCTGAATATGTAAAAAAGATAATTACCAAAACCCTTCTAGAAGTGTTCTGAAGATGCTAGCGATAGTGTAAGAACTATCCCCATGCCAACTTTGTAATTTTATTAGGATCTTTCCAAAGGTGGGATTTAATCTAACATTTCTAATATTACAAATCTCTCTTAAATGCCACCCTTTCTAAGTTTCTTATACTCTACTGACTATGGAATAAATAATAGGAGTGCGATTCCCGAAGACTCAATTAGGAAACACGTCGTTTAAGACATTAAATAGAATCACACTCTTTTAAAAACTTACTTTGCTTTCTCCCTGGACTTCTATTCTTGACCTTCCCAGAGAGCTAAGGCATGATCTCTGTCCTTCTTTCTCATTTGAGAGTTTCAGTTCCAGAACAACCCACCAGTTCTGGCATGTCCATCCTTTCTCGAAAAGCTAACAGACCTTCACACAAATGCTGTCTCTCCCAGCTGGCTCTTGCATGCTTAAACTTGTCAGCATTTTCCGTGGATAGTAAGCTTTATTCACTTTCTGCAATTCATTATTTAACAAATATGTATTAAGAACTACAGGTATGCCACGTGATTAAAATTTAGAGAAATATATGTTTATTTTAAAAATTGGAATACAATCCAGAAATGAAAACTACAGAATGAAAGTTCGGGGTCAAGAGAGAAATAAATGACTTTTTGTATTTTAATTGTGTGCATGGAAGAAGTGCTAGACCTAGAAGAATGAGCAGGTTTTTAGTAAGTGAGGTTCATTGATGTGTATTTTCACTTAGAATCACATGTACGAAGTGTGATTAAAAAATACAATGAATTTTTAAATTAGAAAAAAGTATTACCGTAAAAAAAAATACAACACATTGCCTAATCCTCTTCAAAACACTCCCCCTCATTTCAAACACACGTATCCCATCATTCTTACACTTTCTGAAGCGGTTCTGGAAGTCCTCTTTCATGGGTGTCTTTAGTTGTGTTATCGTGGCCGCCTCAATGTCCTGAATCCATTCAAAACATTTACCTTTCATGATCGTTTTGACTTTGGGGAAGAGCCAGAAGTCGTACGATGCCAGATTCAGTGAATAAGGTGAATGAGGACACACCGTAATGTGTTTTTTGACAGAAATTGCCATACCAGAAGTGATGTGTGACCTGAATAGATTCAGGACATCAAAGCAGCCATGACAGTGCAACTAAAGACACTCACGAAAGAAGACTTCCAGAACTGCTTCAGAAAAATGGCAAAAACGATAGCGTTAAGTGTGTTCAAAGCCAGGGGTAGTATTTTTAGGAGGGATTAATGGTAATATGTCTTATACTGTGAAAAAATTTTTTAATTGAAGCATTCACCATATTTTTTTTTATCATACCTCGTACAAAGGTATGAACTGTGGGAAGGTACAAAGAGTTTTGGGAGAATACAGATAACTCACTTAGTCATAAGCAAAGAGTACATGTAAGAATTTATTTTGCACTTTGGGCATGGAGACATGAGCTTCTTAAACGATGGGTTAGAATGAATTATGTAACCCCGGAGAAAATACTAGATCATGGAATCCAGGGGATCTTTTAACGAGAGACATATTTGCAGAAGTTTAATCTGTCATGGATTCTGTCTTTGATTTTCAGAACATATTGAGATAAAAGATATGGGAATGTGAACTGACCAGTTAAACATACCAGACAACTAAAAAAGAGGAGGAAGACTGTTGCTTTTTGTTCTACATGTTTCTGCACTGTTTGAACCTTTATACAGAAAGTGTGTTTGTGTATTTTATGGAGTTTACTGATGTCCTTCCCCACAAAACTCAAGGCCATTTTTTTTTCTCCTTGACTTTTTCTCTCTGTTGGTCTTTTGTACAAAATATGCTTTTGGCTTTAAAAGTATTACTCTTGGCTTTACCTGTTATTACTCAAAGTACATTTTAGGCTTTCTTTAGTCACATTCCTTTTAGAGACCAACTTTATATCACCGTTCTGCGTGATTATTTTGTTTTCCTAAAGATTCATTCTGTGAACAATGTGTTTGTGTCCATAACCTTGAGTAACATTGGTATGATAAAATAGCCTACTTACACCTCTCTCTTTTGGTTGAATCCCAGATTTTCTCAATAAGGTGATAAAACAGAGGTTTTTCTATTTGTGGAAAGAATTCTTTAGTTTGTCTCAAGAAATGATGGTATAATACACAGTGTTGTCATTGACACCATGTTGATTTATCCTAGGTGGTATAAACTACCGCCTACCTAAACCAAATTAATAAATCAGAACAGCTGCTTAGCTTACATGAGAATAGATGTTCCAGAGATTGGGCTGACCTTGATCACCTGTGATTCATCAGTACCTAGCAAAGTGTTTGGCTTATAGGCACAAATGGATGAATAATTGACCTTGGAATCTCTTCTTCGCAGCATGTAACGAATCCATTAGCATTGAAATTGTCCCTGTATATATTCAGATGATCTCACAAAGTGATTGTATTATGAATTAAGCCAACCTTATCATATTCCGTAGATGTTTTAATTCTAGAATTATGTGAAATGAAACTGAAAATAGAGATGATTGGACAATTCAGAGTCATATGTGCAATGCTAAGAGCATTCATTGTGTTTCCTTCTTCTTGTAAATGAGATTCAATTACAAAATATTAAGCAGTGTTCAAAATGGCTCATGAAATGTTCAGTCATAGCAGATTGGTTGAATAACCTTTAGCCTGTTTATACAAGAAATTAAGAGGCAGACATTTTAGATATGTTATCAATTACAGTCTGAACTACAATTTTCTAATATAGAAATTTTAAGTGACATTCATATGTGTAGAAAAAGACCTGCAACAAATAACCATAAACAATACATTTATTTTATGGAGGGGGTGAAAAGTGCATTTTATACTATTGAGTGAAAAACTGGTTATGAAAATATATTTATTTCTCCATTTAAAAAATAGATGAAATTATATACACAGAAAGTATGCTAATAAGGAAAATATCTAGGTACAATTATACCAAAATATAAATATCAATTAAATTGGTTGGTAGGATTAAATATAATTCTTATTTGCCTTTTTGTTTGTCTCTCATTTTCTGGGTTTTCATTATCAAATATAGTACTTGAGTAATTCTTAGCTATTAGAAAAGTCCAAGTTAAAAAATGATGACATGTGAATTATTTCTAGTTGAGAAACAAAAAAGGGAGAGAAACAAAACATTTAGAAGATAAAATTAATAGAAATATAAAGGGAAGAAAAAGAGAATAATTAAGGCTGAATTTCAAATTTCTTGGCTGTCTAAATAAATGTCTTTGTCACTGACTAAAATGATCAAAGTAGAGAATGCTTGGTGAAAGACACTTTGAGTTTAATTTGGGGCACGTGAATGAATGAAAAAGGAAGAGAGGAAGGAAGGAAGAAAGAAAGAAAGAAAGAAAGAAAGATGTATTCTATAAGAAGAGCTTTTGCAAACACAGGATGAGAGAATTCAGCTAGGGAAAGTGAATTTCACTAAAGGGCAACAACAATAACAATAAAACCTATGAATGATTCTAAAAGAAGTTCTCTGATAGTATGAATGTTTTGAGAACTTAGGGAGTGGAAAGTTTCAGAAATTAGTGATCAAAAGTTTAAAAAGCACTAGAGAAGTTGAAAGAAAATATAGACTGCAAAGCATAAATTGAATATGACAGAGGGTATTGATGTGGACTTTGGGAAGAAGAGGTGATAAGTACAAAAACTAGACATTGGGCATGAGCGGAAAACAGGAACTTGTAGATAGTAAAAATAAGCAATGTTTTTCATAGTTTTAACTAAGGAAAATAAAAAGAATGGTATCTAGATTGGGATTTGAATGCAGGAACTTATCTCTAATTTTATTTTATTGTTTTTCTTTATATTTTTATTTTTTAATGATGATTGAGACATAAGGAGTTTTATAGCCTAAGATGCAAAAATTATTCAAATTAAAGGGAGAAGTAGAGTGGAGTATCATATGTGATTAAATTGTCCTCTTATTTATTTCCCTAACTGCCTCCTGGGTTGGGCAGCATAATGGTGGAACTTTTGGCACACACCAACTGATGGTAGAAGAAACAAACCAAAGATGTGAAGTAGATTGTAAGGAAGAGTTTAAGATCAAAAACCTCACACAGTACCATCAAGAAGAATTTATTGGTGAAAAAGCCAACTCAAATACAGGGAAACCATTTAGAAGTCAGTTAATCCAACCCAGGCAAGAGTTATTGTAGCTTGGGAATACAAATGAAGCAGAAAGAATGGGGAAAGAAAAGAAATCCAAATTAAAAAATAGTTGCTGACTAATTGAATGAAATGAATCTCTAAGCTTTCTAGGTTTGACCACTTGTACCATACCAATGAATCTCCCCAAGTCCAGGAAGCTGGTCACTGGTCCTGCTACATCTGTAAGGGTCTGGGACTTGTGTTTTCCTTTGATACGTGAGGCTCTTCTCTCTGATCATTTAGTATTGAGTCTACTTTCAAACTTCGCTACTGCTCATCTATTTCACCTCCTACTTCTCTGTGTCTTATATTCCAGCACTGACAGTTTTACTGTGTTTTAATTTCTCATCTTGCAATCCCACTGACTTGGTTGTAAACCTACCCAGTCAGATTTTGGACCTGAACTTGCTCTCCATGCTCTGATATTCCCTAGGAGACAAGTCAATGTGGCCATATAATTTAAATATTTTCATATGTTCTTAAAAACACACATATTCAACACTAACATACTATTCACTTAATACTGGTTTTATTACATACCACTCAATGGTGGTTTCAGTGGAAATTCTCATTGACAACGTAGTAGTCATATTTAAAGAGGCATGGTTTAGTTTTTCCGTTTATTTTACTAATTGCTTATTTAAATTTGCTAATTGAATATACCTATTCTGATTTGAAAATTAACACTAAAATTTATACCTCCCTGTCCTAGTCAGCTCAAGTGGCTACAACAAAATGCCCTAGAATGAGTTGCTTGAACAAGACATTTATTTCTCATAGTTGTGGAGACTGGAAAATTCAAGATCAACGTGCTGGCAGATTTGATGTCTGCTAAGGTCCAGACATCTTTCCTGTTGAAAGATCGCCACCTTTTTGCTGTATCCTCACATGGCAGAGAGAGAGATAGCCAACTCTCTGCTCTGTTTTAAGAACACTAATCTCTTTATGAGGACTCTACCCTCATGACCTAATTACACCCCAAAGGCCCCATCTCCAAAAATCATCACATGGAGGGTTTGGGTTTTAACATGAATCTTGCTGGGTCACAGTCTAATCCATAGCATTCCTTTTAAATGAACATTTATCTATACTTTTGATTGATAATGTTTGTCAAATCCTTTGATGAACTTTTTGGCATTGCCTACAGCTATAGTAATCTTGAGAATGCTTTTATCTCTGCAGGCAAAAATGTCCTGTAACTATTCTCACCTGTTGCTCATCAAAAGTGCTGTGTAAATATTTTGATTTAAAATTTAATCCCAAAACGTGTAGAATTCTCTCATTCTGTATATGCAACTAGAAATTGGCCCCCAACTGTATATCTAGTTCCTTTAAGAAATGCTAATTTTTTTGAAGTGAGTTAGAAAAGGGGGTTACAGAACTGTAATGATCAAGGTAGAGATAAAATTTTTCATTCTTGTTAGTTTTAAATAAAAATGCATGTTTCTCTTTCTAAGTAAACTACTAAGGATAATATAAAACTATTCTCTGCTATTAACTCTCATACTACATAAATATACAATACACCAAAGGAGTAAGTTAATGTAGAAGCCAGAACCAATGCTGAATTTAGCAGAAGCATGACAGTGATTTGTGAGTTTGAATGCTGGATGAATTCCCAGATAATAATGATAGTAAACTGTTGGATTTAGAACTTGTGAGAAATACTGCATTCTATTGAGTTTAACTTGTGCCAACACATAGGTAATACTCCAAATCTTTGTTTTTTAGAGTGTATTTTGGCTCAGCCTAAGTGTCTGTTATGAGGTTAGCCTGTTAGTTCAAATTGATAGTGGACCTGGGACTCCTTAAAACACAGTGGGATTAATGTTGTCAGATCTACTATCAGGGGAGACCAATATTTTGGTTAATTTAAAATAGTCTCAAAAACTCAAAATAGTCTGCACTGTCATAAAAAGAATATTGCCAACCCTGCAATATTTTAAAAATTCTGTAAGCATGGTATGCATTCAGAACATAGAAATCAAGTTTTTCTGTTTAACAACAATTTTATGGTTATAGAACATAAGACAATGGCCATAAAAGTAATTAAAACTGTTTTTCATACTCTCATTACGTGTAATCAAAATTTAATTGATCACTAGTTTATTTTATGCACTTATAATGTAAGCCACTATTGTAAACAACTAAGAAATGGAGTTTTCAATTAGTTTATACTAGAATTAACAGGAAAATAAATCTTATTGAAATCATTCAGATATTTAAAAATATACAAGCTATTTTTTAGTAAGTAATACCTGCATTGCAATATTTCTGTTCTATTTATTTTATATAAACATGAAAGTAAATTAATACTAACAGGTGGTAGATTTTACTCACCCATTCTCCAGTCATTCAACATACGGTTATTTTAATTAATGATGTGCCAAAGACCTTGAGAAACTACAACAGTTCAGATATGATCCTGCCCATCAAGTTTATATTTTAATGGAAATAGCAGAAAGAAAGAATCATAAGCTTTCAAATATGATGTGGAGACTAAGAGAAAGGAATGTTGATAAGCTTGAGACATAAGTGGTTGTCAGATTATGAAGGGCCATATATGATACACTTAGGATTTTGACCTGTATCCTAAATTTAATGGAGCATTGTTGAAGATTTTTAATCAAGAAAGTAGCATCATAATATTTGTGTTTTAAAAATAAAACTTTTCTTGCAGGGTAGAGGAGGGCAAATCTAGAGAGATAGAAATAATTTAGGAAATTTTGAAATAACACAGGTAAAAGAAGAATATTATTCAAATTAAGGAATTTGCAATTCAAGAATGTTTACGAAGAGGTTTATAGAATGCAGTTACTGATTGAATGAGAGGGCAAGGAAACAGAGTAGGTCTACAATTATTACCCTGATGAGAGGCTACTTTGAGGCCTGATGTGTATTAGTCTGCACAGAATTCTATGGTGATGTAGAGGGTAGGAGAGTTTAATATAGTTTTGGACATCTTCAGAGTCACTTGATTGTGTATTTTAAAATTAAGAGTGTTGTCTTCAATAGAGGTCAAGATAATGGAGTCCCTTGATTATAGGTAATAGTTGAAATAAAAGACATTGAAGAGTTCCTCAAGGAGCATGTATAGAGGGGAACCTGAGAGGGCAGAGACTGTCTGGGAAGTGTTCAGCCATGTAATATGATGAATAGGGGTGTTTATGCCTGGATTTTCCCCCAGACAGCCCTCCTATAATTGCCTAGAGCAATGGGAGTAAACAAGGAGCAATGAGCAAAATTGCATCTCAGAAACAGAAGATGGATTGTCAAGAGGAGTATATATAACCTAGTAAATATGAAAGAGAGTTCAAGCAAATGAGGTTTGCAAATCGCTCATTGCATTCAGTAATGGCAATGTACGCCAATTTTATGGATAGGAGCTACCAGGTTACAAGATGTTTAAAAGCTGACTATAGGGTAAAAAAGTAGAGAATGTGTACACAGCATTTTCATGTGCTTAAGAAGAGAAGTGGATATCATTAAAGTGGATGAAGGGGAATATAGGTTCAATATACTTTTGTTTAACAAAGAACAGATTTAAGCATCTTGAAATGGTAATGAGGAAAAACACAGAAAAGAGTCTGAGAAAGAGCGGAAGTAATTAATAAAGAAAATTACTGAGGATATAGCAAGGTGAAGAAAACACAAAACAGAGATGACAGCGAGAAAAAGAGATGTGTTATGCTCCAGAGTAAGAAGGAGAAAGGATGGAAGCACAAATTTGTAAATGACAATATTTTCTCAGTAAAATTGGAAGGTGCATACTCGTATGTTCTTATGGTTGAAGTAAGCAGGCAAGGCATAGTAGTAGACTTTGGGAGACTTTGGAAAGTTCAGAATAGCTGTCAGATGTGTGCTCTCTAGGAACATGCCCGTCGTACTAAACAGTGTTGAAAACGTAGTTGATGTTAAGACCATGAGCTAGTCGTGCTGTGGTGGGGTACTCACCAGCAATATGGTGAAGCTGGTATACAGGCATGAGAGTGTAGACAGTTCATCTGGGAATAGACTATTATCACGATAATGAAACAGGAGGGGGGAATACACAGTTTTTATAAGATATGGGTTGACATAATGGATTTTTGTATCAGACTGGATAAGGAAAAATGGGACAATGAGCAGAGAGAAAACAATGGAAGGAAATAGAACTTTTCAAAGACTAGCTATCTCAAAAGGAAAGTTCAGTGAGAGTAAGACAATGTAAAATAAAAACTAGACAGAAAAAAAGATGTGATCATGAAAGTAAGTTTTGCGGATTAAATCTTGAATAAAGATAAGCTGGAATGATGAACGTGTGTGTATGAATATTGGTCTGTAACCAGGGTGTGACAAAGGATGACATATATTCTGAAATCAATGGGTACCAAAATTACAAAGAAAATTCGTATCTAAATTTATTTTATTATGGGTACAAGATTAAGGATTCTTTTCAAATCAGAATCATCATTCTGTTATCACAAAGAATATTTGGAAAAATATACCATAATCCCAAAGATCCCCTTTTAGGAAAATGTACCACTTGTTTCTAAACTGGGAGCTCTCTTCGCTCCCTCCCTCCCTCCCTCCCTCCCTCCCTCCCTTCCTCCTTTTCTTCCTTTTTTCCTGTCTTGTCCACTTTTATTTTGCAGACATGTGTTAAGTACCCGCTTTGTGAATCCAGTCCTTTACTCTAGAGGCTCACAATCCAGTAAGGACTCAAATATACAAACGCACTATTATAGGCAAGCATTAAACACCTTCTATACAGTTAAGGACTAGGTTCTATGAGAGGAAACTCTAATTGTGTCCCAGGACAGGCCAAATAAGTCTCTCCTGAGGAAACAATGTTTGAGCCAAGTTTTACAGTATGAATAAGGTCATCAGTCCACAAAGAGATAAGACAGAAGGCAGTATACCAGGAGAGAATAATTTGTAAAGATGCAGGTCTTGATTGATCATGTTACATAAAAGGTACTATGACAAGTTAGGTCTGGCCCAAGCATGGAATACCGACAGAGGAGGGGTGAGAGGTGACAGTGAAATGGTAGACAGAGGGCAGATCACAAAGGGACTTTCAATATTAGGCCCGGAAATTTGGATATCATGAAGATTCTTCTAATCTCTAAAAAGAGTTTAATCAGTCAACTTACACAATCGGGTTTGAATGATAGAGTGATAACTCTGGATGCCAGGTAGACTATATTTTTCAAGGAAGCTGAGACTGAAAGTTGGAGATGTGAGGTAATTATTAATAATGAAGTTGAAAAAAATGATAGAACAAATTCATGATTTAAATTGGTTACAAGACAGCCCAACATAATTTTATGAATGGAAGAAGGATTTGACAAAATGATTATAAATTTATTTTGAAATATGTGTGTGAAACACAAAGTTTTTACAAGGAAAAGTTTTGGGGGTAGAGTAACTTAGAGATTGGAAAATATGCCACAAAGATAAACTAAGCAATGGCTTGCTGGCACTTGACTAATCAAAAGCTCATTAGAACACGTCAGTTCAGACAGAAAGTGACGTTACACATTTGCATTGTGTAAGTCCTTTTATAATAGCATTGGTAACTCAAATATTTGGGGGAAGGGTGCATTGTAGGAAGATAGGACATGTCTGTCGGCTTTCAGTCCCTCCTAAGACAGCAGCACAGTTACGGAATCGAAGTGACTAAAGCAATGCGTCTGTAAAACAGAAGCGAGGAAGAGTAGGGACTCCTATCGAGACAAGGAAATCTTCCAGTTTGTTCAGGGATTGAAAACCAAAGGAAGCAGAATGAAGGCTGGCATCCTGGAAAATGCTGCCAGAGGGTCTGCAAGGTGGGGAGAACCAGAACAACGCAAGTCCTGAGACATTCTGGAGGAGTGTGAAGGCATCATGCAGAACGTAACTGACAGTGGAGCTTAATACGAGGTCACTGTGACAACTCCACACGTCATTGCCCATACTCACCTCTCACCCGCTGGACACACATACAGAGAATGGGGGCAGTTTTCACTTATCCCTATAGAAAAGTCCTAATAGTTTTGCTAAATATTCGAGATAAGAGAATTTCACTAGATGCTTGAAGGAAAGGAGTCAAGTCTTCACATATCTGTGAGAAAATGAGTTTTGATTTAGAATTCTACACCTAGATGAACTATTGTTAAAAGGATTAGAGAGGTAATCTCATACAGGTCCCCCTATCACACCTCACCCCTAAGGAAGCTATAAACAGACTAGGTGTGGCTACTACAAGATGTGTTGAAGGAAAGAATCGTGATAGCTTTGCAGCAGGTCTGGAGAAAAATGAGTCCTGCTTAAAACGCTTGGGTGGTTTCTAAAGGAGAAAGTGTGTGTGAGTGTGTGAGCGTGTGGTGGGGGCATGCCATAACCCCTAAAAAACCGAGTGCCTAACATTGTATGCTGTACAGGGCCCATATTTTGGGTGATAAGAAAAATCAAATATATGCAAAAAAGACTTATTACTTTTAAAGGTCGTTCCACATATATCAGTTTCTATAATTCTGTAACAATTCTGATAGTTAAGTATTTTCAACACTTCAGATATCTAGATGCTCTATTATCTGAGTTAGGGAAGCATTAGAACGCATATTTAGTTTGGAAGATGTCCAATTAGTGAATTTGAAACCATGCCATATTCTAATAGATCAGATCTTACTCAAATGTTTCTTGGTTTGCTGGGAACTTTGCCAATACTCGTTTATTTTTTAAGTTTTGTTTTTTTGGGGGGAGAAGTTGCAATAGTAATATGTTTTTTTTCTACTTACTGGGTTTTACCAAATGTCAGAATGTGTGATTGTGTCACTAAGATTCATAGGTTCATTTTACTGACTTCATATCCAAACTTATGTACTTAGTCATTTCTTTCAGAAGGCCTTTGCCAAGATGCAGAACCAGCATCATGTTTTTTCTCAGAGCATCTCTGACATAAATCCACTCAAACAAATCAGTATTTCAAACTTGACTGGCTCATCTGGCCAGAGTAGCAAGATGGCAGGCCAACGCGTGACTTCATTCTGATGACCACTTCTAAAAGATTATGAAGAAGCATTGTTTTCATCTTAACAGTTTTGTTTTTTTGTTGTTTTTTCTTTTTTTTTTCTCCCCTAGAAGCTATTTTTCCTTTCTCTCAACTCTCATGTTGACTTGTGGCAAATGATCCAATGTGCTTGCTGGTTTGCACAGGACCTTACCTGTAAATGATGAGGCTGTTTAAGGCATTGCGTAATTTGTCCAAACGCAGTGGTCTTGATCGCATTTTATTTTACTACGTATTAGCTTTATTATTATGTTTTTATTTACTTAATTTATTTTATCAACAACGTTTAGGGAGATTATTTATATAAAATAGTGTTTTACCTTGGGTTTATCTTAATATGTGTGTGTGTGGTAGAGTGGTATTGGCTTCCCTTTGTTTTCACTTTCTAAAATTATACTTTTTATTTCTAAAATAAAGGATGTTACAAAATTTTACAAGAGGTCATTTGCTCCATCGCTGAAAAGCTGAGGGAAATTTTGGAAACTGATTAATAGAGAGTCAGGACTAGCACTCTAGTCTCCTTACTTCAAGTTATTCATTTCCCTAATGAAAAAAAATTTTTTTTAAGTTTTTACATGACAAAATATTTTATTTAGTGTCTTTTTGTATCATGTCAACTTTATTTATGTCTAAGATTAATAAAACAATTGCTCAAAGATTTAAAAATGATATATATTATGTAGGTAGCAATTTGATGCTTCATGAAAATATATATGACTAACATAAAACTTTTTACCATCCTGCAAACGCTGTAATTTTCACTATTTTAAGCCAAAAAAATTTAGTTGAGATGCCAAACATTTATCATCATTTGTGAATTTAACAAAGTTTATGAATATTAGACCAAAAACATTGAGGTGGATTCTCTCTCATAAAATTTATAGAAAATAGAAGACATAACAGTATTTGGGGGAGTACTTTAAAAATATGTTAGCAAGAGACCACCAAAATATATTATGCATTTTATTCATATCTTGGAGACAGTTTAATAGAATTTGCTTAAGTAAAAATTAGTACAAAAATTCTTTCTGAATTATATCTTAATGAAGTAGAAAAATATGTCATATTCTTACTTGGAATTTCAAAGCAATTCAATCACTATTTATTGAGGATATAATATCTGCAAGACAATATTTATAGGAAAACAACTTACAGAGTATATAAAATGAGTTTAATCATCTTCTGCTTTGTTTTCTTTGATGGTTCAGTCACCAGAACACTGAAATGATCTCTGTTTTAAGAACATTCATTATTTAGCTGAATTTTAAAATACAAATTATTGAGATGAAGTCTCTAAAGTAAATTATCTGTTTTTACTGAGATTAGGTACATTTCTCTATTCCATTGTGTGGTATATATGTGCCCTTCAAAAAGCATAAATTCATGTGATGGGTTTTGTAGAATGAGGAAATGAACTAGTAACAAAAAGTAGAATAATTATACTATTTGTAGCTCAAAATGCAGAGATAACTGAATGTGTACTTATTGGAGCATATATAACATATTACGACCCTGATGAGAAATCTATACAGGAAAGAGAGCAAGCAAAAGATTTATATGAAACAATAAAAATACATTTGAGACTATTATTACCAATATGTTATATCTAAAATGAATTATTCCCCACTTCTCTCCAAAAAACACAGTGTTATGGAGAGAACATTTGAAATTCAATCACAGGAGCTATGCAGAATTTATAGAATATTGCTAATGTGGTTTTTTTTTTACCCTCTTCCTCTGTACACACACACACATTCACACACACTTATGTAGTCACTTATTGTTTCCTTTTTTAATTTATTTTATTGTTAGACTTATTGGGGTGACATCTGTTAGCAAGGATTACATAGGTTTCAGGCATACAATTCTACAGTGCTTTGTCAACTTGTTGTATAATAAGTTCACCACCTAATGTGACTTCTCTTTCCATCACCATATATTTAGCTTCCCCCCACTCCTCTCCCACTCTTCCCCCTTTTCCCCTCCCCTCCCCACTTGTCCCCAAATAAACATTAAACTATTGATTGTGTCCATGGATTATTTGTTTGTTCTGTTTTTTTTCTTAGTTGCTTTCAGTTTTATATTCCTCATATGAGTGAAGTCATATGGTTTTTTGTTTTTTCTGTCTGGCTTACTTCATTAGCATGATGATCTCCAGGTCGATCAGTTTTGTTGTAAGTGGCAATATTTCATCTTTTCCTGTAGCTGAGTAGTATTCCATTGTGTATATGTACCACAGCTTCTTTATCCAGTCATCTGTCACAGGGCACTTTGGTTGTTTCCATGTTTTGGCCACTGTGAACAGCGCTGCAATGAACATTGGGGTACATAAGTCTTTGTGGACTAAAGTTTTCAAGTGTTTTGGGCAGATCCCCAGAAAGGGGATTGCTGGGTCATATGGTAGCTCCATTCCCAATTTTCTGAGGAATCTCCACACTGCCTTCCACAGTGGTTGTACCAGTTTGCACCCCCCACCAGCAGTGTGCCAGAGTTCCTTTTTCTCCACATCTTCTCCAGCACTTGATATTCCCTGTCTTGTTGATAATGGCCATTCTCACAGGTGTAAGGTGGTATCTCATTGTGGTTTTGATTTGCATTTCCCTGATAGCTAATGAGGATGAGCATTTTTTCATATGACTGTTGGCCATTTGTGTTTCTTCGTGGGAGAAGTGTCTGTTTAGTACTGCCCACTTTTTAATTGGGTTGTTTTTTTGTTGTTAAGTCGTATTAGATATTAGACCCTTATCTAATACATACTTATTGTTTTCTTGTTTATCATTTTTTACTATGTACTAGACAAGGAATGAGATTATTAAATTTATTTTTAAAATTTAATTTTTGTTTTGAGTCTTCAAGACAAAATTTGCAAAAAGAAAAAGTTCATTATATTTTATTAAATTAGAATGATTTATCCTGAAATAAAGTGCATGTCATAAGCATCAGATAGTCTTCACATAACCATCAATATAGTAAGGTTCAAATATACATAATAACATTTTTTTTATTTTTCTCACTTGAATATTTCAGTAGTTGTACAATTTGTATATACCATCTACATCCATAGCCACTTCAAATGTGTACAGAATAGACCATGATCTTAAATTGTTTAAGTTTAATTCATTTCATTTTTTCCATCGTACTTATCCATCAAACTCTCTTTTTAGTAAGGTCATTTTTAATATTTATTTGTAATTTGATTTTCCCTCATGTGTAAGCTACTTCCTAAATAAATTATGCACATGGGGATTATGTTTGCTCTTCCACATTTCTAGCACTCACCAATAAACAAGTGTTCTGTTATACGGCATAGTTCTCGTAAAAGTTAAGAAGGTATACTCCTTTTTTTCTAAAGTACTTAAAGAATGTGAAGATGTAGGTATATCCAGCTAACAAAATGTAAGTGTATCTGTTTCTGACCAATTTACAGTTGTCAGCTGATAATAACTTGCATTAAAATGAAAATGAGTAAGATTAGTAGAAATGGTTCATTTCAGTTAGGTACTTATTAGCAGTGACCCATTTATAAAAATTCTTTGTTATAATGTGGGCATTGTACTTCCCAGTTTTCATGGTTTGTACTTTTACAATTTACACTGTAACTGCTACTTATGACTATTTCTTTTTCTTTAATTCATTTTTATTGTTAGACTTATTGGGGTGACATCTGTTAGCAAGGATTACATAGGTTTCAGGCATACAATTCTACAGTGCATTGTCAGCTTGTTGTATAATAAGTTCACCACCTAATGTGATTTCTCTTTCCATCACCTTATATTTAGCTTCCCCCCTCCTCTCCCCTCCCTCCTTTTTCTCCCCTCCCTGACCCACTCATCCCCAAGTAAACATTAAACTATTGATTGTGTCCATGGGTTGTTTGTTTCTTCATTTCTTTTTTCTTTGCTTTCAATTTTATATTCCGCATATGAATGAAGTCATATCGTTCTTTGTTTTTTCTGTCTGGCTTATTTCACTTAGCATGATGATCTCCAGGTCCATCCATGTTGTCGCAAATGGCAATATTTCATCTTTTCTTATAGCTGAGTAGTATTCCATTGTGTATATGTACCACAGCTTCTTTATCCAGTCGTCTGTCACAGAGCACTTTGGTTGTACTTATCACTATTTCCTACCAGGAAATGTTCAGAGAATCCATATTATAATATTTTCCTGCTTTTCTTATGTTTTCTTGATAATGCATGATTTTTTATTTTTTCCAGACTAGTAAAGCTAAATAAAGAGCTATTTTGCATGAAGACATACTTTACCTAAATATTTAAAATTATAATAAAATCCTATGCAAAAATATATGATTAGAAATGGCTGATACATTATACAGTAGCAAAGTAATGAGACAAATTCATTATCAAGGTAAAACTTGGTTAAGAAATATGAATAACGTTTTTACAGCTGAAATATCTAAAATTGCTTATTCATTTTATACATACATATATATGTTTGGTACATTAAATCTGTGGACTCAATCAAAATAATGCATGCTCCATTAGCTGTACTTTATTTTTTAACCGTCTCAATTGATAACTCATACATTTGGTTCTATAGTTCTTATGACTATGTAAGTACTGTTTAGTTTACTTCAGAGTCATGTGAAGAGACATAGCTTCCTCTGTAGTTCCAACGATGGTATCTGTGCCACTTCAAAAAAAGAGCTCAAATAGATGTGTATTTTTTGTTAAGTTTCAGTCTCCTACCTGGGGAAGTGAAGTTAGCCTAAATATCTTTACACTCGCCACATATGTGGGGAAGGGGGAGAGGGACAGAGGCACAGAGTAGACATGACGGTATTCCCTTCAGGAAATCGCATCTTGGACCAGATGGTAATTTGAGCATGTAACTGTGCAAAAATAACCACTTTATGCTTTAGGGAAAACCAGCTCTTTCTCTGTCTCAAAGTTCCAGTAAGGAGAGTTTTTCTGAGAAGCTAAACTGAGGAGGCAATAAAGGAAAAAAAAGAAAGAATTAGGGAAGAGCCTAGGAGATGAAGATTCTTTTTCAATTTCCAATGTTTTTGAGAAGTTGCAAGATTTTATTGTTTCTAAGTAATTGGGGTGAAGCTAATGTAGAAGTCAATGATTCTGAAGAAAGAGTAATCAAATAATAATTATAGCACATCCGAGACTATATGAGGGCAGCCTTGAAAGTCCCCAGCCACAAACTATTCTCCTTATATTGACAATGGCTGGATTTTTTTTAGCACAGCACTTGTAAGCAAGATTGTATTACATACGTCTTGGTTTTTTTTATATTTCATTTTATATTCATTCATTTAAACTGTATTTTACAAAAGTGTCTGTCTGTCCACAAGTTATAGCAGAGAGAATTGGTATTCACTGTAGATCAGGGAGCTCTAAAGTAATTGTTTGGGTTTTTGGAGGAGAAAAAGATCAGGTAAAATGAATAAATGAATGAATGAATGAATGACTATATATTAGGGATTTGTCCTGAATAAAAGACACATTGTTTTGAGCCTAGGGGAAAGCAGTAAGCAAAGCTACAAATGTACGTTTGCTTGAAGATGTGGGAGGACAGAGTTGAGAAAACTTAAACATAAGAATGTCATTTTCCTCCAGAAAAGGTAAAACTTTAACCTGAAACTGAGGAGAATAGTCCTGGATTTTAGGAAAGTAGAAAGAGAAAAAGTATAGAATAGATGGAGTTAAGAATAGACCAATAGTCAAGGACCTCAAATGAGATTGCTATCCTTTAAAAAATTTTAGTAGCCACAATGTACAGTTTCCTCTCTAGTAATCTTCAGTAGCTCAGGTATAGAAGGTGGCTGTTTTGATTAATCAGAGGTTGACATTTTGTAGAGAAAAGGCAATGGAAAAACACAGAGTCCTTAAGTGGAGATGTGTGGTGAGTGGACATGGAGAGGTTGTTAAATGCCAGAAATGAGGTAAAGTTATGGATGGAATACCCAAACAGAATGAACACTAAAGAAAAGAAATTTTTTATATTAATGCAATGGACAAATTGTGTTCAAGTGGTAAAGGGGAGGTGGGAAGTGAGGGCAGTGCTATCAGAACTTCAGGCTTATGAAGCATGAAAGAACTGAACAAGCTCTGTTTAAGAAAGCTACTAGAGAAGCTAAACCTCTGGGAAGAGAGGAAGAGGAACTCATAAGTCTCAGGAAAAATGGAGAAGGAAAGGACGAATTTTATAATGAGGCTGAGGGTGAGGAGAGTTAATAGATAATGTAGGGGTAGTTTGGAAAGGGGCAATGGAAAGAGGAATCCAGGAAAAAAGCACTCAAGACCACGAGGCTTTTACAACAAATGTGCAAGGTTGGGGAATGGAAGATTGCATTTTGACTATTTACAGAGACTTACAGAGATGAGAAGCTCAAATGGTTGACATTTCTGAAGGTATGGGCTGGTATTTCCTAATGCGATCCTCAATAGTGCAGGGAATTAATATTAGTCCAGTGACTGCAGTCAGTGTGTTCAAAGGGATTACTGTGAAGAGTAGTTCTCTTCTCTCATATCCCAAGTGAAACCTTCAAGTAAGGTTGTCATCTGCATTTTGTGCCGAAACCTGGTAAGATAACCTGAATCATTATCAAGGTAAGAATTGCAGAAGGTGCAGTAGAGCTCTTAAAATACTGATTTTACCATTGATTAAGACAAGTGCATATTGAGTCCTGGAAACATGTTAGCTGTGAAATAAACTGAGTAGCTAAATATTTGTTTTCTTGTATTCTGTTGTCAACATAGCATATAAACACTCCATCTGAAAGATATATCAAGTTAGGAAGGTGTAGATTTATAAAGAGAAACAAAAGAGCTCAACCACATATTACACCTTAACAATAAAAATGTTCTCCGTCAAGAGAATCATTTCAGGCCCATTTGGTCTTCCTACTGTTGCTTTGATAAACATTCTGAAGGTATATTTAAAGCCTTGCATAAACATTGAGATCATGTTGTAGAAATAATTGAAACTATAAATGATCCCCATCTGTGAAGTCAAGGACACAGTTCGTTGCCTGCCACAAAAAGTGTTAAGTTGCTCTTGACAATTTTTGTCGTTAAGTAAAATATAGTAATTCAAATAGTTAAGGATCGATTAAAGCCCACTAATTCCATAGATGGTTTATTAAATTGAGTCTCCTGAATCCAGTTTGTTAAGAAAGTATGTGGCAGCACTTTGCAAGAACTCAGCTAATTTATGTATATCTGCCATATAGCACAGTTCGGGATTTGGCCTTTATGAAAGAAGATGAAATATATATTGCTCCTGGGGAAAATATTATTTAAAATATACATATGGTGAATAATTCTTTAAATAGTAAAGCAGGATTGATAATTCTGAATCAAATTATATTACTCAAAGCATGCTTCAGTTTTGAAAAGTTAATTAGCTGTCTTATCTGGAGACATTGGACTTCAATAGGGCAGAATTCTAGAACTATAATATTATAATAAATATTGAGGGGGAATTTGTGACCAGATCTTTCCTGTCATTGAAGTCATATGAGCAACATAATGTCCTGAGGTGGACAAACATAAAGCACAGTGATTCCTACTGACATATTTTTTTGTCTAGTTTTTGTCTAGTTTTTTCATATTTTTATGAAAATATGATTAAAGAACTGCTTCTAAAACTTACTTTAATCATTTTTTTTCCGTTTACTCATGTAAGTACTGCTTAAAAGCATATTGCTAGTGGTCAGAACAACCTGTCTTTCTGCTACTCACACCATGAAATCTCAAATAAGATTTCAAGTCAGATTACTAGGAAGGCAGAAAATCATGACTTTTTTTGGTTTGTTTTTTAATTCTCTGGTTTAAAACACAGAAGCAAAAATTTCACACTCTTAAGAACATAAGAGGTTACTTACGCTATTATTGTTAAACACCTGCAACCTTCTCATTCATTCATTTAACAACAACTTACTGAGCATCATTTATGTTGTCATTTTTGTGTGAAGTTAAATTTGCAGCATTAGTATATTTGACTTAGGAATTTATCACTCAAGGATGTCTACCTCATAGATGGGAAAAAACCTAAAAATATTAATTAGCGGATGGTATTATCTGATTAGTCAGGAAGTTAAATAAAGTTGCACTTGAATTTATACTACAAGCCACCTTCAGACAATAAGAAATTGTGTCTGTGCATAAATTAGGTCAGATGTTTACTTCTTTGGTTAGTGTGACTATCTAAAGGTGTGTGTGCTCCATAAGAAAGCAGTCTCAATCAAATCTTACATGAACAAGATTTTAACAGGGTGATTAATATCAGCAATCAGTCACATGTCATGATTATGCCTGGCAGAGTGTGTTAATTATAAGAGCTCAAGAGACAATCAGATCGGACCCAGGCACTATACACATTCATGTATGTGTATACATGATGTGCATCAAAATTAACACTACATATGTCATGATATTCTTTTGTCAGATAGATAAATCAGGATGGAGGTATGTGGATTTGATATTTTAAATTGGCCTCTGACATTAACAGCTGTCAAAATAGCCACCTTGCTATTGTCTCTTCCAAAAGTCAGAGATGGGATAGCTCCAAAAACTGAGATCACTTTTGAATATATAATATTAAAGCCCAAAAAGGGAGACTTTATAAAATTACTTATGTGAGCTATTACTGGAGACTCTCTATACAGTAGAGTTAGCATATAAGTCTTACACTAGCATTGTATATTAACATAGTTGGGAATGGAAATGGAGTAGATCCGGGTGTCCAATTTTTTGGTTTCCCTGGGCCACATTGGAAGAACTGTCTTGGCCCACACATAAAATACACTAACAATAACGCTAACTAATGACCTAAAAAAAAGTCACAAAAAATCTCATAATGTTTTAAGAAATTGTGTTGGACCACATTCAAAACCATCCTGGGCTGTGTGTTGACAAGCTTGGTGGCCTGCTGGCCACATGCAACCCAGGACAGCTTTGAATGCGGCCCAACACAAATTCGTCATCTTTCTTAAAACTTTATGAAAATTATGCATAGGTTGTTTTTTAGCTTATCAGCTGTCATTAATGTTAGTGCATTTTATTTGTGACCCACGACAATTATTCTTCTTCCAATGTGGCCCAAGAAAGCTAAAAGTTCAGACACCCGTGGGGTAGACGATAGGCTAAGTTCTAACGATTATCCTGTTATAATAGGAGTTCAGTAGTCATGTGGAAACAATAAATAAATAAATAAAAAGAAAAGAAGAGAAGGAAAAATAAGTTTCTAGTATGTTAGAAAGGCCTTATATCCCCATTAAATTCCTTTATGAAAAGAGTGGCTATGTTTTTCTGAAAACATTTCAGAAATAATAGGGTTTTCTTAAAGGAATTAGTGAGTAACTATAAGCAATGTTTCTTAGCTCACTAAATAATCCCTTAAGATTTCACAAAATAAAAATCTGATTCCAAAAAATAAAGTAGAAATCCATGAAAGTCAACTTTACTAAGAATGGCTCCAGTTGTCCGTAACGTCCCACATGTCACTCTGCGGTCTGAGAATTGAATGATGATTGCTGCTTGTATGCTTATAATTTATTCTTTGGCAGAGTTTCAGATAGTTATTGTTTGCTTCAAAGAATCAGGTTGAAAGGTGATTCATTTCTTGTTTAATCCAGAAATTTATTGTAATTTTACCTTATTTCCCAACGCAACACTTACCCCAAAGACATATTGAACTATTTTGTCAAGAAATACTTAGGTGTAAGTATAGACTTCTATTACAAAACAAAAAACATTTTTAATCTGGTGATGTTTTTCTCCTTTAATAGGAGAAATTTTTATTATGTAGTATCTTATTATTTTAATGAGAAGTTATTGATGAAAATGTTGGTACAATTTTTGTTTACAAATTCAGTGACCAAGAAATATCTCAGGGAATAACATCTAAAGGACTTTTCTGTGGGCTTGCCAAATACAAAAATAAATTTTAAAATAAGTTAGAGCAGCGGTTCTCAACCTGTGGGTTGTGACCCCTAGGAATTGTATTAAAGGGTCATGGTATTAGGAAGGTTGAGAACCTCTGAGTTAGAGGAAAATGACATTATTAATGCCTTAAATAAATTGTTGTGTGGATATCTTTAAATCTGGAGGGGAGAAAGGGGAGGGGGTGGGAGAGGAGAGGGGGGAAGCTAAATATAAGGTGATGGAAAGAGAAGTCACATTAGGTGGTGAACTGATTATACATCAAGCTGACAATGCACTGTAGAATTGTATGCCTGAAACCTATGTAATCCTTGCTAACAGATGTCACCCAAATAAAAAAAAGATCCCAAACTTACTTTTAAAAACAATTCAGAACAGTGTGTACATTTCCACAAAGGAAGATTGTGTTGTTTATTATAATTACTATGTCAAAAGGAAGATTGTTTAAAGAAAGAATTAATGGCTAATAGAAATGTATCAAAGTGAGAAACATTTAATTAAAAACAGATTTGGTGGTTTTATAACAATAAAACCTTAGTGTTCCAATAATTTTACCTGTATATATTTTAGTATGTATCTAGAAGTTTCCTTACAATTATGTGGCTTCTAAATCAAAATATAAGTTTTGAGGGTATTTTTTTCTTTTTGTCTGATAATGTTCCAATATATTCTGTCCCACTTCAAAAATAAACTATTCTTTTGGTGAATTATACAAAATGTGATTCTAAATATCTCAAGGTATTGTGTCTTTTCTTATTTAGCTATATTTCTTATTTTCATGAAAATATTAGTAAGAAGAGTTCACAAGAAAAAGAAACCTACACCAAACAAATAACACAGGTAGAAATAAAAATTTTAGTTTTTAAAAAGTGTTGCACAACTGTTTTTTTAACCAAATTCAGAGAACTGGTTACTGCAAGGCCACTATTCATGTTCAATATGCACAAAGAAGTACCTCTACTCATATAGCTAAAAGTTAATTGCAATTAATTCTCAATCTTACTTTATATTTTACTTTAAATTCCACTGGTTAATGGTTTTCAGTCCTTAGCTTATTATTATTATTATTATTATTATTATTATTATCTTGGTCTTTCAATAAGTCCATTAATTTAACAAAGAATGAGAACCAGAGAAGAGGGTACCCATCACCCTCTTTTACTAAAATATCCAGAAAACTACTGGCAAATCCAACGTTCTTTAAAACATGACCCATGCATTTAATGCATTCATGTTTCTTCTGTTCCTTGCAGAAAATGCACAGTTGGTTGTAATACTCATAAAGCAGAGTCCTAGGTTTCAATGTAAAAAGATATAGAAATGTAACCTCTGTTTCTGTTTGTAAAAGTTCTTCTCATATTTTTATTGAATCAGTACTTACACTACATAATGTCAATACCTACTGACATTGGTTGTATTATTAAGTTTTCTAAAAAATTGATTATAATAATTGATTTTATATTTTGGTCAACAGATTTTCCATATGACCTACGATCTGGCCAGTGCGGTGGTGAGAATTTTTAACCTCATCGGCATGATGCTGCTCCTGTGCCACTGGGATGGCTGTCTTCAGTTCTTAGTACCACTGCTGCAGGATTTCCCACCGGATTGCTGGGTGTCTCTGAATGAAATGGTTGTAAGTAATTCGTATTATTTTACTCTGTGCTTAAGTGTTTTGCCAAAACATTCTAAGTGTTTATTTTAGAATGGTCAATTTTTTCTTCCATAAATATTTTCAGAAAATGTAATTTTGTTTCCATGGTTATAAAATCAGATGTTACAGTTTCTCTTCTACAAAAAAAATTCATTTATATGAAAGATCCCTGGGGATATATATACTGAAGCATCTATTTTTAGGTATCTTACTCTATGTATTATTTCAAAGGTACATGTACAAACATACACACATATAATCATAGTTCATCATTCTTTTAAAAATGCCTACCGCTTGGAATAATTTTTTTCTTTCAACTTGATCTTAGTATTTACTGTGTTCAAAACATGCAATTCTAGGCATTGTTAAAAATGCAGACATGTACACCAGTATAAATGCAAATTAAATATGTATAATATGCAATGATATTTCAAATAGTACTTCTTTCTAGAAAAAATCAAGGAGAATTTTATGGAAAAGGTAGCCTTTAAACTTTACCCTAAAAGATATGTAAATATAAAAAAATCTGTGAAATATAAATTTGATTTGCATACTTAAGTATATCCATATTTACATTAAGTTTAAGAGGTTTTTATCTATATAGTGCAACACTCACAAAGGAATTTTAACAATAGTGAATATTTTATATATATTCACAAATACTCTTGTTCTGTAAGTACCCTTATTTTCTTCTTGCATTATATTTTCTTTCGTTTTTAAACATTAAAATTATTGGGGTAACATTGATTAATAACATTATGTAAGTTTCAGGTGTACAGTTTTATACCACCCAAAGCCTAGTCTCCTTCCGTCATCATATATTTGACCCCCTTTACCCTCTTCCTCTTTCTCTCCACACCACTTCCCTCTGGTAACAACCATTCTGTTATTTTTATTTATGAGTTTGGTTTTTTTTCTTTGCTTGCTTGTTTTTTTGTTTGTTTTGATAGTTCATTTGTTGCTTTTTGTTTTATATCCCAAATATGAGTGAAATGTTACGGTGCTTGTCGTTTTCCATCTAATTTATTTCACTTAGCATGGTACTCTCAAGACCCTTCCATGTTGTTGCAAATTGTTAACATTTCATTTTTCTTTTTGTAGCTGAGTTAAGTATTTCATTGTATATATGCTCCACATTTTTATCTAATTATTGGTTTCAGAACATTTATATTTTTAAAAAATGTTTAAGTTAACTATGCATTAGAATATTCTTTTCTTATGTGTGGCATATTATTGAAGGTAGATTTCATTAAACTTTTACAAAAATTTAACTTTGGTGTAAATCCAATAGCCTCTCTCTTTTCCCAGACTGTTCTACAATTAATTTCTGGGGTTATTACTGTAGAAATAACAAAGACATGTTAACAATGTACATTTTTTTTCCTCCCAATAACTGTAGCTTGGGCATCGTATTTGAAGGAAAGTTGGGTTTACATGACATGTTAAGAAATATGTTTTTTTTCCTTTCTTTTCTCTCTTCTTGCTCACCTATTTTCCTTACCCCTTCTCCCCTCCTTCTCTTTCCCATTTTTTGTTATTCCTTTCCCTTTATTCTTTCAGAACTGATATTCACTGGGATTGCTCCTTCATTTTGTTCATACCTACTTAAATGTCACTGCCTTACAGAATCTTTACTAACCACCCTACCTAATAGATCACCAAACTGATTTATATTTTATCTTTTACAAATGTAGTGGTATAGTGTGTACTCACAGATACACACACACACACACACACACACACACACACAAAGAGAGAGAGAGAGAGAAAGCATTTGACAAGATACAACATAAATTTATGATAAAAACACTGAATAAAATGGGTATAGAAGGAAAGTACCTCAACATAATAAAGGCCATATATGACAAAACCTGAGCTGCAATAATATCATACTTAATGGGGAAAAGCTGAAGCCCATTCTCCTAAAATCAGGAACAAGGCAGGAATGCCCCCTGTCACCACTGCTATTCCATATAGAATTGGAAGTTCTAGCCAGAAGAATCAGACAAGAGAATGGAATAGCAGGTATCCAAATTGGGAGAGAAGTCTAACTGTCACTATTTGTAGATGACATAATCCTTTATGTAGAAAATTCCAAAAACCACCAGAAAACTATTGGAAACAATAAACAAATACAATAAATTTGCAGGATACAAAATCAATCTACAAAAACTAATTGCATTTCTATATACCAACAACAAAACTTCAGAAAAAAATTGAGAGACTCAATACTTTCTGCAATCACCACAAAAAGAACAAAATACCTGGGAATTAACAAAAAAATGTGATGGATTTATACACTAAAAACTGTAAGACACTATTGAAAGAAATTGTAGAGGACACAAAGAAATGGAAAGATATTCCATATTCATTGATCAGAAGACTCAACATTGTTAAAATGACCATATTACCCAAACCAATATACAGATTTAATACAATTCCCATAAAAATCCCACAGACATTCTTTCAATAAATAGATAAAAGAATCGTCAGAGTCATGTTGAATCACAAAAGACCCCAAATCTCCAAAGCAATTCTACATAAAAAGAATAAGGCTGGAAGTGTCACACTCCCCAATTTTAATCTATGCCACAAAGCATCAATAACCAAGACAGCATGGTATTGGCAGGAAAACAAGACACACAGATCAATGGAGCAGAATCAAAAACCTAGAAATAAATCCATAAATATATGAACAGATAATATTTGACAAAGGAGCAAAAAATATACAGTGGGGAAAATAAAACCTCTTCAGTAAATAGTGCTGGGAAAATTGGAAAACCACAGGCAAAAGAATGAATCTGAATGGCGAACTCTCACCATACACCAAAATTAACTCAAATGGATTAAAGATCTCCACATAAGATCCAAAACAATAAACTGTATAGAAGAAAACATCACTGCTAAACTTGCATACCTTGGGTTCTGGGAGGACTTTACGAACCTAACCTCAAAAGAAGGGAAGTAAAAGCAAAAATAAATGAATGGGGCTATATCAAACTAAAAAGCTTTGACACAGCAAAAGAAACCATCAACAAAGCAAAGAGACAACCAACTGAATGAGAGAAAATATTTACAAACAGTGTCTCTGATAAGGGGCATTGAACAAGGCAAAACAGAAAAACAAATAATTCAATTAAAAAATGGGCAGAGAACCTAAACAGACACTTTACCCATAAAGACATACAAATGGCCAACAGATATATATGAAAAAATACTCAACTGCCATTTGCAACAAAATGGATGGACCTGGAGATCATCATGCTTAGTGAAATAAGCCAGATAGTGTATGATTTCATTCATATGCAGAATATAAAACTGAAAACAAAGATAAAAAGAAATGAACAAATAACCCATGGACACAATCAATAGTTTAATGTTTATTTGGGGACGAGTGGGTTAGGGAGGGGAGAAAGGGGAGGAGGTGGGAGAGGAGCAGGGGGAAGCTAAATATAAGGTGATGGAAAGAGAAGTCACATTAGGTGGTGAACTTATTATACATCCAGTTGACAATGCACTGTGGAATTGTATGCCTGAAACCTGTGTAATCCTTGCTAACAGATGTCACCCCAATAAGTCTAACAATAAAAATGAATTAAAAAATAAATAAATAAAATAAAATCATACTATTAAAAAAAAGAAAATGCAAATCAAAACCACAATGAGATACCACCTCACACTGTTAGAATGGTCATGTCAACAAGACAAGAAATAACAAGTGCTGGAGAGAGTGTGGAGAAAAAGCAGCCCTCACGCACTGCTGGTGGGAATGCAAATTGGTACAATCACTGTGGAAGATGGTGTGGAGGTTTCTCAGAAAACTGGGAATGGAGTTACCATATGACCCAGCAATCCCCTGCCCTCCTTCCTGGTATCTAACTCTCAAAAACTGAAAACTTTAGTCCACAAAGACATAGGTACCCCAATGTTCATTGCAGCACTATTCATGGTGGCCAAGTCATGGAAGCAGCCCAAGTGTTCTTTGATAGATGACTGGATAAAGAAGTCGTGGTACATACACACTATGGGATATTACTCAGCTATAAGAAAAAATTAAATACTGTTACATTTGTGACAACATGGATGGACCTGAGACCATCATGCTAAAGTAAAATAAGCCAGACAGAAAAAAACCAAGAACCAGGTGACTTCACTCATATGTGGAATGTAAAACTGAAAGCAACTAAGAAACAAAAACTCATGGACACAGTCAATAGTTCAGTGGTTACCTGAGGGTAAAGAGGGAAGGGGACTCAAATATATGGTGATGGAAAGAGAAATGACTCTTGGTGGTAAACACATAATGCACCACATAGACAACATACTGTAGAATTGTGTATCTGGATCCTATGTAATTTTTACTAACCACTGTCATCTCAATAAATTTAACAAAAAAAGAACCTTTAAAAGAAGTAATTACAAAAGATGAAATTTGTAGTCATAGCACATCAATTGCAGTAGAAACTCTCTCAAAAATCAGTATTTGAACTCTGACACTAAAAAATGACAAGGCTGATATAAGATACAGATATAGAAGAACAAGATATTTATTTAAGTTAATGCTAACCATGGTGGGTTACTTGAATTGGTGAGGTAGGAGATACTGACTTGAAAAATGCAACTTGAACAGGAATTAATATTGCTCTGCATTTGTAGTATTTGCTTTTATTTTAGTCAAGAAATGTTTGAATTACAGAATTCTATTTGAATGAAAATCTTGGATTAGTCAGATAATTAATGTCTAATAAAATTAATTTTGAAAATCTTGTCATTCCCATATTTTGTGGCTATGATTTAGGTATCTCATACTGAAATTGTCTTTGGTCATTATTAAAGGGATTAGAAGTAATGGATTTTTTTTTTAAATTACAAATTTCATGAAATATTTATTTTAAGAATCTCACTAAGAAAATGAAAACTATGATGCATTTAAACTTGCATATGAATTTTGATGTAATTTAGGGAATGACTTTACAGAATAGATAAAAAGGATTTGTAGCTAAATAATATGTTCCTAGAGCCATGTTTCTCTAATTGAAATCTACGAGTTTACTCTCGGATAGTCCACAGATTTTCTCCCAGCAATCTTGTAAGTAGTGTGAAAGCATTCTAGAGGGCAAGTAATATGCCTTATGTTTCCACGTATCTCACAGACCCTATGCCAACTTTTCATGTATTGCTGATAAAATATTGCTTATAACCAAATGAGTAATTATCAACAATACTTGAAAATTATGTGTAAAGGTGTTATTATATTATGTATTTTGAATGTTCTTCCTTGGGTGGTTTTTGCTTTCATAATTAGTACATCAATTTATGTCTTCAAGAATAAGTAATCACTTGACCAACTCACAGGCAGTATAACATACTCAAAACTCATGAAGTCCAAACTAACGAGCTTCTAATGCTCTTCAGTTCTGTATAAATAAGATAACAATATATTCCAGAAAAAAAGTAAGAAGAATGAACCATATTAAGAATATCAGACAAAAAAGAGATATAAAGCGTTTGGTAGTGTCTAATTAATAAAATCTATATAGCGAAAATAAAGGATATCATTGAAAAACTTTAGGTGACTACCCAGTTTCATTTTCATTTGGGACAATATGGCAGGGTCACCAACTCATAACCAAATAGTCATACACCATTCACGTTTTCCAGCTCTCTTCCACTTGAATGGGACCCTATAATATTTATGGTCAATGGTCTCTGAATGGCAGTATCATATTTCACTTGCAGATGTAAGCATTTAAAAGCTGGTGTGCCACCCTCCAGAAGCATGTCTTTTCATCTGTAACCCACAACATAACACAATATGTCCTAATTCATCATGATAGCATAATAGAGAGAAAAAAACTGGCAGAATTAAGTTTAGAGACATGAGTTTCAGAATTGCCTCTACCACTAAAACTTTTGTAATTTTAGGCAAATGACTTAACTTTCCTGTACTTCAACTAAGCAAAGCGTGTATGTTTTTATTCTTTCATTTAGGTAATCTTACTGAGTACCCACTTTGTGCCAGACATTATTATCTTAGGCACTGAACATACCAGTAGAGAGTGAGACAGTCTCTGCCCTCAAAATGCTTACGTTCTAACAAGATTTTATTTGTACCACTTCTTTCTAGCTGCTGAAAACTAAGACATTATCAAAACGCAGGCTCTGCTCTGAGGAAATGTATAATCTAATGGAATAGAAAATTAAGCAGAAGACATTAATATGAATTTAAGTTGAGGACTCTGAAATGTATACACTGCCCAAAGACTTCTGAGCCAGGGACAAGTGCTGGTGAAATATTGCCCTCTTTCTGCTTGCCAAGCCACGTGCATTTGAAAATGGTAGCCATTCATTCATAAAAGCCGCTTTACTTTATTATTATTTTTATTTTCTAACTTAACCACTCAGAGGGTACTACTTTTCTCTGACTCACACAATGGTGTGCTAGTGGCAGCCTCATGTGAATTGAAATAAAGTCTATGAGGAATATAAAATAAAAGTTGAGAGATACCAAATAGGTAGACGTTTATTTCAACTATCAGCTGGGTTTGGATCAGGACCCTCCAACAAGGGGTGGGGATTGAGACAGGTCAGCTACATCTAGCTCCAAAACTATAGGAGTCACAATAAATGTGTGCTGGGGGTTAGGGTAGAAAGAGTTGTTTGTTGATATCCTCTATTTTAAGTGAATTATTTGAGAAAAAGAATATGTATCATCCACTTGCAAGTTTCTGTACACAAGCAGAATTTGGAAAACTAGGATGATTATATTATCTATTGATATTCTAGCAAGTGTATAAAGACAAAATTAAAATAGGTTCACTTTTTCATTTACAAAGCCCATTTAACTCCTTAGATAATGATTGATTGAAATAATATAACTAAGATAATATAACTAAGCAATGAAGCTAAAATAGCTTAATTAAAAGTATATTTCATCTCTCTCAAGGTCTAACAATGTATTTTAGATTTGAAATTTTATAAATTAGAAAGTCATTTTTTTTTCTGAAAAGAATGTATTACCTTAACAGAATATTTTAAAGTCCTGACAAGAAGTAATTTGCTGACAAGTCACTATGTAGCTTTAATGAAAAAAAATGCATTCGTATGTCCTGTGAATTATAACAAAATAGGTCAGCAGCCTGCTGAGTGTTGTAATTCTTTTTTGCCATCCAGTTTCTGTCTATTAGGAGAACCAGGCTTTTGACGGCTCTCTGTTGGATAGAAACACAACCTCATCACAAAAGGAGCAACTCACATACTGAGTTCTTTCTTCTCAGATGTGTAGTTTCTTATGAGACAAACATATGGAAATAACTTCTAAACTGGGATTTGGTTTTCAAATAAAATATGCATTACATAAAATCTTTTTTTTAATCTTTTTTGGGGGGAGTCGCGGGGGGCGGGGGAAGGTGTAGTTCCCTGGCTGGGAATCGAACCGAGGCCGCAGCGTTGAGAGCGCCAAAGCCAGCCACTATACCACCAGGGAACTCCCCGCATAAAATCTTTAACATCACTTGTACTTCCATATAGAGAAAGGTAGAGGCTGTAACTTAAATTACTTATTGGCTATGACTACATTAAGTTGCCTTAGCGGTACTAAGACCAATACTTAAGTTCCAAACATGTTTTTATTCCATATGTGCATATGTGTACGTGTGTGTGTGTGTGTGTGTGTGTGTAAGCTCTTAAATTTTAAGCAACAAATAGCTAAAAGAAGCATAATTCATACCAATAAGCGTAGACAGTTTCTCAGGTAAAATCTTAATAGGTACTAGGATCATTGGCTAGTCTTCTCTGTGTTGCAAGGATATAGAAACAACTTCAGTGTGACCAACATTTAAATACTCTTCTAATATTACCAATCAGGTGCCTCAGAAACATGGCTGCACCTAACAAGAGTTAATTTAACACCTGGCTCTGCTCTACAGCCTGCTCTGTCATGTTCTATATATACAGCACATCTATTTGTGGGCTATATCCATTTATTTTAATCATATAAGCTTGATAATGATGAAAAATTACATAGGAAATTTTGATAATTCACCATTATATCTTTGTAATTCATAAAAATATATATAATAATGAACCACAATATACTCATATTCTCTATATTCCAATAACATTTTCTAGGGCATATCATAAAAGTCAATAAATTTTTTCTCTAACAGCATTCTAAAGATAGAAATAAATATTAATTATAGTTTCTACTTATAATGTTTAGCAAAGCAGCTGATGTATATACAGAGCATCTGTGCTAGCCTTTGCAATGTGGTGATCCAAGATCCTTATTTCTGCAAGTTAGGGAAAGGTTTCCAATAAAAAAACCTTAAATTTCAATTGCATTAAAATGAGGATATAATTCAGTTTGACCATCTCAATTTGCCATAAACTGTATTTTTATTTTTTAGATGACTTTTGAAAACATTACTGTGTTCTAAGTTCAGCTATTGATTCACATTTAAAAAAATTATTTTGTTAAAAGGAATTATAAGATGCTTGAGGAAAGCATCAATAAGTACTAAGGTGGTACCTATTAAAGCTCCTCCACTACTCCCAAACTGAAATTAAAGCATTAATGCTCCATTAAATAATGAGTACATTCTGTCTAGTAGTTTGTAATTCTGCTCTCAACTAGGCTATCAATTCCTAAGGAAAAAAAATTATGCACAGGTCGGTAATCAGTAAATATTAGGCACATCAAATTAAAGATTTTATTAATCTACAACATTTATGGAAGTTATTCTCCTGAAGGTAACTTTTCATTTCACTCATCAGTGTTATTAATTTATCTATAATTTTTTAAAAATTATTTTACCAGCAGATTAGAACTTTTAAAAAGAGCTTTTTAGGAAAGTAAGGAAAAGATTAAAAGAGCACATAGATTTTAATACATTAAAACATATAAACATGGAAACCTTATAAACAATAGAGCTAGGTGCTGTTTATATATGATTATTTAAAAATGACATGTTGTATTTCTCTGTCATTTAATTTGTATCCTAATGCATTGTATGAACAGACTAATTATTATAGTGGTTTTTATTATATTAATTTTTATTATATTAGTAGTTTTTATTATATTAATTCAACAGGAATTAAATCATAGCAAAGTTTGGAAGAGAACCAAAAAGAAGGATAAATGTTATTTTACAGAAGAATGAAAAAATAAAAAAAGAAGTAGCAGATAGGAACCAATTGCTAATACAGTAAAGGCAGATTGCCTTTTCTCCTTCAGGCTGTTTCTGCCATTGAGGTCATTCAGTATTATCACAAGATGTCTTTGAACCAACTTTTTTTTCTTCCAAAGAAAAGAAAACTTATATCCTTTATCATAACCAGCTGTTGATTAAAATCTTAATACTGTATATTTTCCTAAGCTCTTATTGAGATCTTTATTTCTCACTTAGTAAATAAACAACATAAGTTTGTTGGTGTATTTCTACCAACGTTTTGGTAATAATCTATAACAATTATTTCTGTAATAGTTATAACTTCTACCAGGTATATAATATTTAGTATACGAGTTCTGACATAACTTCGAGAACTTGTCACTGTGCACTTACATTGGCAGCACTGTACAAACAACTCAGTCAGGTTTCATAACCTCGGTGTATCTGTATCTCACAACTGTGTTCATGTTGATGCGTGATGGTGTCTTGCTGAGTCACATTCATTAATGTTGTTGTGTGATTCTGTGTGCTGTCGTGAGAATGTCAGAGCCTGAATTAGAGCAATGAACAAACATTAAATTTATTGTTAAACTTAGCAAGAATAGAAATAAAATCAGGGACATGTTAGTCCAAGTTGATGGGGATAATGTCATGAAGAAAATGGCAATGTATGAGTGGATTAAAAGTTTTTCTGAAAGGAGAGAAAGCGTCACTGATAAAGAGAAGTCCAAGCGGCCAGTAAAGAGCAGAACTGACGAAAACATTGCAAAAATTCATGGAATTGTGTCTCAAAATTGTTGGCTGACAGTGAAATGAATAATAGACCAAGTAAACATTGATAGAGAAACAGTTAGGAAAACCTTAACTGAAAATCTTGGCATGAGAAAAGTGTGTGCAGAAATGGTCCCAAAGGAACTCACCAAGACCTTTTGGAGAGACAAGACAATGTTTTGGGCTGTGTTATCATTAGTGATGAAACATGGGTGTACCAATACAACCCTGAAACAAAGCATCCAAGTGCACCATGGAAGTGAGCCAATTCTCCAGGACCATAAATTTCCATCAGTCCAAATCAAGAGTCACAATGATGTTGCTAACCTTTTTTGATATGAAAGGGATTGTTCATTATGAATTTGTACCAACTGGACAGATAACCAAGATTACTACTTGGAAATGCTGAAAAGTCTGTGTAAAAGAGATGAAAACAATCTGAACCTTTTGCTAACAACTCATAGCTCTTGCTTTATGACAATGCACCAACTCAACATGACACTGTCTCTGAGCGAGTTTTTAGCCTATACATAAATAACTATATTGGAGCATCCTCCTTCCTTGCCAGCTCTGGCCCCCCAATAACATTTTTCTTTACCCAAAGATAAAGGAAATATTGAAAGGAAGACATTTTGATGACATTCAGGACATCAAGGGTAATACAACAACAGCTCTAATGGCCATTCCAGAAAAAGAGTTCCAAAATTGCTTTGAAGGGTGGTCTAGGCACTGGCATCAGTGCGTAGCTTCGCAAGGGGAGTCCTTCGAAGGTGATTGTAGTGATATTCAGCAATGAGGTATATAGCACTTTTTCTAGAATGAGTTTGTGAACCTCTTACACAATCAGATATTATTATTATTTGATTCTTTATGCATTTAACATTTTTGCAGCATCTATTCACAACCATACTCAGAACATTGTCTATATTAAGTAAAAAATAAAGCACTGATTAATTATAGTGTCATGTTTTGTAATGTTTCTTTACTTTTTAAAGGTACTTTTATTTTTTAAAGGTGCTTTTATATGCAATTACCAATATGATAAATACATTATGAATTAAGAAAAAGATATTCAAAATATCTGTCAGAGGTCAAGCAGAAAGCTGGATCTAAGACATCATCTATTAATAATTAACATTTGCAATAAGGAAAACATTAATGTCATTTAGTAATAGTAGGTCCAAAGACCAGAAGTAGGTAGAGCCTACACTTGCGACTGATGGAATGATAATAAACGACAGAACGTAAGTGGATTACTTTCAGTCTTGTGTAATAATGTCTTCTGTGAAGGTAAAATATTTTAAAGTGAATAGACGGGAATAAACTGTGAGGACAGTGAACTCCACATCAAGACTTTGGTACTCTCAATGAGCTTGTCCCTCTGGCCCATGAGAACTGCACTTTCAAATGATGATAGCTGGAAAAAGAAGTGGTGGATTGATTGCACAAGACCTTTCATAAACCATGAAAATGAGAGAAGAACTGTGTTGTCTGTGGTATAGGTAAATAATGTAGAAATTTACAAAAAGAGAATGAAGAAATGCTGCAAATTACAACCTGATACATTTTATATTAATTCCAAGAAAGACTGCACTAAATTATAGAAGAAGTTATTTGTGAGCACTGAGAAAAGGCAGTGTTTAGTCAGGACAAGCACTGATTTAATGAAAGCAAGTCATACACAACAGAGCAGCCTTTCTTCTTCTTCTTTTATATAAACCATATCATGAAAAAAAAGTTTAAAAAGCCTCCTGAGTACATATGGCAGTCCACTATTTTCTTTTTGAAATGAGCATTAGACTGGTGCATGCTTTTAAAAAAAAAAAAATTCAATGTTTTCTACAAGGTCTCCATGATATCTCATTCTGAAATGTTTAGATGAATGAAAAATAGAATTGAGTGGGTTAATAGCTGACTGTTTTCTGCTCCCACGTCCTGAAGTGCAGGTTAAGAGATTGATACCAACATAGAAGATGTTTAGTAGACATCTGTAGGATTTGACATCTTTTCAACAAACTAATGTGATCTGAGGTGTTTTCAACATATTAATTATAATCTGGTTGAACCCACCAAAGATGCAGCTAACACAAAGCAACTAGAAGTGGCTAATACACTGAGGTATAGATTCATATTCAAGAAGATCTTGTCATATAAGAGAATGAACTAAATCTGATAGAATGGATTTATATGTATCCAAACTGAGGGTCTTAATAATAAGGAAAAAAGACAAGTGAAGAATCAAGCAAGCATGTGATAAATACTAGAGTTTTGGTGACTGTAACTTCAATATATGAGGTCCAGCAGAAGTAACACCCTTCTTCAAGTAGTTAAACTATTGTTATGTTGCAGAATTATATGCTTATAATTTTGTAATGAAAGATTTGCTATAGATTACCAGCTCATAAAAAGGGCGTTACTTCTGCCAGACCCTGTATGTCAATAATAAAGATAGTGCCCATGTTAAATAATAGAAAATCCTAACGAACTATATTTTTGTAAGAAAAAATGCATAGTTTAATTTTGGGCATCTAATTCTGAGATCTTTTAATTCTATAAGCAATTATTCTGACCAAAATATACCTACTTAGCTCTTCGACATGTAAATGCTCACTGGTTATCTACTACTCCTGAAACAATGCTTTTAAAACTAATTTAGTTCATTTAATAACTTCATTAGTATGTAAAATAAACAGAGAACTTTGTGACACATCAATAATTAAACTTGTTTTTCAATAACAACTTTTCTCAAAGAACTCATGTGATTATTTAAGAGTATTTAAATAGGAAGAAAACATTAAAACACACCTACATATCATAAAAACCTATGAAGAGTGCATGTTAGAGAGAGATTGGAATAATGCCAAATTAAACAAAAGAATTTTCATTATATTTACACATAGTCTTTTCAATTGTGTGAACAGGAAACAGAAAGGCACATTGCTTTGCAATATGTTTTCAATTGTAGTACATCTTTTACTGTGTAGCTGAATTTAATTTGTAAAGTAGTATCACTCATTATGGCAGATAACTTTGATAAACTCAAACTCTTAGAAATATGTGGTTCTCCTTCCACAAACCATGAACACCTTGTCGTTCTATTTTTATTTATTACTAGTCATGGCAAAAAGCTTTAAAATGATAACAAAGACATCATTCTAGATTAAATTAATGAGTTGCCAGTTTCCATTTGGAGCACAATCAGAGAAAAAAATAAACATTATTTAACTTGCTGGAGAAAAGTAAGACGTTGCATACTTCACAATTGACTTCACCAGACTCAGGCCCTAACAGATTTTTTTCCTTTCTCCCCATCTAAAAAGGGAGGATAATCAATTAATGTAAAAATGGGGAAATTTTTCACATGGGAAAATGTGAAAAAAGGAATTTGTCCACATTAGTGGCTCAGCCTGGACTTGTCACACTGGTTACATTAATTTGAATTTCTTTTTACATGAATTTAACCAGTTTGGAAACTTGTCTAAATAATATGATCCATTATCAAACAGCTATGATTGAAAGAACTGGCCTAGACAAAATACATCTATGAATATAAAAAGACAAGACAGACAAGTTATTTCAACATGGTCTAGGAGAATTCTTCATCTTACAAGGGGAAAAATAATGCATTTGCAGTTATGGTGTTCCTGAAAAACAGGTAAAAATTACCATGCAGAATCTGTTGAGAAAGATTTTCTCAAAATTAAAAGATGTTGTCTTCTTCACTTCTCATATTGCTTATTGCTGAGAAATATCTGATGAGCAATCCATTAATTAATACACCAAGATCTATGATGTCACTGAATCTATCTGCAACCACTTATTTGCATGAGATTAGGATACATTAGTAGCATTTATCTACCATCTACCTACCTACCTACGCATTTATTTATTTTTTGAATGACTATTTTTATACTTGCTGATGTAGTGGGAAAATAGATTAATAATAGAAGAAAAGTTTGCCCTTATGGTTATCTATTTTTCCCAGGAAAATAGAAAATAAATAAAGAGCTATAAAAGATAATTTTAGACAGCTCAAATCCTATTAAGAAATCTAAAGCAGGAAAACAGAATACAGTGACCTGGGTCAAGCAGCTCTATTTAAAATAGAATGGCTTTTAGATGCCATCTCTGAAAGATGACCTTCGAGCAGAGAGCTCAAGGAAATGAAGGAATGGTTTACGCAAGTATCTGGAAGACAAGATGTCCAAGAGGAAGGGACAGCACATGCAAAGCTGACTGGTGTGGCTAGAGTGGAGTGGTGCAGGAGGAATGTTAGAAAGATACCCAGGGGCTGGGCAAATCCCAAAGGATCTTGTAAACCACGTACAGATTTGGGGTTTTATGTTCTGTAAAATCAAGAGCTAAATGAAACCCAGTTGCCTGAGCTGTGAGAACCCTCTCCAGGGCAGAACACAGCGGAGGAAAAAGCTACCCAGAAAAAGCTACCCACCAGGCACTGATGTGCAAGTGTGTAAGTAAATGTCTAAGTAACTTGGCAACAAGCAAGTGATTGGGGCAGAGCAGTGCAGAGGGGGCGATGTGTTCCTGAAGCCCCAGGCAGGTGGGCAGAAGCCACGTGAGTTTAACCTGAACTGGTGAGGTCTGGCCATAGGGCAGCAGCCGCTTCTCCCCGGAGGGCAAGGAGGCAAAGTGGCCTACGTAAGTAAATCAGACTGATTTGAAAACACAC